>NMRA01001330.1:1284-26560 GCA_002633005.1 Phoronis australis | reverse complement strand
ATGCCAGAATGGAGTTAATCAGTCGTGTAAGATATTGGCTCCAGGGGTGATCTATAGAATCGAACAAGTTGGGAGCAACGGGAAAACGCCGTAATGCTACCTAACTAAATAACGAGTTAATAAACTTCCACTAATTTTCCCCACAAATGCAAAAAAGTCTGGTACTAGACACAAATTTACTTTTATAATACTTTCTCCTGCAATTGAACTCATAGGCCTACTGACCACTGTGCACTTTTGTTGTATTGACTTCGACCGTGACTCACTGATAAATTCCCCTCATTTACATGACGTCACAAAACTACATGGTCCCGGACTAATTGTTGACATGCTCCGTTCTACTTGAACTCACAAACACAAGATCAGTGTGTACATGTATAATTCTGTGCTCGAGTATGTTATGGTTCGCGCGGAACACTTTATCATGTGGAGAATTTCTCGCTTACATGTACACAGGTCACCGCTCTGAGTCCCTAAGCCTCAGACAACTTTGACGATCCCTATTCAGCACGTCCTTTGCATTGATGTAGATCTGAGCTAATGAAGTGGAAAGGTAACAGCTAGCACTACTTTCTTAACAATGGTAGTCGATATTACACGGAAATTGTTTTTCTCTGGCATTTGCACAGAGTTAAAGCCTGCAATATGGAGGACAGCCGTTTTAACTTGGTACATTTTAAATATGTCAAAAAGATTAAAAAGTTAATTTGCGTTGATCTTGACAAAGGGCGAATTCCCGAAGGAACGTTGGTTTTAAATATGTTTCATACCTGTTATCATTACTTTATTTTAATACTCCTGTCTACTTGTTTTTCTTTCTTACCGGTTAGGGTTGGTATCTTTTTGTTTTGTGTTTAACCGAAGCATCAAAACAACTTAAAAGTCAGTTAATTGTGAACCAGCCCCTGAATTTTCCAGATACCAGCTACAACAAACATGTCACAGCAAACAAAACTCCACGTGTCATTAGTTCAAGTTCAATCTTCATTAGAACTCAAATCATGAAATATATACAAATGTGATAGCCAAGCTGAAGATCTGGAACCTCTGGACAATTTTGGTTGCAGTAACTACACAACTATTCTAGCTTTTCCTCAGTCATAAAAATGAAATCACAGCTCTTGCCTACCGACCAACCGCATCCACTGCTTGCACTCTCTCGAAATTGGAGCACTTCCGCGAATAGCAGTTTTCGTGTTGGAGTACTACTCCTGGATTAAAGTAGTTCGGCATGCACTAGTCCATAAGCGATGTTTTAAAAATTATCGATCTCTAAATTAGTCACTGTGTGTTGTTCACTGATGTTTCAATGTAGCTTAGTTGTACAACTGTATATTAAAGTAATCCACGTGATACTTTTACATGTAACTCTGATCAGCGTTTGTAAATTACTGGGTGTATCAATACGCACAGTCGTTTATCTTAAATCAAACCCAATATTTGTAGTTTTTAGCTTATTAGTTCATCGATTTTCAAAAATCGAAAAAAACTTGGTTGTTTTTTCCATCTGAATACAGCTGTGGTATTTGTATTTAACGAAAACTGATTGTTAGATGCATTTTGAAAATTCGCCAGTATGTACAGGCGGAGGTGTTTACTACATTTTATGGTCAAGTAATTACACGTAATTGGGTGAAAAGTCACTCATATCTTTAGAAATGCGTGACTTTCGTGTAAGCGTATTATTCACGGCATGATAATCACAGTTTGCACTTGGTGACCCCAGCGTTAAAGCAACCGGCATAAGTTTGTTTTTACTGTGTGTAGCTCAAATATAGGGATCGTCTGTGTAAACCATAATGTTCTCGGCCGTATTTTTTTCTAAAAAAATCACAAAAACCAAAAACACTTTACTGTTTTATAGCTTTGATCATAGCTTATGACTTCAAAAAGTTCACCCCAGCGACAATATCCCTTTAAGGTTACGCGTCTGTGTTAATCGTTCAGAGTTTTAAAGCAAAATTATTTTCGCGCTGTTTTTACGCTGCCAACTCGCTGAAAATAGAATGCAGCTGAATCGTGTGCACATGTCGACCAAAGAAGAGTACGGCAATGCACGTGAGAACCTGTTTGCAAAATGTGAATGGAACTATTCACCTATATTGGAAGATTCAGATACCGGGGGTACATGTATAGGGGCGTCCAAGTAAATTTATTTTTGACTGGAATATTAACACAGTTGGGAAGTTCCTGTCAACCACTAGTTGTCAATCCTGGTTGTACATGTAAAATCTGAAACACTCACGCCCGTTGAGCCAGGTGAACCAGCAAATGCATGTACACTTACATCTGATTAGTTTGTCGTCATGGGGAAACCAATCAAATGTTCTTATCAATTCTGGGGAGTGGATCGGTTGCAGCAAATGAGCAAGGTCCACACGTGGCGTAAAATTAACACTTGTGGCAGATTTCACGTGAATTTTTAATTCGATGATTGTATCAATCGTGCAATAAACTTTTACACTATAGGCATCCATTTCACATCGATAAGCGCGGGAGCTTGTCTCGATCTTTTTAGCGGGCGCATATTACCTCTTTCACTATTATATAATAAAGGGATGTTCACCTGTACACCAACTTCCGTCCAGCCGCAATTATGCCTTCTAGAAGTCTCAAAAGGTTTTCAGTCTCGATACAGCGTGACGGGCTTGTCGATTGCCAGCTACTCTGCGATTCCACTGTCAATGAATGACTCCAGTCGAAGGTCGGGCAGTGTAAGTACAAGCGCGTCACGCAGTGGCGAGACTAAGAACATCGCGACACTTTTAGGCGGTATAATTATAGCTACATGTACTGGATAGAATGTATAAGTTCTCTCTCTTATTACAAGAATAGAACAGTGAGCTATGTTATGAAAATCAAGATAACCTCCAAGTCGATGAAAGTATGAATAATAGAGTCCGCTAGCTCACTGGATAGTTTCCGTAACCTGTGCGAATGCACATAACGGAGGGAGTCAAATGTCCTCACTGCTTGACGAGTCTAGTGACAAGGGCATCTTTGATGTCCCACAAACTTTCGGAAAATACGTGTACACTGTTGTTTCAATCTGTATTTCATCACATGCAATATGTGATTCGGAAACAAAACATGTTCAGGTCAGAGCTTGATTATACACAATGAGTGTCAGGCCAGCGTCGTAATTCACTTGTCTAGAGAGCTGTATAAACTGACCGCATTTTGCTTTTTGAATTTGATTAGAAAAAATCCCACTCCTTGTAGTCGCACGTGTATTTTCAACCCAATTATGGGTTTCGAAGTACTACAAGCTTCGATGGAAATGGACGAAGGCAAACAGGTTTATTCAAATTTATCATGTCATGATCGCTAACACGGTTTTCGTTTCAGTGATTGTTATATTAGTTTAAATATGGAAGTAATTTACTCCGGAATTTATCTCGCTGAGGTTTGGTTAGTTGCGCGCCAATGCTGGCAACGAATGCCTTTGTCATCGTTATCGGCATTTTTGTTAAGCTCGAACAATTAACCTGGTTTTATAGTTACGTAAATCCTTATTTGATACAGTACATGTACATAATATCTTGTCAATTGAATCCTCTAATAAAACTATTTGCCGATTTTTTCAGAAACGTCTGCAATTTTTGAATTTGGACATCTCGAATGCATTACGCTGCATTGCGCAGTGAACGGAAAGGGGTAAAAAATGCCAAACCACTTAACTTGTATTCCTGGGGTAGGTAGATTACGTGCGATTTTGAAACGTTTCAATGACACACTTGAGCCAGTAGATTAGCAATTCGGTCAATGAAGTATAAACAATTTACGCTTCCAACATACTTGAAAACAATGGCCCACTGTTCTCGCGTTCCGCTGCATGAAACTCGTCGCATCTGACACACAGGAAAGGGGGGGTGGTCAACAATTGGTCGGACTTCAAAACCAACTGACTGGACTGCAACAATCAATGACCGGTGTTCTAACTCGGTGGTCGCGGGAACTCAACACGCGATGTCCGTTACCTCAAAACCAGATGACGCACCCAAAAACTGGTTGGCTGGACCTAAAACGGGTTGGCAGGTGCTTTAAAACAATGGCCAAAAATCACTGACCAATTGGTTGTAAAACCGGCCATCGTGTTTTGGGTCCGGCCAACTAGTTTTTTGGGTGAGGCCATAACATTTTGAAGTTCTGACAACTCGTTCTTCACCGGCCATTTGGTTTTGCAGTCCAGCCGACTGGTTTTGAATTCCTGGCAAGTTGTTTTGAAGTCCGACCAATTCTAGACCCCCCCCCCTTGTGACAGTGATCATTAATCGTATTCCTCAACCGTGATCAATTGATTGTCCAACTTCAGTAGAATTCCCAGAGGAACCAAAGTTTGGATGCATGAACGAGGACTTCTCAAATAGGTCCTACCACCAAAAACAAAGTACCCGTGAGGGCTCTTCCAGAAACAAGAATTGCAAAAGCACCCTCACCCCCTTGTGATTTTCCAATATCAGAAAATGCTTTTTATCCTGATGATAGAGAAGCAAAAATTTGATATTATATGCGGCATCGAGTATTTCCGAAAGAGGTCCCACCACCAGGAAAAGGCCCCGTGGAATCTCTTTCGGGATCGTTCCGCGTGTGTAATGCACGTGCCAAATGTACTTGATCTCTGTAAAGAATCCTAGTAAGTTGAACATTTACTAAAAGAATCTAAGTCTAACTTGTCTTACGAGACAATCTGCCGGCAAAGTATAACTTCCTGTCACAAGTTACCCGTTAAAGCCCCATACATATTCATGTAGCTAAATGGGGGTTCCATCGATGGGCAATAGATGTTCCTAAAGAATCTCATAACCGTTTTCCGAAAGACTTCATCTGGCTCTTTTGGAGGTATTGGGGCAATGGGATTTTTTAAAATTTATTTATAAACATCAGTGAATGATACGGAAGCTAGCCATTTTATACAAGTTTCGCTTAACAAGGACCTGGCTTCAAATTTTCAAGTTTAATCCCGCATGTGTCATGCTTTTGCATGTAGAAGGCGACTACTGTTGGGAGACTACGAACCAATGCAGTGCACTTAAAGATACTATTTCCGCTTCATTTTAGTTTAGACTTCATAAAACGGTTTTTAACGCAAGTCAATTCAGTCTAAACTTTTAGCCAAAATAATGCTCCAAATATTTTCGAACTTAACTGAATTTAATATCAGTGCATTAGTTTAATCTTTAGCGGTGCACCAAAACCTAAAATGGACGCCGTGCTGAGTGACAGCTGACTAATGCATGATGGGAAGTCAATCAACTGCCGTAACAACTGGGTTTCCGCGGAATCCCCGCCCACTTTTTAAATCCTTAATAGAAGCAAACACGAACAGGACTGAAAGTTTAAACGTGTTCATATACAAATTATGTACTGACGAAACTTACCATGTGTTTCAAACTGATGGATATAAAGGAAAGAGTGTCTTTAAACGGTGGACATACAAAATCTATAAAGTGTCTTCAACAGTTTTGAATTGGATCCCGGCCCAAAGTCGGCGGTAGTTGGACAGCATCAGAATTGTGCACCTGAAAGCTGCACTAAGTACATGTACTTTCCATATGCTCGACACGCCGTTTTGTTATAAATATCTCAAAATAAATAAGGTAATTATTCGTATCAAGAAAGGAATAGCTTGATGGTTTCAATAAACACTTGCAACTGCAACAGTTGAATTGTCACATGTTTGCAAAACGTGGTCTGTATCCTGCACAGCCAATAACTTTTCGCGAGAAAAGCACTAGTCTTAGCGAGATATCGTCACGAAATAAACGCGAATCATGTGATTTTTTCTTTGCTCGCGAACGCCACACAAATATCTGGCAAGCACGATCAGGGATTTTGCACGTTTTATACGTGAAAACAATATGTTTAAAAAGGTATTTCCTACGCACATTAAAGTCACACAATACTTCGCATAATGACGTGAGTGATAAGCGAATGCTTCGCGGGTATAACTAGAGAGCTTTCATGTAGTGTATGTCGTCCTAGGGAAATGGCCGCCACCGAATACACCGAACTGACCGGTCAAGCGAGGTTGAGATAGAATTCATGAGCTTTGAGATTGATCAACTTTTTTCTTGCCAAGTGAATATTTTTCGCCTGAAATGCAAGCTAGTGTCTTGCAGTCTCGCGTCTAAAAAATCTAGCCAAAATCTCGTGTTCTCATTCAAAATACACGCGAAGTCTTGTTTTTTGCAAGGTCCTAACGTAAGTCATAGTGTTACTGAACTCTACCCAGATCAGGGCCCTTTTGTGTCATGACCTACGCTTTATACAGACGAGTTCGTGAACCAGGAGGTGGAAAGCGCGGAAACTCCGCACGTTAGAACGAGCGCCCGTCAAACCTGTGTCCACGTATACTTAGGATTTTTTAAGGAAAGGCAAAGCTCTCATATCGGACGTTGAATCAAGTTTATCTTTGAAAACAGTTCCGTAGGAACATTGATGGTAATGAAATGTAAGACAATTTCGTGAAAGACTCATCTTTTTTCTGAATGTTTTTTTTTTTTTAATTTGCACAGCTGTGAATTAATATCCTGAAATTTTGAAGCGCCAGACCTCAAAAACATGTCTGCTTTCACTAAACAATTTCATCAGGATTTGGTCATGAGATTACAGTAGAAATCTCTTTAAAAAATCCAGTAGATTTACCATTAAACGACAGAAGCTTTCGTAAGCCGATGTTGACTGCTTCCTTCCTCAGCAGTGTTACCCTGTGACGTAGAGGGGGGGAGGTAAAATGACGCCATAAACGTGTGAAAGTTTAAATGCACCGTCGTCTCTGTTTATGACATTGGATTCTTTTCTAATACAGATGGATTCCCTTATGCTTCTTTTTCTAGTGGTACATTCACTATCAATTATTTTTGCATTTTCCCGGGCAATGACGTGATTTTTTTCTTGCGTGATCAGTGGTAGCTGCTTTGTTAAATTCACTGATAGAGGCTTTCTTGTCCTACCTGGCGCAAGCTCTACAGTGTATATCTGGTCATGTCTTCAATATCTTTATGATGTTCATCCATTTTATAACCAAAATTTCTACAAGATTCATCAATGTAAACACTCTGGTGAGAATCAACGAGAATGTTATAAAAAAACACCACTCTAATCCTCCATAGAACTCGAAGTCTTCGGATTCACCAATACGCTACATAGAGCAGAAATAGGTTTCAACGCAGTGCTGATATCAAACTTAGTGAAAATACGTCGTAGAAATCCCAAAAAAACTTTCACGTAAGGGATTCATAACCAAATTCTCACGATCAAGACTTTTCTTCTCAGGAGTAGCTCTCGATAATTCCATTCTTTTAAAGATTTTTTCGAACGTCCATTTAGGATAAACATAGCCTGAAAGAGCTGAGTTGACGTGTTCCATTTGTGTGACGCGATCCTCCTCAACGGGCACCAGTGTGTGGTTCCTGCATAAACACTTTATGACAGGAACCGCACTCTGGTGTCCGTTGCGGAGGATCACGTCACATATACGGAACACATCAACTGAGTTCTTCCGGACTGGTGTTAACCTAAATGGGAGTTCGAAAAGTTCTCTAAAAGTATGTAATTACCTAGAGCTACTTCTGATGAAAACGGACTTGATCGCCAGATTATGGTTGTAATCCCTCACGTGAAAGGCTCTTCGGAATTCCTAAGACGTACTTTCAGTGAATTTGATATCAGCACTGAGTTCAAACCCATTTCTACACTACGTATCTAATTGGTGCGCCCAAACGACTCACGTACTATGGAGGGATGTAGTGATGTTGCTTATAACATCCTTTCTGCTTCGTGCAAGAGTGTTTGTATTGGTGAAACTGGTAGAAATTTTGGTTATAGAATGGCTGAGCATTAAGACGACGTTGAGGACATGACCGGGTACAGAGCTTTCACCAGATTGGCCAGGAAAGCCTCTCTCAGTGAATTTAACAAATCATCTATTACTAATCCCGCAAGAAAAACAAGTATGTGATTGATGGGGGAAACGCAAAAATAATTGATACTGAAAGTGACACTAGAAAAAGAAGAACAAGGGAACCCGTCTGCAATAGAAAATAATCCAATGTCATGAACAGAGACAATGGTGCACTTAAACCTTCCCACGTTAATGGCGTGACCTTGACCACCACTACGTCACAGGGTCATACTGAGGAAGGACGCATTCACCATCGACTTTCGAAAACATCTGCCGTTTAATGCTTAATTTGCTGGATTTTCACAAGTTTCTTTTCATTTTTCAAACGAAGTAGTGTGATAGTTATTTTATAAATACGGCATGAACATGTACATTCCTAATTGCTGCATGAGCTGCCAAACTAAGAGCGGTCAGTTGCATCCTCATTTTGTTAACAGATAATATTTACGCTAAATTTCACTTTTATGTTAAAAATATAAATAAACTTCAAAATGCTACAAATTTTTGATGTTACGTCAAGTTCTACCTTTCCTTCAAATGACCTTGACCTTCGGCTCACCAAAAACGAATGATTACATGGTGGCCAGTTGTTGGACTATGAATGAAGACAGGGAACTATGAGACATATTGCTAATAAACTCCAAGAAGACAAATTGGGTATTCTAGTCTAAGTTCTTTCTCGTTGCAAAAAAAAATAGAAATTCCTAGCAATTCTAAAAAATTCCAAGTACCGTTCGGTGTGTGATGTAATCACGGGGCTCGGGAGCTTACTTTATTCCTTGTAAGATCTTTCAAAGTGTTCAAATCAGCTTGGGAAGGCAGAACGATTACGTCTAAACTAACGATGCACGTGATTGGCCCTTGGAGACATTGCCAGTCGCTGAAATCCAGCAACTGAGATAAATTGTCCAAGTGACTCAGTGGTTTCCAAACGGGCTGGTAACTAGCTTATGAACAATTTTCTAGATTGTGACCGTTAGTCGGAAACAGGTGAATTGCATGGCTGAATTATTTCATAATCACAGTCACAAGTTCAATTTCCGATTATATACAGGCGATAAAAATTAATTAGCAAGGTGTATAGAGAACTAAATATCGATTAAATTGACCAGAGAATGAAGAAATTTCTAACTTACTGTTGCCAGCTAGGTTTTGACGTGGAAGACTTGATTTTACGTATACCGCCTTGCACCGATGTGGTAAAAACTGACCACGCGGTGCTATAAGAAACAATAAAAGTATACGTAGTGCCTTTTTGGTAGTCTCACATTCTCCATATGGCAAGATTAACTAATCTGCTACTACATGTAGGTACTGTGTGAGCCTACAGGTGTACTGCCCAAAGCTGTATCTACTAAGATAAAAACCACTGACGAACATTTACAAATCTAATTTCGTAAAACTCGCCCCAGTTATTTCTGTCAAACTAAATTGAACTTAATGGCTTTGCGCTCCCATGTTGCAAGAAAATATTTGCTCCTGGCGCTGTAAATTATTGGTGAGCAAGGCACACCCTGCTTTCCTCAAACTATGCTAGGTACCTCTTATGCTTGTAAACTCAAACTTCACGTGCAGTGCACATGACTTGTGCAGTAATTGCTTGTACATACATCAAACTTTTATTTCGCCATATGTTCCGAGATGATCAGAGACCATGCATCAGCGAAGTTCAGTTTCCAGCGATAAAAAGGAGAGTGAGGTTAACCAAAATGTTCGTTTAGTATGCGTAAACATGAGGATAACGCTCAGAAAAGACGGGCACAAAAGAAAACGCGACCAGGAGTATCTGACAAACTGTGCCCAGTGAAGTTTATTTAGGCTACGCAAAGAGTATAAAAATATCAATTATTAAGTGCCACCATTTTCACAGCACATGCCTGTTGATAGATGAATTCTTGATGCGAATCCAGGTACCTTTCAGACAAGTGGAAATTGCCAACAATCTAGTTGATAATGATACATTTTGGCCTGAATTTCCGGAATATAGAGTGAATCGCACTTTTTGGTCATTTTGGCATCTTATTTTTCCGGTGGATGCAGCAAGGTAAAAACACATGGTTTTGTTAATTAATTTCATCTTTTTGTGAAAGCCCAAAAGTGCAGTCATAGTTTGCCAGTTACTCTTTTTGCCAGTACTAGAGATAGAATGCAAACAACGGCTTTCATTGGCCTACATGTACAGTAGATCAGTGACAACGTCAAGTCAGCCACTCAAACTGTGGCCGTAGTCCAAAACTGCAGTATCCCCACACACATGTAATTAGCTGTTCGCACCGCGAGGTAGGTCATTGGTGCAAAGGTCACCTATTTGCGGATTTTTTGTTTTCACGTTTTGGTTTAGGGGAGACAACTCGAAAACTTTACGATATCCACTTCGGTCAAGCTGTGTCTAAGGTCTTCTTGTGTTGAACATTTGGAACATTGGAAAATAATTTGTGTTGCGCATTCAAGCTTGAATTCGACTCATTTTGATGGTGTGCAACTTGTCTCCTGGAAACCAATAGCCCCAATCATACTATTAATATTACGTTAACACTTTTAAGTCAAAATTTTATTTTAGGAAAGGTACATGTACATTCATAGCAAAATAACCCCTCGGTCAATTTTAATGAAACCTTTTTTCAATGAAAACTTCAACAGTCTTTTTGTTTGGTTTCTTTGACAAATCAAACCGCAAAGTGTATACTAAGGTCTTTCCTAAAAATAGAAGTCCTGTTCGTCTTTGTTGCATTACGCAACTACCAGGCCCACATATCAAAAATCCTTAAAGCGTTTTTGAGAATGATGAAAAATATTAAGTTCAGCAAAATCCACCGAGCCGTTTTCGAGAAGTAGTGTCCCTATGTTCAAATTAAAAAAACCTAAATTCAACGGAATTTTGTTGTTTTAGGTGTATTGGGATAACGAGATAGTTCTAGCAAAGCCTTAGCAAAATAAGAGAACGCGAGTTCAATCACGCATATGATAGGTGAAGCTGCTTTTTCGTGCCATGGTGCGTCACTAATACGAGATCCGAGCAGAAACAACAAAAGACTGTATTGAAAAGGAGTCTAACTAGAACGCCATTGTTCGCGGGTGTTATTCACAGCTGTTTGAATTAAAAGGTGGTTCTCGCGGTGACGTAGACGAAAGCAAGCCAATACGCCTAACAGTTCGTTACATTTGGCAATTTATGGCAATAGATGAAAACCTTCATAAAGAGACTGGTATAATGAAAATTCACACAAGAAATCAATTCCTATCTGCTTGTTGTATGTACAAATGTTTTAAAGGTCTTGTCCCATTTTACTTATATGCTAAGTTTAAGATGACTACTAATACTAGGTCCTCATCATCATCTGATTTCAATCTTCCTAAACGCAGAAGTGAAACTGGGAAACATCATTTTCCTACAGCGGGCCCTTTTTATTGAACTCTCTCCCTGCAGGTGCCAAATCTACATCATCCTTTCTAACCTTTAAAAGAATTGTAAGAAACAGATTTAACTTCATGTAGTGTGTAAGAATTGCATATTTATACATTTGTTATTCAAATAGTGTCTTACTTTTTTAATTATCTATTGTCTGTTTTTAATTTTTTATATTTATATTTACGTTTTAGTAAATTATCTTATCTTAATTTCTTTATCTTCTATTTATCATATTTTATTTTTTATTTTGCTCCATCAGTCTCTCCGTGTTATTTTCTTATTCTTTGCTTATTACTTAAATTTTCTTTCATTTTGGAATTCTGTTTTTGTCTGACTTACTATCTGTTTGTTTTTTACTGAGGGCCCCATGGAAAGCAGTGTGAACTAATGGGGCTACCGTCTTTGTAAATATTACATTAATAAATAAATAATAAATAAATAAGTGGGCTCATGGTGATACTCTTAACATACTGTAGAAACCAAATTTACAGGTGTTACCGTTCAAGGTAGGCTTTAAGTCGATTTGCCGAAGCCGAGAAAAGGCCGATTGTACTGCGAGGAGTGAAAATTTCAAGGTCTTCGGTTAATTATTCAGTGAAAAATTGTTTTCAGTCAATATAACCTCCAGTATACATGCCTTAAACCATGCTAGCTATTTTAACCTTCAGTCGCAATGTCAACTGAATTTAAAAGTGGGTCAAATGTTCATTGCTATACAAACCACGCGCCGGGAGAACGATACGAAATGTATTTTGCTAGACATTTGTGAAATATTGTAAAAATGGAAATTTTTGTGAATAGAGATGAGAGATATCCTTAAAACCAAATCAGTTTCAATGCAGCTAGAATAACCTTTTTTGTCGCCAAGTCGACGAACCGAGTGCCATAGCTTCAATTCGCGATTTAGCTTCCAGAAAGAAACGATGTCCATAGAGCCTCTGAAAAAGCTTTGCATTTAATGTAAGATGTAATGTCACTCACCGATTCGTATTAAGCAGTCCGATTTGCAAGCTGTTTAAAGCGACTTTAAGCTACAGGTGTCGGATTGTATTAACCTATTTCATCCCTGGTTGCCAACTGCATGTATTCACTGATTTAAATGAATTTTACATTTATGCATTGCGATTATGTCATAACCAGCAGTGCCATTTCAGTCACGTAATTTGCTTGGGAATTTATACCACATCTTTCTTTTCTTCCGGGTGTTCATAACAGAGATTTTCCGTATGAAAGTAAATAATGAATTTTTCCGTCTTCTCTTTATTTACATTTATTCCAGAATGGCCTTCGTTGAGATTTCTATTACAACTGAACGTGTGGTTCCATATCCAAGGAAATTCAGGTACATTGTTTCTCAAAAACAACAGTCTACCAGTTATCTGAATCTCTTTATGCATCCATGCGATTTTTTTCTCTTAAAATGTCAAGTTGGAATAGATAGATGATAATTCAAATTTGCGAATCCTTGCTTTTTACCATTTCAGATTGCTTCTTAATTATTTGGACTTGAAACTAGACAAGTATTAATATTTTTTTCAAGAGACATTGTCAATTTTTAATTGAAAAAATGACTACGTCAAAAGTAGGCGATCACACGATCACGGCTAGCCACCTCATAGGTCAAACTCGGGTTCAGCATCTTTACAGAATACTTAACCCACGTTTGTTCGACATAAACAGCAACCTTTCCATCTTGCCGTGAGATATAAGACAATGCCATGTAACTCTCTTTGGCACCCAAAAAGTTGAAACAAATATGAAAACTCCTTACAATGTCTGTTACACCGCCAAGCATGACTAACGATCAACTCAAGGCGAGTATACAATGTACGTGACAACTTTGGGGGGAGATCCTACAACTGCATGCATCACCAAATCACATGATCCATAACATATGGCACGGTGTGAAACCGATGTTGGTCGAATACTGTCAAATGAGAGACCAAAGGTGGTTTAGCAGCGGAAGGGAACGAGGATTGACTAAACTCACCAAAATTCGATCAGGATTGTGTATGCTTTTATGTATTAAAACTCTTAGTGAAAGCTGTTGTGATGGAATTTGTACGGGCGGATGTGGCTACAAAAACATGTCATCTGAGGGGGAAGTTAAAACAACAATTAGTATTTTGGGAGGCCACGCTCCGGCTCCCAACATGATGCCTGGAATTCAACTACAAGGCATCGCCGAAGCTGGGTTGTTTGGTTTTGTATACACAGTTCTGCCCTTACTGGCAGTTATTTATAATCCTAACCTCGGCAAGTTCAATCCAGCTGCCAGCCTCTAGCGTCTGACCTAGTTCAAAGATCTATAAAATTTTTGCCCAGTTTGCGGATTTCTATCAATCTTGAAGCGCAAATCTTAATTTCAAATCCAAACTGGTCAATAGAAACCTTGTGTAACAGGGCTATACGAGGTGCTAATCGGATCATTGAGTAATACCTTCGCTGTACTGTCCATTCGCGCATTCAGGCCATGGGCCTTTATACGAAACACCTAGTGAGTAAAACAGAGTAGCAAATATTTAGAAGCGCTAAACAACGCCCAATTCTCTTCACAGGCGTAACTTCTATCTTCCAAACCAACGTCATGACGTTTTTATGCTTTATTTAAATTGGTTTCACGTGCATTAGAGCCAGGAATTTCCCTGTTGGCTACACTGCCCTGACTACTCAGTGAAACAGTGAAAAACGGGCCTGGACTGAAGCAAGAACAGAATGGCAGCTCTTCTCGCTATGAAGGTTAGAAAGCAGGTCTAATGGGGTAAATCAACGAAACCAAACATATTTTATGACAGCAAAAGTGGCCTCGCGAAGTCTTGCTTTTTGAGGAGGTCCTAGCGTTACTGAACGGGAGGCAGATCCTAGTGACCATAGAGCATAAAGTACACGTGTGTCTCAAAATTAGGAGAAAACATTCAAACATTTGGCAACTCAGTAGAAAGCATGACTTTACTGTCGCGTTTTGTTAAATCCATCGGTGTATCAAAAGGCAGTCAGGTGGAACCAGTCAACCTAGTAAGACAGTCAGATGGCATCGAAAATACAAGCAGGTACAAAAATATAAAAATGTGTTTTACTCAAACATGACTAACTAAGTATTTAATTTTTTCTTTAATTATTTTCTTGTATATTATTTTTACATCTACATGTATTCATTAAATGTCAAGTCGCGTATGGTCGTGTGCGCAGCAAGTGTGCGTGCGCGTACATTTCAGATGCGGCGTATCTTGCAAATCCGTGAATGATCACTACTATTTAGCTTGCCGTATATTCATAGAAAGCACATTCTTCACTTCTGGCAAAAAAGAATTGACACTGGTCAAACTTGTATTATCAATTACAAACCACGTCAATCCGGAAACGTTGGTATATTAGTGCTGAGACCTCAAAGCCGCAATATAAGTTATGAAATACTAGTTTGAAATCTCAGATATTGCGGATTACAAGAAATTCAAGCTTTCGTTCTTGGACGTCCCATTTCAGCTGTACCATTAATAAAAATCGATACTCTTCCAGCCTACCAATCCATTTCTCTTCCCCGGCCAACATCAAGTGGACACAATAATGATCTAGAAGAAACTCAATGTCCTTTCTGTTTAACTTTAAGAGGAAATACTGCTCCGTGTAGATAATTAGAAATTGTATGGATTAAATTTTGACCGACGCGTGCTTCAGATTAATAGTTCACTACTCAAATTAACGTTAAGAAATCAATGAAACCCTGCGATAAGTTGCACTACAATTTCTTAAATCGGAGATTGAGCGGAAACGCCGTCACATTTTTAACTGTTTTCGGTTATAGCCTCCACAATGTTCAATTGGCATGAACGAACCTAATTTCCTAGGTTCTCAGAACTTACGCCATAATCATGTCGCGTTATGCCCGGATGTTACAACACCCATTCATAGACGCGTGTGTAACATGTGTCATTCATTGTCGAGTTTGAGTGTCAAAATGTTGTTGCTTTATGCGCAAGTGACCGTGACAACTTTAGCACAAATCAGATAGACATTAAGATGAGACTACAAGGACCCCCGTAACTGACACATTTTTTGTTAAATTCCACTGCAACATGAATGTTTCTGATGAGTGTTGCCGCATAGGCCTACTCCCTGTGGTCGAATTTTTCATCGTGCATATTTCATAATCATCCAATATTAACTTCTAACTCTAGTTTTCACGTTACTGCTCTGTTACATGTAATGACGTCAGTGTTCCTTTCACGTCTACTTGTCTCGCAAAGATGAAAGTTCACAATTCGGTTAGTTATTTTTGAAAGTCAGAAGTCCTAGTTGTATTGTAAACACGTATTGCTTCAAGAAGTCTGCCCTCTCCAACAATAATCCTCAAAATGCATTTTACCGTAAGACCGCTTATGTCTATTTAATATGGCCAGTATGTTCTGGCAACATACTGTAGGCGTAAACTTGATACATTGTCTTTCCTGGTCCAAAGTGCAGCGCATTGTGTTCTGCGCTACGCATACCTATTGTCTTGGATCACGTCCCTTTATATCGGAAACCAAAAATAGCGGGAAAAAATCTCTTCCGCAAATTTTCGGGTTTAACCGGTAAGCAGATAACACCCCTGGTATTTCTTATCTGTCAGTTATAAACACAGTTCCTGACTGTGATGATTGCCTGTGAAATTACCAGGGGTTACGGAGCAATCCTCAGCAGAATTCCCCACATATCGTGATGTCGGATTTCTGTCAGAATATATGTTCAACGTCAAACTACCATCCAGCTTAGATTACAAATGCATGAAAATTTGAGTCAAGTTTTCCTCAAACATTAAACTGAACTGTGTAGTCCGTCCTCAAACAAAGCGACACATACATGTACATAGTTACATACAGATACATACAGATACATGTGTACATACATACACACACAGATCTCAAATTTGGTTAAAATTTGATTACCTTATCCCTGCAGACTCATCGGATTCATACCAAACTTTAACATACACTGCACTATGCTTTGTACATTGTTCTCCAAACGTTCTATAAGAAATCGCCAAGTAATCCTCTCTCACAAGAGGAGCGGCCAAAAATAAGACTGGTGAATTTTATGAAACGGTAGAAAGTTGCATAAAACGTGAACGAAACGATAATTTAAAAATTTTAACAGCGTTTTTGACATTTAGTCATTTATGTGAAACAGCATTTATGTCATGTTTTTGTGTGTTTTGCACTGAAAAGAACTCAATTCTTTTCACTTTTAGACGATATTTTCTTTTGCTGAAGTAAATTGTTCAGTTTTGTAGACGTTTGGCTGAATGTGCAGGTTTTTTGCTATGGTGAGAAATTAAGATCTGCTTAAATATCAGTTTTTGAAGAGAACCGAGATTTTCATATAATTACGTTACAGACGGTCTTGTTCAACAGCTCAGTAATTCAACGGTCATTTAATTAGAATTATAATAAAACATCGTCGCAGAGGCTATTTTCATTTTGTTTTTATTTTTAATTTCCCAGAAGTGTAAAAAGACAATCATCACCTTTTTGAAGAAACTCCGCTCAAAATCACGATAGAAATCAGTGGCGGATTTAGGGGGGCAAGGGGGCCATGGACCCTCTAAAATTCTCCCATATTCCATTTGGCAGTTCGGGGGTGCGAATGTCTGACGGGGCAAAATTCTGGCTAATACTATGGCCTGTCCCCCAACTCAAAATCCTGGATCCGCCCCTAGAAATAGCTAAATTTAAAGCGCAAACGCACGAGTGCACGAAAACCCACACATGACATAAACAAACTACACTCTGAGCACCTGCTTTATGTGAGAATGGTTGTTTTGGACAAAATAATTAGCATCAAGCAATTAGCTGCCAGCTACGCCGAGAGGAGGCGGCACAGACGAGGGACAGCTTTGTTAAACGGTACCTTCTACTTGGTAAGAACAGCATATAGGTTACTTTGGTGATAAAATGTGCAATTCAAAATTTTGTAAATGCATAATTGGATGTTTTAAATGTCATACAACGTCAGCTACAAAAGCGTAAAAAACTTACCGCGATTTTAGCACTCCACCAAGACTCAGCCAGTCGTCACGAGTGTCCGTCGTCAACTGACGAGAGTACCGCACCAGTGGCTGCTGAGCGTTCCGTTCAAGATTGCGTTGCACTACTTTTCTCCGAATATAGCTGTCATGGTAACTGGGGTGGTATTGTTGGCCTCGTACGGTTGCTGTTGCTGCGAATGGTGCAGATGGACCTTCCTATTAGTTGCTATCATGCGTTATGCGGCCTTCGCCCGCTCGAGTTCTGTTCAGCTATTGTTTAGGTTACTATGCTAGCCATTGAGTACATGTAGCTCCCGCGTGTGTGTGGAGGCACACGTGTATGGAACGAAATCAGCTCTCGGCCAAATGTGGTTGCCTTTATGAAAATTGGAACGGAACACGTACATTTGTAGACCTTCGTTTTGCCTAACAGTAAAAGAAGACACAACGAAGTTAATGCTTCATGTTAATACCACCAAAGTAAACAGCACGTAGTTTAATTAGTTTGTTGCAGTTGCTTGCTATGTGTCTCCATAGCAACATGAGCTTTCAATGTCCCGTTGCGGAGTTCCAAAATCACAGCGCAATTTCCATCCAAACATTTTATACAAATGATAAGTCGGTTGAATTATTTCCACCTAGGTGGAAAATGAAAAATGAAAAAATATTTAAACAAAAGTAGCGATGATACTTTCGGGCCACCGTAAATACCGGTAAACCAATTCGACAAGTGATTTATTTTAATTAATTTTGCTATACTTGCCCTGTGTCACGATAAATGACAACTAGGCCTACTGGGGTTAGTCGGCTGTTTCCTCAAAGCCTCAATGCAACGCCACTTTTAAAATCAATTGCTTTGGTTCGTGTTTTGATGTGAAGAACCCTTTATAAAAATTATTTTAAATTCCTCACATGCCATACGCTGACATCAGGTGACCTATAATGATTAAGCCTCAAAAGATCAGTGTCGCGACCGTGTAGAACCTCTAATCCACTGAGCACATTAGGTATTTAGAAAATATTGTTTGTGAAAGTGCGAGTGCACACGACGACAAAACCATAACATAACGAAGTTCACTGCGTATGAAAATATTCGCAGCCGCAAACAGGTTACAGACCACCCGACGCACACATGACCACGGATTTGAACCTGTATTCTCAGCTCGTTGACTTACTAAACCCGGGCCAGTACACATAAAACAGGACTAACTGACAATGGTGACTTGTATTGGAACCACGTGCAAATTCACCAAAGAATGATACCCCATTTACACTATAGGAACATTAAATCGGTTAAGCCCGGTTTTAGGTTCAAGACAATTTGCGGAGCGTGTGTAAACGCCGCCGATTTAGTTGTAATCGAATCTGCTTTAGTAGGAGGTTTCGAGCGGAATTAATTCTTAGCCGATATGTACTTCGCAAGTGTGAACGGGTAACCAAATCGTTTCACTCGGACGGAGGAAGTGGCGTATACATGTACATGTACATATACTTGCGCATGTGCAGATATTGGTTCCTGTGTATGCTTTCGCCAACGATTTCCTGTGTCGGTGGTACACGTTTGACATTCTTCTCAACACACTATTGTCTCAAAACAATGTTATCGAACCGACAATGGTCTTCGTGGGATTCCCGGGAGAACAAAAACTAACGGAAAATATAAATAGTGGCTGTAACTGAAAACAATCCATTTTATCAAGGAAGATCTTGACACGGAAAAGGAGAGTGCGCTATCAAAGGAGCTATCCAGCAGACGGTGCAGAGTCTAACTCGGACTCGGCCTTGGCAGTGCGGTAAACGGGAAGACGAACAGATTTGAGGCGGCCGAGATAGTAAGCCGCCCGGTATGTAACGAGTACGCGGAGACGTACATGTAGCGACTTGAGCCGCGATAGGATAGATTGACTTATATACCGTCTCATATCAAATCGAAGACCATATCGACCTGCCACGGTGATAGTGAAAACAGGACACATTGTAGAAGTGAACCCAGGGGTGTTTTTGGTACCAGAGCAGAGTTTGTAGCTCAGGAACCGTGCTTTTTAGACGAGTAGGTAGCATTTACAATTTCGTGATGTGACCCTATCACAGATGAGAGCGGAGCTACAACCATGAGTGCATGAGGCGTGGTGTTTGCGGAGAAGAGTATCGTTTGCCAAATGGGTGAACGTTTATCGTAGGCCAAGTGCGACATAAGTCCGTTTTATTCCAGTAATAATTCTTTAGCTAACCAGAAGCCAAGAATAATTAATGTAATAAATATTTATTGCTCTAATTAGCTTTTATTACAGTAATAAATATTCATTAGTGGAATAAATCAGATCCCAGGAATAATTACTGTAATAAATATCTATTACTGAAATTAATATTTATTCCAGTAATAAATATTTATTACAGTAATTATTCCTGGCTTCTGATTGTCTAAAGAATTATTACTGGGATAAATCGGGGAATCATTACACTAATAAATCGGACTTAGGTCTCACTTGGCCTATAGTAGCTAGGCCAAGTGCAACATAAGTCCGATGTATTTATTACAGTAATTATTCCTGGCATCCGATTGGTTGATTTATTTCCGAAATAAATATTACTTACAGTAAAAAACATTAATTACAATAATTATTCCTGGCTTCTGATTGTCTAAACAATTATAAATGGAATAAATTACGAATTATTTGTGTAATTAATAAGACTTATAGCGCACTTGGACTACGATAAAAGCTGCGCACCTAAATTACGTGCGTAAGTTAATTCTTGTTAGAGACGTAAAGTAAATTACTTTACGCCCTCAAATAATTACTTTAAGCCGTTAAAAGTTATCTTTACGCTGCAAATAATTGTTTTACGCCTCTAACAAGAATTAACCTATGCACATGATAAAAGTGCTGTTTACACTACAAAAGTTGACACGGATCAGCTGACACGGAACGAGATGTTCCAGTGTGTAAACGGTACTGACACGGAGCAAATTGACACCGCGGTGACAACTTTTGCCACCCATTTGTGAGGTGAGGCAATTTATGCTCGAACATCTTGTTCCCTATCAATTATGTGTCTAAACGCGAAACTGGGGCAAGGCGGAAAGGATCATCTCTACAGCGCTTGCGCAATGACCTACATACGGGTTCTCTGTCTCTGCAACTCCCACTATTTGAAAATTTGCGCATGTGGATTCCACTTTCCAGCGTACAATTTCCGTCTTGCCACAGTTACTGAAATTGCGTGTGTAAACAGCCACTTGCCACCGATCAAGTTGCTCCGTGTCAGTTTCGCTGGATCAAAAGTTGATGTCTAAACGGAACTTTAGATACGTTCAGCCATTTGGCTAACGATCGAAGCGTAAATTAGTTGAGTTTGTATTCGCGACTTCGGCTTCACCTACTCTGGGCCTTCGCGGCAATTTACGGGAGTGCAGAGTATAACCGTGGTTACCCACGTAGTCGGAGCAGAAAGGCACAGCGAAATATGTAGAAGAGAGAAAAATTTCTGCGAGAACATATACCAACGACCATGCAATGTTATATTTATCCTTTGGACAGTGGCCAATGTATCTGTGTTTGGCGTATAGGCAATTTTAGTAGTTTAGATCATCGAAATGCCCTTGGAAACATGCTCTTGGTCACACATACATGTACATCGCAAATGTACGAAAAAAAAACAGATTCTCAATCGTACGTATTTCATGTTTGCAAGTTGAAGAAGAAGCTGCAGTTCCCCGTAGACACCTTTCAGAACTGGAAAAATGGAACGATCCATCGCTCTCTTTCACTGTTTTATGAGAATCTGTATATCACTTGACATTGAACTGAGAACCTAATGCATCTGTAGCCACTCTTCCCTCTTTTCCTATGTGTATCCTTTCAACTAAAGGGGCTGCTCACAGAGGAGTGTCTCAGCGCTGTAATCAGTTGCCTCTAAGTGTTTCCCTGTTTTCGTGAAATCGTAGCGGTACTAAACCTTTTATGGAAGGTGACCACACGATGTGTAACTCTTATTCAGTTTTCAATGATACAACCTTTCAAAGTGTCAAGGGTCTCCCATTCCTGCTAATTCCTCTCTTGGAGGGAGGCCCTCCTATAAATTCGACACTGTCAACAAATAATGTTACGTAAAACACTAGAAAATGTCCAATTTGGCTTAATTTGGAACATAATATGGCTGATGCGATTCATATGGAACTTATTATGTTTGATGGACTGTTGTCCAAAACCCATTTTGGAATTTAAAACATTCATTTTTGCATAAGAAGCCCCATCATCGCCTATTGTGCCCAGTTGCCGTGCCGCCATGAGATTCTCGAAAAATAACTCAATTCAAGTCGACGTTTTTGTTCTCATTAAATAGTCCAGCGCGTCTCGATTTAGCCTAACTCTTTATAGTTCACCAATACTGTGTGCAGGTTTTTGTGTTTGTTTTTGTAAGTGGGAATTGCAAGCACAGTGAATGCAGAAAGTAAGACAAAATGGGAAACGAAATTATGTCCGGCTACAAACAACTTCAACACATCACCTTGAAGCAAATCCTTCGGTGCGGAAAGGTTTTCAGCATACACTGTACATATGCAATGTAGACTGCCGGGAAGTGATCGTTGCAGGTTGGTGTACATGTGTTTTTCTCGAATATTTCTCAGGTAATTATCGTCTGGCAAAGATTTGGAGCCATATTGGTGGCTTTCTTACGTGCAAGTTGACAACGCTATCATCAGCAGAATGATCCCACTTGGCGCTCCGCGTGACGATTAGGACTTGGTGAGAGACCTATTGGCCATTGTGGGAAACTTAATGGTGCCGAGTGGATGGTCACAGTCTCCAACTAGTAGCTCTATCTATCGCCAGGTCACGAAACCAATCTACTTCAGTGGTATTGCAGTGGGCGAATCCAATGACGAGCCTGCAAGTTCCAGGTTAGTTGAATGCATTCTTACGCAGCAACAACAGTTGTTCAGTTCTTTGTGTTTCTAATGTCAGATAGGAAGGTCTACAAGTTGAGATTAATAAATGGTGTATGTTGTCTTATTATTGAGATTTTTCAATAATTGCCACATGGCAGTAGCTCAAGTAGGGATTTTCTCAGTCCGTCTCCATTTTCCTCCTGATACTGCTCGATGAAAATAATTTTGTAATATGCACAATGTCGTTTTGTAGCACAGAGTCTGGGTCCTCAATTCTTTTAAAGAGACATTGGAACGCGAAAGGTCGTCAAAAATATTTTTTAAACAATTCCTGACGAAAGTACCATCTCGCAACGTCCAGTACACAGTAATCGATATTCCCATGTAAGAAAATTTTCA
The DNA here is from genome assembly GCA_002633005.1 of Phoronis australis. Classification (NCBI taxonomy): domain Eukaryota; kingdom Metazoa; phylum Phoronida; family Phoronidae; genus Phoronis; species Phoronis australis. The sequence continues at coordinate 3,951 of NMRA01001330.1, read as the reverse complement.
GAGAAAATAAAAAATCACGATTTTGAAATACGTGCGAAGGAAAAACTCTGTGGCTACCAGAGTTTCTAATCTCCTTCCCATTTATGATAAATGCGCGCATGGTGTTGTTACTGTTCTAAAAAGGTTTCAAAAAGTCTATTGCAAAGTAAATTTTAAAGTGTTAATGACTATTCTCCTTGCATGCACTTAGCGATCACTCACTTACAGAAAGGTTTGAAGGGTTGTAGACATATTTGTTCAGTCTTTAACGACGTTAAGAAAACCTTCTAAGTCAGAGTAAATGAGAAATAGAGTTAGGAGATAGTTTAGATTGAAATCCCCAAGGATCCCAACATTAGATGGTTCCTACTTAGAATATTACACAGGATTTATTCAACAATTAGTTTTTAATCAAAATCCATGTCTGGGATTCTTACTTATATTCCTTTATGTAATGAAGCTCCAGAAACGATGTCACACTTTTTTGGGAATGTCGTCTTGTAAAATATGTTTGGAAGGAATTCAGAAAACTACTTCAATGGTGTCTCATTCAGCTTCCCAAGTGTCTACCTTACGAACGTGTCATTCTTGAATTATGGGCTTTATGAGACACATGATTTTCTATTTAACATTTTGCTTTTACTAGCCAAATAGTATATTCACAAGGAGAGATGTCACAAAAATATACCTAATTTTCACAAGTTTATAGCATATAATCATGAGTACTGTAATGCTGAAAAAATAATTGCATATGAAAATTTTGTATGTGACAGCTTCTCTACGAAATGGGAAAATTTTATTGTTGGCGTTAACTCCATGTAGAAGTTAGTTACTTTATACGAGATACGAGAATGGTCTCTCCTGAGGTGAGCATGCGCGAATGAATGGGTGTACTTATTTGTTAGTTTGTTTGCATTTGTACTTGTTTATCGATGATAATAAATAATAAAATAAACAAAAAAATAGATTTCGACTGTTATACCAATCTGTCGTTGATTGGATCACGCGACTATGTCTTTTTAAATTTAGCAAAAAAGAGGATTCATTGATAGAAAAACAATGGTTTCAACTGCATGGCCAACTTTTAATTAATAAGAATGTCCAAGGTGAAATATCAAAAACGCTGCTACCGTTTAAATCATCAATTTTGTTTCCCTTTTATGCAGTTTTTGAATGTTTTCATGAAAATCGTAAAAGTTCTTTTTGATATCCCTTCTTGCTAAAGTGGAGCATTTTACAGACAACGCCTTGCGGTGTTTTAGGGAACAATGTATCAAGTATATTATCTTAAAGTTTTATTGGGATTCGAGATATTAAGTTCAGAAGTTAACCAAATGCGGACATGTTTAGTGTCCGATTTGACCTTGGGTTCGTTGTATTCAAGTCAGTCGGTGAAACAAAACCTTGCGATTGCTGTTTAATCAATTAAGCAACTGTCCGATAGTGAACACAGACCATAGAACGCATATTTAATACAGTATATTTAAGTCAGTCGGTGAAATAAATCTTTGTGATTGCAGTTTAATCCATTAAGAAACTGTACGACCGTGAACACAGGCAATAGAACGCACAGATTCAACATCGATGTATTGATTCCTGCTTTTCAACACAAGTCTTTTCATTGTTGAGGAGCTACATGTACCTAAATTGATAAAAGAGAGCGCGCTGTGATACAATAACTAATTGTGCTATCAAGTCTTCTAAGAAGATGTCGTTCTTTGAACATACGAGTCGTGGAAGATCAAGAAGCAATATATTGATTTCAAATGTAGGCGTTTTATTGTTGTCTACGTCTGAAATCGGGGCAGTGTATTTATAGATGAATATCCGATAAAAGGGTTTTATTTTGCCCCCTCCAACGCAGCGAAGATAAAGTTACGATTAACTCTAGTTCACAGCAATGCATCTTAAAAAATACGGTCTACCATGTAGGAAAAATGTGCCAGGAATTCAAATAAATTATATTACGTACAAATAGTTGTTGGTTTCGTGTCAGCTAAAGAAGAACGGTTTATAAATAATTCACCTTAGATCAATATAACCTGTGTTTTTAATAATTCTAACAAAGAGACCCTCGTCAACGTTTGACTCTGTTGCCTAGGAAGGCTTTTAACCTTCTTATGCCACAGTCAATCAATATCACGCATTCAACCGACAAAACCAATGTTATCCAATGCGCACGATCCACCCAAAAATAGGACTCGAGTCCAGTTTCAGAAGCGAAAGTCTCAAATCCAACTCTGCTGTGTTTACTACCAGGCATGTGACAGCAGATTTAGTAAGTTCTAACAGATGTCTAACCAATAACAGTGGCGGATTTAAGGGGAGGAACCATAGCCCCCTAAAATTATCCCATATTCCATTTGGCACTTCGGGGTACGAATGTCTGAAGGGCAAAATCCTGGCTAATACTCTACCCTGGTCGGTCCCCACCAACTCAAAATCCTGGATCCGCTCCTGATCGTATAATTAGGTATTTTGGCCTTGTTGGTTCACAGGGGAAGTATTTTGAGCGACTTTAAGTGTTATTATTTTTCGTTTTTTTAACAACTGTGTCGTGACACTTTTTAAAGAGAGTCACGATCTGGATTTTATCGTACCACCAGGATGCTGGAACGGAATGAATTTCCCGGGATCAAATGGTTCTGCTTGCTAATTTCCTAGCCGCGTTCGGAATGTGGAAGCCAC
>NMRA01000133.1:816306-898375 GCA_002633005.1 Phoronis australis | reverse complement strand
ACTGTGTTTATCTCTCTCAACCAAACCACAAATTTGATGAAAATACTTCACTTGTACAGTCAAAAGAATCAATTTTAGAGACACAATTCTCACCTTGATGCTTATTATGCGACACCTACCGACAGAGCAATGGAATGACATATTTCAAGATCTCACTGCAGCCCGATCCATCACGGTGCCGCGCCAGTATTTCAATGAACCTACCAAAAATCCTATTGAGCTCCATGTGTTTTGCGATGCAAGTTTGCTTGCTTATGGTGCTGCGGTCTACTTAAAACATGGAAATGAGATTACCCTGGTGATGGCAAAAATAAGAGTAAAGCCGACAAAAGACATCACACTACCTAGATTGGAACTAATGGCTACACTGATTGGAACTCGACTGTCAAACTTCGTCCTGAAATCACTAAGTTCTAGCCATCTCCAAGTGAACAAGAGAGTACTTTGGACAGATAGCCAAATCACTCTACACTGGATTCTTTGTGACAAAAAACTGCCCGTATTTGTCGCAAACAGAGTACGCGAAATACAGTCTGCAAGGTTCGACGACGTCACATATTGTCCTTCAGCAGATAATCCTGCAGATTTGCTGACAAGAGGCATTTCCACTGAAAACCTGAAGTCATCGCAACTATGGTGGTCGGGTCCAGTATGGTTACCCAAAGGTGACTGGCCTATCAATCCCTCTCCAGACAGTATTGTGATGTCGTGCAATACTGACCTGTGTGATCTGAGCACATTAACAGATGGATTACTTCCAGATGTCCCACCAACACTCCAGTTAACAGACACATCTACAGATGTTACTGCTGTTACGCAACAACAACAGCAGCAGACACAACAGACACAAGCAGAGGTATACACTCTTGACCTTAAAGCAATCATTGATGTTAATGGATTTTCTACCCTGGACAGACTACTACATGTGACTGCCTATGTGATGAAGTTTGTGCACAGATTACGCAAGCAAGANTTAGATATTTGGATAGACTCTTTACGGACTTTTGGAAGCGTTGGAAAGGAGAGTATTTACCAATTTTACGTGAGAGACATTCTCAGACCACAACGCATGGACGCACTCAGTGTAATACTATAAACAAAGGAGACATTGTGTTAATCCACATGGACATCGACAAACGTGTCAATTGGCCTATGGGTATTGTTACCGAAGTAAACATGGGCGCAGATGGATTTGTGCGATCTGCAACTATCAAAACCCAGGGTGGATACACAAATCGCCCCATTGCCAAATTATATCCATTAGAGGTAAACTATAAGAGTGGATCGGATACAAGTGAACAGACTGCCACTGAACAAGAATCAAACCACGAGACTGTTCCTCATAGACCAACACGTCAAGCCGCGCATTTGGCAATGGAAAAAATTCGGAAACAGCTTGCTCACCAAGATGAACAATTAGTATTAGTGTAAAGATATCAAGTAGTGTAATTCAAGCGTAACCTGATTATGATGATTAGTTACATGCCTTTTATTTTAATATGATGTGTGGTTTTTGGTGCGATTCAGTTGATTTTAAAATTCGAATATTTTAACGTTTTTGGCCGGCGGAGTGTCATGAATTCTCATGATGATCAAGTGAAAGTGAGTCATATCCTGTTTTTTCATTGAACTCTGGCAAAAGGAAGAGTTGTTACATAATAGTTCCTGTGAGTAGTGACCTCAGCATATCAATGTTATTGTTTCAGTGCATCTGGTTGTCTGGTAAACAAGTCATTTTCCATATATGGCATGCCAGGACGAGGTTGTGGAATTCCATTCATAAAAGTTTACTATTTGTGTTGACGTCACAGGAACTGACTCAAATACACCCAAAACCCACACATATTTTGAGTTGCTATATATATTGTAGTTAGAGCCAATAAACTGTGTGTGTTCTTATAGCCTTCAATCGATGTAGTCAGTTTTTATCTCCATCTAACAAGCAACGAACCGGTTAGACTCCACAGCAGTCTACAACTTCATCAAATACCCCACAACAAGCGCTATGCATCAAAACAATTGAGAAACTGTGTTACAGCTGTGTGCGTCAGCACGCAGGTCTAATATCAACATGGTTGACCTCCCTGCGCGCGCACAGACTCCAATACTTCCGGTGGTGTAGTGGGGAAACCAAGCGTGGCCTTTTCGCCTGTGCTCTCATTTTGCCACCTACGCAAGTTCAGAAGAGGAAAATGCCGAAAAAGAAAACTGGACAACGGAAAAAGGCCGAAAAACAGAAAGAAAGACAAAGGGAGATTCGAAACGCTGTCACGACTAGACCTTTAACGGAACGTCCTTGTAACTATACAATGGTAAATAAAGCGTCCGATACGCCGGTATACGAAAACCAGTCGCAGTCAGGCAGTCGGTAGGGTAGGCAACCCTCGGTTGTCCGGTTAGGGTCTTCAATACTTCCCATCGCTTTCTGTACGAATTTTGTCCCTTCTAATTTAAATGGGCGGTAGGCCAAATCCGGTCACCGATTGAGAGTTTTCACCTCGTCTAAAATACATTCTACACTTAATGACTTTAAAAAGGGATTCTTCATTGTTCCTTTCTTACTTCTATACATATTTTCAATGAAGTATAGCTACGACAATTAAGGTAACTTTGGCGAAAAATTCCAACTCCACTTTTTGCTCATCGTTAACTGTTTCACCCAGGCATGTTTCAGTCATTCTACCCCAAAGAAATACAATGAAAACTAACCAAGACGTTTGTTTTGTTTTTGCTCTTTTGATCATTTGATTAGCGAGGACAACATACGTCACCAAATCGCTTCGCGTATCTGTCACCGTGTAAAATTTGCACATTACAATCGGCAAAAAATCACTCAAAAATGCAATAAATGTGAATAAAAATTAATTCAAAGTATGAAATAATACGTTATTTTACTTAAATGTTAGTCTTTTTTCGTCGCAAAATCCGTTTAATAATACTTTGCACGAGTTTTTTGCAGCAACGTGACCGACATTTCAAAGCAAAATGGTCGCCGGTAAAAACAACTGGTATTTGATTTTCAACTCAGGAGAAGACTAAACTCTCGAATTTTGGCGTGAAACTTCGTGAACTTGTAGAAGAAACCCTTGCGCACGTTATTACGTAAGTATTTTTCACTTTCGTTGTCTTAAAAGTTGAAAAAGTTGCCAGTTCCCGCGACCTTCAACTTTGACCTGAATTAATTGGTACATTTCCTAATTTGCGCACATAATGAATCGTATTGCGCACTAAAGGGTTCATCAATGAACTATTTCAAACACTTGTTGCAAACGGGCCCTTCGTCGATTTCTGACAATCGGGCGTATTTCTGACTCACTTCGTAGTTCCGGGTACTGCCGCTAGGAGTGCTCCTTCGAATCGCGGCGAATTTTTGGTTCCCAAACTAAAGCATTTCAACTTTTCCTGTTGAAAAGTTAATGTAAAAGAGACCCAAAAAGTAATTTCTCGTTGTGAGAACAATGAATCTCTTATTTAAGGTTCTTTTTTCCTATTTTTGCCTCACATTTTTGTAGGTCAGGCCACTAAGACCTGACTTGTGGCCAGACAGGACCACCCATACTGGCAAAGACAGTTTAGCCAGCATATGTCAAGATAGAAAATGAAAACATTTTAATTTTAGAGTAAACAAATATTACAACTGTGCATTTCTACTCCAGTGCTGTGTTTTCAACCAAAACTTTATGTTTACTACCATGAAAAACTATACATGCTATCAATATTTTTTTACCATGAATATAGTTTTTACAAAACAATTCAGAGGTTCGTCTAGATTGTTATATATCTCAGCCTGGCCTATATCTTTCAGGTAACCTTTGTTGGAAAATGCTGTGGACCAAACCAGTTGTTATTTTCTTCATCATTTTTTCTTATAATTTCATTCCTATTTGTCAGTTTACTATAATACATATCATCATGTCTCAGCTCGCATTTCTGTCTCATCAGACTAGCTCTTGGTCCAGATCCTTCTTCTGTCCTGCTTCTACCGATTCTACTTGCAGTCAGCAAGTGAGTTTGGCTCAATACCCACTACGATGAAGATGAGGCTGTGCGCACCTTTCGGGTGATGGACGATTTTGGTCAAGAGGACCTCGAAGTGCTGAAGTGCTCCATATTGTGTATTGGTATTCCACTGACTTAACAGCCCCCTTCCTGGAGGATGCCACACCTCTGTGAAGTACTCCACTGACTTAGTGAAGGGGTTTGGCCCCCCCCTTCCTTGAGAATGCCATAAGTCTGTAAGGCACTCCACTGACTTTCGATAGTCAGTGAAAGGGTTTGGCCCCTTGAAGAGGCCACAAGTCTGTGTAAGGAACTCCACTGACTGTCTGTTTACTTGAAGGTACTCACTGTCAATAATCAGTGAAAAGGTTTGACCTTCCTTCCTTGAGGATGCCTTGAGAACTTTATTTATCTGCCCATCATACATACCTTTATGTGTTCATATCAAGACAACTTTGGAATTAATATTGCAGTTGTCGTTTCCGGCATAGCATGAACTTTCCTGCATGGCTCAAGACAAGGTCTACATTTTGTTACATTGTTGTGGAAAGTATGTTTAATTTCTATTTACTGTATGAAGCTTGTATTAAAATTTTTGTTTATCATACTTTTCATCAATACATATTTGAAATGATGTTGTTTATCTTTAATTTTTTTAAGTAATGCATTTTGACAAAGTTAAGTAAGTCGCAAACTGCATGTCAACAAAAAAGTCACAAAATAATATTAATAATTTGCCCAAACCAATTATCAGATTTCAACTTCCCTGATGAAAAATCTTGAAATGATACTAGCTTATTTTTTTTTCTTGAGTGATTGTTATTTTATGCCAATTTGAAACGACAAAATTGAACGTAATGACTTTTCTTCGTCGACTTTGTTGACTTTAAGGTCAATATCTTCGCACAGGAATGTCCAATCGGAATGTTCTTTTTTGCAAATTATTCATCATAAAATTTTCTTTGAAATGATGTATAACATGTCTGTCTAGGTTACGTAGATTTGTAACCATTATATTTCAAACTCACAAATTTGATTTGACAGAATTTTTACCAAAAATTTTGACACAAAAACACCATTTTCTCCGGAATTGTAAGTCCGATTTTAAAAATTTTTGCACCGTTCTTTTAGTCTTGTAGAGAGCTTTCTTGTGATGTATATTACATGCACATTTTCTAAAATTTTTGAAAAATGCTGTTCTCCCTAATTTGATTTCAAGACTGCAGCTTATTTGAATCTTAAAAATATCTTGTCCAGTTCATAGTCCATGAACTTGGTTCCGAAGACTACCATTATGGCTGGTTTGCATTATGCTGTCGGCGTCTATGTTGAAAAACTTGTCTAGGTTAATGCTAGTCAAATGTGGCTGTCCCTTATTTGAGAAGGTCCAGTCAATGACTGGCCTACTATTCAGCGGATGAAACTGGTTCTCCAAATCAGGGATGGTTACATTCCACTAGTGTTGGTAGATCTTTTGGTCTAGCCAGGAACAGAACCATCTGCATCATGTTCAGGCATCCTGAACCATTCAAGCAAAGAGCAGTTGCCCTTTGGACATACCCTAAGGAATATTGGTAGTGCCTCATACAGTGGTTTGTTATTGTTTTTAATCCGACTCCAAAATGGTAGCCAATGATTTTTTTAGTATTTTTTAATCCTCTATTGACGTCTATTCCAAAATGTGCCCGTCGAACCAATTGTCATCTAATCGTGGTTTAAGTAAAACCATTTCTTGTTGTTGTATTTTGTCACCCAGATCATTTTTGAAAGCCTGACGTCCTGCTCTAAAGACAATCACCATCAAAGAATTGAAATACTGTTTCCCATCATCTGTGGAGTGACTTGGCTATTACTTGTATACAGGCCTTTATGCAGGGTATGTCCTGGGCATCCAAATGGCCGCCCTAGCACTAATCTGGACTGGACCATGCCCAATATATCATTTGGACGCCCACTCTCAATAGGAACCTTTCAAGTTTGGACACACACATTGTAATGAATACTAGGAAGCCTCTGAAGGCTCACAGTGGGGGCTCTTTTCAAAGCAGGAAGAAATATACAATGTATATACAAAGTATATGCATTGTTGCTATTTTGACACTTGATTGACAGCATTGTAAAAGTCTTGGTCTACACAGTTTTTTTAGTGAAAATTCTCACCATAGAAGGCTCTTTTATAAACTTAAATGTAAAAACCTTGATCTATGCATTTTTTGTAAAAAAAATCTGTGTGTTTGGGGGTATTGCTGGGGGTGGGGGGTTACCCGTCAGAATCATGGACGCCCTGGAATATTGGGAACCCCATTTTGGAACCCTATTTTCAAAATCCTGGATAAAGGCCTGCTTGTATACCACAGGAAAATAATCTGAACCTTATTTCCATGGTGAGAAAGGGTTGCCTTCATCATAAAATCAAAGATTGAAGGGCAGGATATTTGCTTGTGGCAAATGATCATCTCATGTTAAAGGCTGCTCTGGTGTCTTGTGTCTTAGCTTGCAAAATGGTTGAAAGAAAAATAGTATCAGATTTATGGTCCACGATAAAATACATTTTTTGGCCCACAAGCAATGTGTTCACAAGGAAGGTTCCACTCCCCTAACTCTGAATAGTACTTGCTCAGTTTAATAACTCAGCTACAAGTTTGTGCCATCGAGGGTAACAATTACATAATTCTTTCAAATAAAAAGTGTTTAGGATGGGGCTGTCAATGAGGCTCCCAGATTGCAGTATGTGAATTATTAGAGCAATATTGTGTAGTATTGTATAGAACTGAATGCACTATGTGTTGGACTAATGTGGTACGATCTTGTACCATTTACTGCTCAACATTTCTCTTGCAGGAATGTGACCAGTGCAAGAGACGACAGAAGAACAGGGCGTTTTGTTACTTCTGTAACTCTTTGCAAAGGTTACCAGTCTGTGGCCACTGTGGTGAATATATTTAACATTTTCTTACCAGCTTTGTTGGTTTCCATTTTTTGTGAGTGAAAATTAACAAGACAACAAGTTAGACTTTAAAGCCTTCCTTGAATGGTAACACTTCTAAATTTAGTTTGAACGGTATGTTAAAAGCAACGTTCTGTCCACACTAAGTTAGACTTATTGCCTGATTTTTGCCTACATCACGACAGGACAAAACTACACACAACACCAGCACACATTGGAGTTTTATTCAATATAGTATGGTACTCGCAACACATAATTATATACTGCTACCACGGGCTCGGGTGAATGTTCAAAATTACTGCTATTGCCTAATGTGCTGTTATCTTGCATTGTATGGTGAAGACATTTTTGTGTTTATTTGTGCGTTTTCTTGCGTTGCCATAGCATCGCTAGTACTCTGTATAATTCAGTACACCCGAAGTAACAAAATCCATTCGAGGAATGCTTCCATTATCCTGTCACAAAATTTCTCGTTAACTGTGAAGTACTCGCGGTCTTGTGCAAATGTTTAACATTTTCATTTGTTGTTAACATTATACAATGCTTCTAATTTTCTTTCCTTCTCTTTTCATCGTAAGTCTGTACTGTACTGGTGTCTAGTGTGTAAATCTATTCTGTACTGGTGTCTAGTGTATTCTCCTGAGATGTTGGAGGCGATACCACTACGTGTTTTGAAACGAATTACGATTCAGCTTCGTTTCGCCGTAGTTTCTACGAGTTACGTTTAATTTCAGGCAAGAGTAAGTGTATGATGAAGACAGGAGACTGCGTGATTAAACATCCAGGACAGTATACAACAGGGCTGGCCATGGTGGTAGGTACACACCTTGTTATTTCAATGTACTACTGATCCATGAATTTGTGAGAGGATCAACCATTTGGATAGCTTGAGATTTTTTGTTTAGTAAAGGTGCCTACTTCTGAGTGTACAGGACCTCAAAGAACAAAAGTATATGTTAAAGTAATATTATCGGCGAGAAAAGTGATTTTCTAAGATCATCCTTATTGCCTAATCAAATCCAAAACATCACCACTTCTGGTGGAACAAATCCCCTATTGGTCAATGGCATAATATTTTATTGATATTTAATTGGTGATTTCAGCTGGCAATTAATGACAAGAATGGGTGATTTGTAATAAAGTCACAAAACTGCCATGGATTTTGTTATTTTATAGCTCTGGATAATGCTAAAAAATTTATGAAGCAATTATACCCATTTAAAAGAGATGGATTTTAATAGAAACTCTATGCCCCGTTACACTGCACTTCAGTTACAGTTTTGAAGTTGGTTTCCTAAAAGGTGATTTCAGGGTTTAAAATGAACTTCAACTTGTTATTACTTAAGATCAAGCTCATGGGGTTGGCTTGTGGTGGGTCATTTAATGTGATGTGCACTGTTTCAAGCAATTACTGGCTTTTGATTCCTTTTAATCCTAGAAACCTCCACCCAGCGGAGTAAAGAATATTTTGAAATCATTTTGTAGCAGTAAGTTGTCTGAAGTTTCTTTACCTGAATGTGGATTTATATTACTTGTAACTTTAAGAAAACTAAAACTACCGAGTGTCATTTTGTAGCTGATTGTAGTGTCATTTAGTGTATCATAAGATATTTGATCGCCGTACTCATATCTTGTCCCCAGCGTTAAATTTTCTTCTTGTGTGATGATTCATTATTAAAATGTTTATTTTACTCAGGGTGCAATATGTGACTTTTGCGAAGCATGGGTTTGTCATGGCAAGAAGTGCTTAACGAGTCATGCCTGCGAGTGTCCCTTGACAGATGCCATGTGTGCTGAGTGCCAAAGAGGCATTTGGGATACAGGTAATAGTAACAAGCACATTCTGCTAATTTCATTGATTATCAAATTTTTTATGTTTATTAATTTTGTTTGCCAGAAACTATGTCTACTACCTAAACATGCATTATATTACGTGTCACTTATCTGTGTACAGGGGCGGATCCAGGATTTTGAGTGAGGGAGGCCAGGGTAAAGTATTAGCCAGGATTTTTCCCGTCAGACATTCGCACCTACCGAACTGCCTAATTTAATCTGGGAGAATTTTAGGGGGGAGGGGGCATGGCCCCCGTGGCCCCCCTCTAAATCCGCCACTGGTGTACTGTGGTTACCTTTTCCTTCTATGGAAACAAACATTGTCGTTCTGAACTTGATTTCATAGTTCACAGGGATGACATCAACTTTTTAATGTCAATTTTCACTTTGGGAATCAATATTTAGTGGCTGGCAAAGTTGGTTTAATGCTTTAAGAGTTAAATCTCATCCGCACACAGCTTACCCTAGAACAACTTGCACTAGTAGAACTTACCGGACTTTTGAGTGAAGTGTCCACGCACACATATCCGATAACTACGGTAAGGTGGAAGTTGCCGTTCTGTGCGTGACAATGAACACGTAATGTGAATACCACTCGTAAGAGAAAACCCGCCTGTATGTAACTGTAGCTGGTAATTACTTCCGCCCTTCCCCACTTTTGCGACCACACAGCGATTACATGTGGTTGGTATGAAGTGTAGTGAAATTGCTACTTTGTGGCTTGTTCATAACGTTCCGTTCTACATGGCCCAAGACAACTGGAAGAGTTTGTTGTAACAGGATTTATCTGCAGTGAATGTGGAAGTGTGGAATGATTATTTGTAAGTAAAAACTGATTTGATTTTTGTCCCAAATGCGGATATAACTCCTTGGTGAAAACAGTGTGGCATAATAATACTGTGAACGTTGCAGTAACTGATTCCTTTCTGGCTTAGTTTTACAGTGACTTGGTTGTAACTAGCATGGTAATTTTTGATGTTGGACACAGATTTTCTGGTCTACTTACGGTAATTTTGTGTGACTTTAATATTTTTAGAGGAAATTATAGCCGATAGTTGGCACCCAACTTGTTTCCTTTTTAAAGTTTCTTGCTCTCAACAGGTGGCCGTTTCTTCAACTGTGGTTTCTGCAACAAGTTCTTGTGTGACGACGACCAGTTTGAACATCAAGCCATGTGTCAAACTCTGGAGGCAGAAAATTACAAATGTAGGTATAAAGCTTGAGGACCTGGCTCAGACTGTGCCTGGTCAAGTTACGTCGCAATGTTCGGTTCTGAAATGTTGCCTGTAGGAATTGGCTAAAGTATCTTCAGCTTCAAAAAAAAAACAGTTGCCTAAATTGCCATTTTTATATTGTTTAAAGGCTTACTGCAGTCAGGGCTTGGAATTTTCCGCGGAAACGCGGATTTCCGCTTTTTTGAAATGTGCTTTCCGCTTTTATTATAATATTTCCGCGTAAAAAAAATCGGATTTGATATGAAATTTCCGCAGCAAATTCCTTTCTTACCGCGGCGTTGCAGACGACGTTCACCTCGGAAAGCGGAAGTCTATATGTTTCGGAGGAACGTAAATTGTCAACATTGCCGGGGCATCTGGGTAAAGCGTGGTCTGATTTTCAATGGCGGCTCGTGTTATTGTTAAGCGCGGCGACAAAAAATACCGCTCTGCAGCCAAATTTGTGTGGGTTGGGAGTGGACGGGCGAGCGAAAAGGACGCAGACGCATGCTACCCTGATGGTGGTAACGTTTTTTTTATTTTTTTTAAAAATTTTTTTAGTCCGCCCGATTTTTGTCGCGGAAAGGTTCACATTGACCATGTCAAAGGCTGGTTATCTCGGGCATGATTTGGGCCGTAAAAGTTTCCGCGTTTTCTGTCATTCGTCATTCCAAGCCCTGTGCAGTACAAACCAAATGAAAGCTGTTACTCCACATTTGGACGGATGCTAACGGAATATCGGGCTATAACGGTTACATGAAAACAGAATTGACTGTCATAGTAGCCGTCCATCATAACAGGTCATGTAAGAATAAGTTGATAGAATGTCAGGTGTTGTTTTGCTTATTTACAGGTTTGTCATGTAACAAGCTTGGTCAGTTCTCTTGTCTACGGTGTAAACTGTGTTTCTGTGATGATCACGTTCGTAAGAAGGGAGTCAAGTACGCGAAGGGCCAGCCGCTACCCTGCCCTAAATGTGGCTTTGAAACAAATGAGACTAAAGAAATGAGTTTGTCAAGTTCGTAATATATTTTATTTCGTTGTTTACAATTATTCCGGTAAAAATTCTCCAATTTGGGACCATGAAAAATTATGTTTTGCTAAAGGTCGGAACTTGTCCGAAATTATAGAAATGGGTAACATTGGTTGTCCCGAATTCAAGAATCACCAAAAACGGCAAAATTATTCACTTTGTAGATTGAAAACACGAAATTTGAGAAATTTGTTGAATGCCAAAGCGCCCTCGTCCCAAATTATGGAACCAAAAAAATTCAATTTTTGTGGGAGTTTCCGAGACCCAAATTCTATAGATTTCCAAATTTGAGAATTTTTACTGTATTCTTTAGTTGCTTTTATACTGTTCTAATGGTTCTTGTTGATTTTCTCACATGACCTGGAATGTGTTACGACACGACTGGTTAATAACATCAAGTACATAATTTTTTTGATATCTCATGGGCAAATCACAAAGTAGTCAAGGCTTGGAATTTTCCGCAGAAACGCGGATTTCCGCTTTTTTCAAATGTTCTGTCCGCGCATTTTATTATATTTCCGCGTAAAAAAAATCGGATTTGATATAAAATTTCCGCGGCAAATTCCTTTCTTACCGCGGCGTTGTCGACGACATTCACCTCGAAAAGCGGAAGTTGCTCTTTATGTTTCGGAGGAAAGTAAATTGTTAACATTGCCGGGGTGGCTTGGATAGCGTTGTGGGATTTTCAATGGCGTCTTGTGTGATTGTAAACCGCGGTGATAAATACCACGGCTCTGCAGCCAAAAATGTGTGGGGGTGGACGGACGAGCTAAAAAGACGCACGAGCTAAAAAGACGCAGATGTACGGTACTGATGGTGGTAAGGTTTTTTTTTAGTCCTCCCGATTTTTGTCGGTGAAAGGTTCACATGTATTATTTCAAGGTTGGGTAGCGCACATGTTTTGGGCCGTAAAAGTTTCCGCGTTTTTTGTCATTGGTCATTCCAAGCCCTGGTAGTGCAACGTAGAAATCCATACGTCTTATATTTTATCGTCTGCAAAACACTAAAACAACCAAACGCGCGCCAACCAAACAATATCGGAATTCCGAGAAGGTAGCAATGTTTTGATTGACAAATTGAGTGTCACAACTGTACGTACTCCCAGTCGGAAGGACATGCAAGTAACTTCTTAAACGGACCCATCTTCGGCGGCGAATTCCATATCCACGTTCATTCAAATAGAGATGAGCCCCAACTCAAGAAACGCAGCGAGACTGTCTAGCTGTGCTGTCTCAAGGTCAGTTCAGAGCTTACACGGGGAAGCTTTGCTGACTTATGTATAAAATTTAACATTTTTTAAGTTTTAATATTACAACTTCGATGACTTTTTAATAAATTCTAACTTGAATATTTGCTACGAAAGCTGATTGCAATTTACAATTGTTAAGCTTACAATAAACTAATAACAAAAAGTAACTGAATTACTTTACGTTGCGCAAGCATGTTTTTACAAAAGTTGCTTCATGTGGTTGAAAGTTTTAGACATGTCAAGTTTTTCAGCAAAAATGATCATTTTTACAGTTCATGTGAGAAAACAAGTCCTACACAAGCCTCGGGATTGTGACGAAATTTCCAAGAGGTTTTTTCCATGTCATAAACTTTAGACTCGTGTAGGATTCTCTATATATGTGCAATATTTACAGACTGACTTATTAAAAGTGCTTCAATTTCCCACATCGTGATTTAGAGTTCTATCAAAAAGAAAAAATAGCCTGATGACAGCTGAAATGGATTGAGATTCTTTTCTTTTTTTCACCCAGCGCCACCTGGTGCTAGGTGTGAGGCTCAGGTTTCAGAATGCCACAGGTGCATACCAAAACAAGCTATTCTATTTTTGGCCTTCTGTATTGTTCAGAACCTCAGTGATCACGTGACTACAGATACCGCTGAAACCTTTATAGCAATGCTGACACAAATCGAGCCTCAGAGTAATCTACTGCTGTGTAGATCAGGACTCGATGCCTCAATTTTGGGGTTGAATGTCGGCCCTGTGAAACATTTAAAAGTCACACGAAATTCCCCTCATCAGGCCCAAAAATTCCTCAAAGTTAAAATCACTTCTGCAAAATTTAGTTGTCGTTACTTGAGGTATTACCATTGTGGGGCATCGACCAGGGGGTGGAATTTGTGGTGATGGGGTTAGGGGGTAAGGGGGCTCCCTCAACTTAAAAAATCCCCTCTTATAAGGCACAGGCTCCTTTCCCATCAGGTGAGTGAGGGTCCTGAGAGATTTACTTACTAGTATTGGTGTCTGTGTGCAGATAGTATAACAAACCAACTGATTTCACTTGCAGCCCGTAAGTACAAGTTTGGCCGGGGTGAAGATGATGGCCAGTATGAAAGTATGTACGCCTCCCAGGGCGGGGAGTACTTCTCAGGTGGTGCAGCCTCCTTCTCATTTGGAGGTATGTGCATACAGGACAGTAGTGACACCTGGGTACTGACAGAAAGGTTATTTTTTAAGACAAGTGTCACGCTTATAGATTTGAAATAATTGAATATTCAGTGCTAGTTAGTTAATTTAAATGCTTTCATGAGGAAAAAAATCTTATCTCATGTAAGCAGTTGAAATTTACTTTTGTAAGGAATTGCCATATTTTTAATGAGTGTGTTTCCTTGTCAGTGGCTTATAACTGGGAAAGTCCAGTTAAAGTTGTTTAGGGCCGTAGAAAAATGGCCAAATTTTGTTAAATTCAAATACATCTCAGAAATGGCCTATTGAATTAATGTGAAACTTTCATTTACTATGCATTTTGCACTGCTCCCTGAAAAGCTGTTGGGAATTGTGTTTTTAAATTTTCCACTTCTGCATGAGATTCTATGAAATGGGAATTATGATTTTCTTGAAAAACAATAAAAAGTTGCTTAAAACAAAGACAAAATGATAATTTAGAAAACTGTAACGGATTCATGTTAACATTTATCTCAAATAAAATTTGGTTGTGTTCTGGTACCATCGTTTTGGTATCAATGAACCTTTCTTTTTTGCTGAATTTTACGAGAAATAAGTTATAGAATACAAATATGTATGCATACAGATGTGAAAATGATCTTTAAATCTGTTTGAATTCATAAATCGATACTTATGGCTATAAATTCTCCTATAAACGCTGTGTACTTGTGTTGCCTTGGTAACTTCAGACTGAATCAGTTTCTTATAGATTGCCTGAGGGGAGGGCCTTATTGATTGCACAACTCTCAGCGACTCCCAAGTGTTATGGTCCTGTAGGACCTTATTGATAACTGTGTGCATTCAGCCAAATGTCTACAAAACTATTAATTTAACTCAGTAAAAATATTTGTTTTCGCAAATTGGAAATTCTATAGGCCTATAGAATGTATTTCAATCTGCCTTGATTGGGCCATGTGACCTTTTTAGTGGAATTTAGCAAAAAGAGAAAGGTGCTTAAAAGAGAATGGCTGCTTAAGGTGACCAAATTTTGTTTGATTTAAATGTTCAAGATGGAATCTCAAAAACACTGTTACAGTTTGCTAAATTCTCGTTTTGTTTTTGTTATATGCAAATTTTTATTTGCTTTCATAAAAATCATAAAAGTTTTATTTTGATTCTCCCTTATAATATTAGTGAAGCATTTTAAAAACAGTCACTTACTATGTTTTGGGGAACAGCGCAAGAAGCATAGTATTTGAAAGTTTCATTTGAATTTGGTCGGCCATTACTAACAAGGCAAGTGGGAAAGATTCACTGAAACTAATGCGCTAGGTGGCGCCCACAAATTTGGTGGGAGAGTTCACGAGAAACTGTGTGACCCTGTTCAAAGTTTACGAACTTGGTGTTAAGTGAGGTAAATTTCATGGACATATTTTAGGGTCCTAAGTAACCTTTTTGCTGGTGTGTGTGTAGTATTGTGATGAACCCGAGTGTGCCATTATTCTCTGTATTATTTAGGTGGGAGGGTTGTTGAAAGAGCCGACTCTGACAGTGATGACGATGATGATTATGATCCAGGCGATGATGATGACTCAGAGTATGAAGAGGAGGATGAAGAGGAAATGGAACAGCTGAGGGAGGAAGTCAGTGCCCTAAAGATGGATAAATAACACTTTAGTGAAGGCCTGAAAGTAGATTGGAAATGTTTGAGGGAAGGCCCTGAAGATGGATAAATAACAGTTATGTGACGTCCCTGAGGAGGGATAAATAAGACTTAACTTAAAGCCCTGAGGATGGATAAATAATGCTTAAGTGTAGGCCCTGGAGATAAATAGTGCTTTTGTGAAGTCCCAGAAGGTGGACAAATAATGCGTTGTTGGTTGCACTTTATCGACTTTGCCTGGTCAACCACCCTAGACATCTGATTGGTTGTTGATGACAACTTCTTGTTTACAGATGTCTTTGCTCATTGACCTGGTGGAGGTCAACCAAGTAGAGTCATTGTTGAAGAATTGTCACTGAAAATACTCAACCACTTGGTTAAAAGTCCAAATTAATGTGACTGTGTTTTACTGTTTTCTGTTTTGTTCATAATGGTCATACTCGGTCAGCTCTAACCACAGATATTTAGTTCTAAATTCCTGCTACTCTAAATTTTGACATTGAAATTTTATTACCTAAATATTACTTTTTATTTTCCCGATTCTTTGTTTTTCTTTTTATCTGGGTGTTATACGGTCGTTGTCAACAAGTCTATATTTAAACCGTTATTTTTAGTTTTGCATTTTGGCTGCCTGAGTAGAATTCAGTAACGCTAGGACCCGCTAAAAGTAAGACTGCGAGATTACGTGAGATATAGCCCGTAATTGCCATGTATTTTAAATGAGAACATGGGATTTTGGCGAGATTTTAGCGAGTACTTAATGCTACTGAACTCTACCTAGGTCTTGTGAACACTTTCCACCAAAACAAATAATCTTCAGCAGGAAACTGAAAAATGTTGAACAAGTTTGGCAAATTCAACAGAATAATGAACTGGAGCTATCCTAGCTGGCTTGGTTCTATTTGCACGTGCAGAGTACTGAGTTGACATTTGTGACACTTTGTTAAACTGTGAGCTATAAGGAAATTTTACACCAAGTAAATTTAACTTGAGTACACTGCAAGACAAAAGTAATCGAACAAAATAATGTTTTTTCCTCTTGACAGCTAATTCTGTTAACTAAAAGTGTGGCTTGCAGTAACCATCAAAGCAACATAACTCTAATTGCAGAATGGTTTGCAGTAACCATCAAAGCAACAAAATTCTATTTGCAGAATGACTTGCAGTAACCATCAAAGCAACAAAATTCTATTTGCAGAATGGCTTGCAGTAACCATCAAAGCAACATAACTCTAATTGCAGAATGGCTTGCAGTAACCATCAAAGCAACAAAATTCTAATTGCAGAATGGCAGAATGGCTTGCAGTAACCATCAAAGCAACAAAACTCTAATTGCAGAATGGCTTGCAGTAACCATCAAAGCAACAAAATTCTAATTGCAGAATGGCTTGCAGTAACCATCAAAGCAACACAATTCTAATTGCAGAATGGACGACTACTCTGACGGTGAATTTGTCTTCTGCCCAGTCGTCATGACGAGGAATTTTGGGTCATTTTGTCTTAAATACTTTTGGCATGTATTCATAGCACTAATTTGATAAGTTGTTCAATTATTTTAGCTCTTTTTACTGTTTACCAGTAGAAAGTCGATAGATAATGTTCTGAAGTTGTAATGTCCGTTTCAGTAATACTTACATGATGGAAATCTAATTCCATTGTCAACTTAGGGAAATAACAGCAAGATTGCAATGATTCACTGTGGTTTATTTGTAACCTCTCAGTCTTAATCTTGATGATTAACTATTCGCCAACTTGTTGAATAGGTGTGATGGGAGGCCAAGTCATCATGAAAGTATTTAATTCATCAATTAAAACTTGAAAATGTGTTTCAGTTCATTCATAGTTTACGAGATGGCAACATACTTAGGATGCCCAAGCCATAAGAGTCTTGCTCAGTGATTAGACAATTGAGTAAAATATCTCAATGTCATTATAGGAGGCTTTGTAAAGGATTGTGGTACGCTGTTGAAGATTTGGTCTTGATGGTCATACTACACTGGCTGTTTTTGCATTTTAAACCACTTGGAGTAGGTTTGCATAAGGATAATCGTGAAAGAGTCTTCAGTGCACACGTATATGATTTATGTGCAGTGAACTTTGTGGCATGTCTGCTATGGACCAATGAATGCCTTGCTCTTAGTACTTCATGATTCACTCTTCACATTGTCCATGATTTCTCTCAGTGTACATGACTGGTATAGACCTTTAAGTGCCTTGCGCAGTACACTCTATCAATGCATGTAATTACATATACCAAGTACTCCTAGATGCATCTCATGGAACATTGCAGATGGTGTATTTGTTACATGTAGTTCAGAATGCCATCTTGTTTAAAATTGGGGATTCAAGATCTTTTGCTGGCAAAATTAATGGATATCCCTGTGCCTATATAATTACTTATTTTCCTAAGACTGGAAATAGTAAATTGTATTAGGAAATACCCTTTGAAGGACAAATGATTTTCATTGTCATGGCCAGGGTAAGGGTCACAACAGCCCAGCATACCTACTCAGTCGATAATCCTCCAGTTTTTGGTTTGGTCAATAAGTATTATAGGGGTCTATGACACATAGAACGTGGTAATGATCACTCACTCATTGCGCAAGTACCAGGCAGTGCTGGTTTTAAGTATCAATGAAGTCGACAGCAGTGACTATCTTCACTGCAACAATCTATCATCAATCCATTTGGTCTACAGTGTCCTTGAGTAGGTTTCCATCGAGTAAGTGCTATGGAGAAAGTAATTGTTGTGTTGCCTTGTATGTGTGAGAGCAGTGAGATTGGTGTTGCATTGTGTATGTTACGAACTAAATATTTCTAAACTAAAACTAAAGACTGTTACAACATTTATTTGGCTATAAATTATTACAATGTTATTTAAAGTGAATGCCACTATTTTGTTTTATTGTTGTAAACAATTTCCACATCATAAATAAACGATTGATTTAAATTACAGTATTTTTCAAAAATAAACTGGAAAGACCTCAATAAAACTGTCAAACACTAACACACTTTATGCCATTATTAATTGGTAATTAGATGCAACATTTTGTCACAGTAAAATATCATTGTTATCAAACTACAAATAACAGAATTTGACTTTATTGTTATTGTTATTGTTATTATTGCTCTTAGCTAATTCTGTTGCTCAGAATATGCAACAAAACTTTGTCAAAGCTCGACGTTGTCCAGTTTATTTTGAAAAGTACTGCACCCGCTAATCTGATACTACTTACTGCCAATGATCTAGGTTACAGACATTGTACACAGACTAATACCAAGACAAAAAGTCTCCCATAAGGCACTTGAAATGCATGTGTTAAAAGAATTTTTGATGTGCTCTGTACAAAAACGTGATACACAAAACCAGAAAATAAAACAGATACAAGTGACGAGAAACAACATTTGAGATGTATATACACGCATAGCACCAAAAATCATATGCAGTAAGGCATTCTCAGACTAACAATATATGCAGTCACGCTTGTGTATTTCCATTCTATGTACGAACAGTCGCATTCCAAACTACGCTCTTCTGGACTATGAGGTAAGAAAACATACTGGATAACTGCAGTGCTGCTTGAGCAGTGCGAATCCTTAGTTGTATGGGAGATGTGGAAGTCAACATGATCTTGAACCCGTAAGGTTCGTTTTTAACTTGGTGAACTTCATCGTGACTGTCTTGTAGTTTTCAACAGCAATTACTTGTGACTGGCATCAGAAGGACGAATATCAATAAATCCGCATAAAAACAAAGAGTTACGGTAAAGCAAATTATGAAATCCAATGTTGCAAAAGCGAGACTAAAAGTGACGACTTAAGTGCTGCGAGTAGATATATCAAAAGTGCAGATGGATTTCAGGATGTGGCTAATGATAGCCAGGGCATAAGACATTTCCAAATGGTACTTTTGCAACATAACAAAATATGCCAGATTTAAGTTCTCAACTGTATGCCACGTTTTCATTGCTGGACGATAAGCGTCTGCTACAGAACCAAGCATATTTGATTTCAAACTGAAAGCACCGTGACGTGACGCGCATGGTGATCTAACATGCAGAAAGAATCGAACCAATTTCAAACAATAGCACTGTTTGGATCAGTAGCACTACAACACTAGCTGTAACTCCCCATATGACAATGCTAACAGCTAAAACATTATTTTGTGTCAACAATTGCAAATCTATTTCCCCGGAACACTTGTGTTTAATTGAATAGTGTTGTCAGTGGTAGAGATAGCAAGCACTAGACAACACCAACACTTATCAGAACTAAGACATCTAAATTTGGCAACAACACTGATCATACAATAAAGATGGTCAAATAAACAAACAATCTTCAATATTACAGCCTCTCAGTTGTCCAAGTGCAAGTGCAAAATGGTCACTTGCACCTGAAAAATGAAAGAGTACAGATTTTGCAGCACAAGTTGTTTCAGTTCCATTTAAAAATATTGCCAAAATTTTGTCACCACCAAAAATATTCTTCACTGTATAACTGGCACCAGTAAGACTACCGATCATGGCTGAACTTCACATAAGCTGGTCTTGCCTTTTGATTCTGTCCTTTGGCAATATTTGGTGGAACCACAACCATTCGTTTATTGGGCGTATTGTCCATGTGTCTCAAACTAGCACGTAATTGATCCAGTGGGGGAAACTTTTCATAAGCCCCTGAATTGAACAAATCTGGGCTGTTTGTCGCAAGTCTTTGGCTGCTTTGGGAATACTGTGTCTGCGTTCGAAGCAAAGGTGACATTGTTGATGGAGCCATGAATTTCCCACCATTAACGGAAAAATACGGCTGTGATTTTTTCTGCAAGGCCACTTTGTGTGCAACTGATCCTTTACAAATCCTGTCCTTCTGATAAGTTGGTTTCCCCTTATTTGATTTTTGCTTCATTCCTGCAGCATTTGAGTCCACCTTGAGACTACCTACGGTCTCTTTCACCTCTGGCTGGTATTCCTCCTCTCGCAATAATTTTTGATTCAGTCTGTTCAGTATGGCTTTCTTGTCCGAAATACTGACAGTCATTTGTGTGACACTCTCATTTCCAGAGTCTGAACTGTGACGTGATTTGCTAGTTTTCTCACTACGGGTACTTGGTTGGGTTGACTGGTGCTGACTAGAGTCGGAACCTTTAACACGAGGCTCAAGAATTTTCTTCAGTTTATCACTACATCTTTCAACGTCAGGAGTTTGCCGTTCAGGTACACAACGTTTCACCTGGTTAACTTGCATGGGCTCAAAGTAAACATTCCCATTGTAACCACGCCATGCCTAAAATATCAAAACATGAACTATAACCAACCTGTACATAATTATTCAAATGAATCTTTAAAATTCAAATTTTTGTTTCTGAAATTTGCCAGCATTTTAAAAGTTATCCAATGTAGCTCTAACATATTATACACATGGACATTTATTTTTCGATCATTTGAAATAATAAAATACTTTTAACAATCCTAATCCTAGTATCTTGCCAGTTTGGTGTGATTACGCATGCCATCAAGTGGAATGTCGCCCTCCACAAGCCAAGCACGTGACATCACTAATAAACTATCGTTCAAGGACTCTCATCTTTAGCTTTCTCGATGTATTCAACAAAAAATATACAATCACAATTATAACGCTTTATGAATTTTTTGCTAAGCAATAATAGTTAAAATAAATAACATTTGGTTTAAAGTTAAGGGGAATGAATTTCAAAAAATACAAGCAAACGAAAATCCTAATACATGAAAAAAACATTCAGTTGCAAACAAAAATTAATGACTTTGTCAGATAATATGCTTATTAGTCACTTAGTAACATATTTGAGTTAGTGACGGTAAAATTCATATTGACGCCTTTAGGCAAAATGAGCAATGATCGATAACACTAAGCTTAGCTCATACTTATTGAGACTGTTACAACAAGAGAGTTTTTTTTGCTAAGCTGTGCTGTTGGAGTTTGTTCTGACATTGACATTTGTGGAGCCAGTAATGTATGCATGCGTACAACAAAACTAACATGGCACAATTCTGTTGAAAGTAATGAAAGTGTGAAATGTGCATGAAAAGTGAGCCCATACAGTCACAGCTAGAATTTTTGCAGCAAGCTTTCTTGCAAAAGTTTCAATTGGACAAGTGTGGCAAACATTTCAGAAATAATGCATAGATGTCTTTCGATTCACTTCTAGAAATCTTCTGTCAATGACTCATACCTTTAATGGTGGCATTGGCAAGGGTCTGTTTTGTTGCACATAGAAGTATTTAGGCAAGTTGATGCCAAATGGCGGGTTATTGACGCAGATCAAAGGTTCGTCCTGAGGCTCCACACTAGATCCCTGCACACTTGTACACCGTACAGTCAACAAGTCCATTGCTTTCTGGTACACTGCCTCACGGGACTCCATCCCCATCCGTGACTGTTTCCTGGAAAAATATAAATCAGATGTAGGACAGTCACAAGCCACAGAGCTTAACCATGGCAGGACGTTTCAATATAATGACGAAATGAGTATGATGGAAAGGCAACTGCCCAGTAAATACCCGGTATAATTATAAGTTGGTTTACCTTAAATAAGTTCTGGCTGCATGAGAACCCGTTCCTTCCACAGAAATAAGTTTAAACCTGTACATGACAAACGTTGTAGTACAGAATGATTGCCCAATATTCGGAAACTATATTTGACTGTTCCTAAATTTCAACGTAAATATTTGAACAACAAGAACAGTCAATCACCATTCAACCATTTTCAACACACTTTATGTACAGGCAACGTGTTTACACTAGACATGGCCAAGAACTTGGTTACACATCCATGGAAATGAAACTGGTTATTGAGAAGCCTCATCTGAGGACAGCATTATACTATACCCACAACCACTTCAGAACTCAGTATGGTCATCACTTGTATGTTTGTATGTAAACACTTTCACTCTTATTAAATAAATTGAAAACTCATCACTGACACATACAACAAAATACAAAATATTCAGTAGAGACTTTCTAAACACTATATCCTGTAGCGAAACAGTTTCATGGTATGCAAAAAAGACTCTTTACCATTGTTAGAATTATAATTTCTCATTAAGCTTCAACTTCAAAACTGAAGGTAACAAAACGAGACGGAGACTACTTCATTACCAACAACAAATATTACATAAAACACAGGGATCTCGATCTACTTTTGAATCAATCAAGTGGGCTTGTGTCAACATAACCTTTTACACCTATGTAGACATGCTTTTGAATTAACAATTCTAACAAAGTGTTGCCAAAACAGTGCTTTGTTACGTGAACAATAGTGTCTGTGCTGAAACTTGTAGTCAGTTACCAACTGGAGAGCTTTTCATAACGCAGCTGTGTAAAATAGATCTCAATATAAGTTCGTTAATCTCTGAAATGGTTTCATTTCCTTGAACTACATATAGAGCTGCTTCAGTTATTTCGTATTTCCATTAGTCCAAAATTTTGTTTAGTAGCTCAGTACATTTCTAGAAGTCTATTTTATAGAACAACCTCAATCCAAGGGCCAATTTTGAAGCCTTCTGCTACAAACAATTACTGTACACAGAAGAAAACATCAAATTAATTTCAAAAACTTTCATCTGAAAATCTGTTAAACAAATTGATTGCTACAGCCATTACCCTTCTTGAATTTTGAAAAGTCTTTACAAAACAGATTCACAGATTTTGTGTTTAAAATTTACCAAACTGTTAACTGCATGCTAAATATCACCAAAAGAAGGGGGGAGGGAAACCCATTCCATGTTTCCAAGGTTTGTGGACCTTTTCCTCAATTCTTGGTGTCAATTATGTTTCGATACCAGTCCCAATAAATCTCGACTTCCGAAACAAGTCATTTTTTGCCCACAATTCCGAATCACAGCCAAAAACGATCGAAATCACTACAAAAGCCTCACCCCAAGTGCCACTTCTCCATCGTTCTATTCTAAGTCAATGAATAATAACCAAAGGACAAATCAGAAGGATAATTAATTACAAATGAGTGTTCTTCAAGGACAATCATAGTGCCTCTATGGCGAATGTTCAACTTACAGCCACATTGGGGTGAAGTCCTCAGACAGGTCTTGCATCCACATGCCAAAGGACATCTTGGTCCAAATAGAGTTCAAAATCTCTAGTATAAAAACGTTGTTACCGATAAAACGTTGCCCCTATCATCCTGTTTTCCTGTCACTATGCTGGTAAATCCTGAGAACTAGGAACCTTCACAGGTGTGAACCTTGTTTTATCAAGGATCAGCATAAAATGTCCAATCAACCAAAGTCAAACATGGAATACACAAATACAAACAATGGTTTACATTGATCTCAAGTGATTGCCAAGAATAGCCTCTGAAATTTGGCACAAGCCCCCTTTCTGGAGAATGAAAAATCAATTCAGTTGAACAGTACTAAATCATATATGAACAAGCACAATAGTTTGAGCCCTTAATAGATGAATAGTAATTATTTAGTTCACAAGCATTCAAACACAATCCAAATAATCTGTGTTTATTTTTACAGGCTAACGAAATTTTAGGGCCGTTTAATCATGGCAACTGCCAATACAGAGACTATTGATGGTAATGATGTTATCTGGAATTGGCCATTGATTTCCAGAGTCCTAGGTGACTGCCAGATAAGCTGATATCTATTTGAAATTCATGGACAGTAAAATTACCACTTAAAAAGAAATTTTGCAGACACCAGTACAAGTTTCTATGTATACTTAATATTACTGTTAGTAATTCTATGAAGCAGTCTCCCATGGAAATAAAAAATTATCTTAATTTTCTATCAGATCGTTTCCTTAAATCTTAAAAAATCTGAAAATCATCTTTTTGTTATGTACACTTGATACAAAAACATTTATGAAATTATGTTCAAGATGTTTTATTATATTGATATTGTTGCATACGGCCTCTACTAGTATTTATAGAATCTAGTGAATATCTCGAAAACAAGATTACCAGGTATTTGGTTATATACTGTTTTACCATACTTAGCTTAGGATCTGATTTGTATGCATATTTTAACTTTAAAGTTGTCTAGAGCTATCTATCTCATTTCATGTAACTTTTCTTTGACAACTATGCATTCAATTGTTGCTCAATGATGTTAATTGGATAACCTTTATAGTGCCATTTACGCTTACAAAGTTGACACGGATCAGCTGACACGGAACAAGTTGTTCCAGTGTGTAAAAGGATTGACACGGTGCAAATTGACACCGCTGTGGAAAACTTTTGCCACCCGTTTGTGAGGTAGAGTAATTTGCGCCCGAACATCTTGCGCCGTGTCAATTATAAGTCTAAACGCGAAACTGGAGTAAGGCGGAAAGGATCATCTCTACTGCACTTGTGCAATGACCTACGTACGGGTTCTTTGTCTCTGCAACTCTCATTTGTAAACCTGCGCATGTGCGATCCAGTCTCACCAGCCTGTAATTTCCGTCTTGCCACGGTTAGTGAGTTGTGTGTGTAAACGGCTGCTTGACACGGGTCAATTTGCTCCGTGTCAGTTGCGCCGGGCCAAAAGATGATGTCTAAATGGGACTTAAGAGATGCAAAAATGGAAGCAAGTTTGTACCATAAACCACAGACTGGAGTTCCTGAGCAGTGGACAAGGTGATCACTCAAGTTATGTCAGTTAAGGTTGTGCAAGCATGCCTTTTATATTTAACTGATTTAAATACAGGATTGACTTGATCTTTGATTGACCAATCATGAACCAGATGACAAATATGCTGACCAGACACCAATACTAAGAGAGGCTGGATGCCAGACCATTGCCCTAACTGCATGCCCCACCTATTGGCCATGTTGTAAACTAGTAAGAACTTGTGAACATATTTAGTTGAAGATGCCTTTGGATATTTTGGTCTCTGAACTGAATCGTTTTTCTTGGTTCGCTAAAGCATAGTCAATCTACTCCAGAAAATAAGTTAATATGAATGAATAAATTTCATTTTATTTAAGTGACAAGTGTTGAACAGGTTCAAACAATTTGTATAATATTTGAAAAGAACACTCACCCCATTGTACTTAAAAATCACTGTAAAAGCATTGTGTATAAAAATAGAGTCTCATATTGTTACATAACAAGTTGCTACTGGACAACTTAAAAGGGTTATAATCTCATGGTCCACCCTGTCTGAGGTCCACCCAAGTAGCAAATTTTTTATTCAAACCACTTGCGGCTTTAAATTTGGTATTGACATTTCCTTACTCATATGAGAAGTGATTTCATTGAGACTACGCTCCACGCATATAATGACATGTCATGACAAGCCAGTTTAGAAACTCAGCCCATTACGGCAGTTTGCACTTCTCTACGAATAGATAAGATGTACAAGTTCTGATTTCCTCAAAAGGCCCGTTTATCAGAAATTCTAGTCTGGATTTAGAAACAGCTGCCTGGAATTGAAACCAAACAGGATGTTTTTGTAATGAACTAGCAAAGCCTGATTTTAAGCAATAACAAACAGTTACTTCCTTCAAAGCTCTGAAATCATCTCCATTTTATTTCATAATGGTAAAAAGTCTAAATATTGTTTTTCTGGATTTAAGGCGGGCCAATTAAAGCCACTTTAAGCACACAGTGACGGAAATTTTACAACTTTCCCTTTTTATAAATATATTTCAGCAATAAGAATCTTAATGGTGATGACAATGAAACAGTGTGATACCTGATTCACAAACCTGTAATCAAATACACTCAAGTATTTTTTGTGCTCCAGTCAAGTTTAACATTCCATCTTGTTTTTCTTGGCTACAGGGAAGCAGCAACAGTGTGTTAGTTTCTTTATAGTTATTATTAGTTCACTGCACTCTGACCCCACTGTTATCTTCCTCATAACTCTGTAGGCTGCAATCTATGCTTGACAGACACAAGATTTCTGGAAGGTCTTCAGTTCTTACACATAAACTTAAGAGCTACCACAGATTATAAATAATATTTTTGCTGAGTACCGTTGAAATGCAAGAGCAATTGCTAAAGAATGGCTGCTACAAGTCAGAAGTCT
The DNA here is from genome assembly GCA_002633005.1 of Phoronis australis. Taxonomy (NCBI): domain Eukaryota; kingdom Metazoa; phylum Phoronida; family Phoronidae; genus Phoronis; species Phoronis australis. The sequence goes on along the minus strand of NMRA01000133.1, from coordinate 872,278 downwards.
GTTTGTGGCTATAAGGTAATCACTGAACACATAACATAACAAAGGCTATGAAATTATTGCAACAGATTGTCTACAGGAAACCAAAATTTACAAAAGGCGGACAGTAAATATGCCAAATCACACCAATCTTTACCAAAATGGGCATTAATGCTAATTCTCTGAAATGAATAATGAACTTTCCAAATTTTTGTCAGTAATTGACAGAAAGGCTCAGAACCAAATAAATATTTTTGTCTGTCGAAAATATACATTATACCTCCCTAACTCCGCAGTCCAATCATCCACATCCCCGTTACTGACCCACATCCCCGTTACTGCCCCTGTCCAGTAATCTACATCCCTAACACTCCTGCCCAGTGATTTACATCCCCTACCAGTAATCGACACCTCCTACCGCCCCTGCCCAGTGATATATAATCTTCCTATTCTTACGTGGTTGGGAAATAACAACTAGCTCTTCTGAACAGAGTGAGAAAATTACCTTCATTGTCACCTGACACCTCATCTAATTATAAGCTAAATGCAGAGCTTGTAATGAAGTACTAGTAAAATGTATGGTGATGGGATTGAAACAAAAATGTAAACTGGAATTTAAGTCTTTGACTGCTGAGGCACTGACATTTCAGCACTTGAATAAATTTTTGATAAACATCAGCTAATGATAGGTAACTAAGTAGAAATACAGGTAACTATGAGTGAGGAACACAGTGAGGACCAGTTTGTAGAGTCCTCTACATATGCCATTTCTATACCACGATATTATTTTTTGGTTATAAAGGATGCAGGCTCCCATTCACGAATACCTTTTCATTATCAGCACTGATAGTGCACCATTTAATTAAGATTGTTGAGTGAGACTGTGTACATTGGCTTTCAACACTCAGATGAGGCCTGTAGGAACACTACATCTGCCCAAGGTGTACTTGTTCCAATCTAACCAAACATAGACAGAGTGGTGGCAATGATCAAAGCAGAGGCAGAAAATGTGGAGGACATGGCACAATGGAAGAAATTGTTTTTGCTCAAAATATGAGAACAAACTTACAAATCAGTGCATACCCTAAACAAAGACATTGTATTGGTTGATGTTTTGGTTGAGGCATTTGTCTTGAGAATGGTTCAGTGATAATAACTGAAATGTCGATTAATATGTCTTTATTTTATACGTATTTTGCACTGATTTTAAACTTCGTACTCAAGGCAATCTATAGATGACACTAATTGGGAAAGTCACACTATCACTATGGTGATGTAATTTTCAACAGTGGTGCACAATTAGCTGTGTGGAGTGAAGCCAATAAAAAGCTTTCCACACTTCTTAGGTATCAAGGGCATGACGTAAGATTGATTCTTAGGTGATATTTTGGTCAACGTTGGCGTCATAACTACTTTGTTCTAACTACTTCGTTCTCCACTACACGTGGACTTCTAATAATAAATAATTGTGCAACGCAGGTGGTCATTAGTCATGTGGATGTCATCAAATATGTTAATTTTTCCAGGCTACCTACCAACTGAAACAGAGCACAGCAGTGCGTGACGACACCTGGCTTATTAATGTCGACATCAAGAGAATATCAAAGATACTCGATAATCATTAGGCTATTTGGGTTAACTCAATGAACAAATAACACAATGGCAGCTAACTTTGAGATGGAAACGAGAAGTGTAAGCGCCCGATTCAGTTACTGACATCACACGGTATTCATTTTGGTATCACATCAAGTAACAATCATGTCTGTGAGAGTCCACTTACTATTGTATTTGGAATAAATGTAAGCAAAATAATTACACCAAAACAAGAATGTTGAATGTGAGCACCAGTATTAGGCCAGAAAGAGATTAATGGATTTCCACCAAAAATTTTTGGTTGATGTCATCTTCAAAGCTGCATTTGACTTGTTTAGCTGGCTAAAGAATGAATGTCAAATTAACGTAGGCCTTTTACTTTCATACACTATGTCTCATAACGTTCCTCACCGTGATGCATTTTCTTGACTTGCTGTAGATTTTGATGTTCTTGTTGATAATGGAAATAAAATCCTATCACAGCAAGGAATATCATAAAACTGATTTTATGAGATTAATACACAAATGGATTTTAGTTTTTGACCAACTTACTTGAACAGGGTACAAAACATCTTGAACATTTTGCATATCAATTCCCATAATAGAAATTACTCATCACACATAGCTTTATAACTCACTCATCTTCAAGGAAGACAGGACTGGGAGGTTTCACCGTTTCTACTAAGCAACCATCTTCAGCAAACACGTCCAGTGCTTCCATGTCACTGCTGCTACACTCGGACAGGGTGTGCTCGGCTTTTTTCAAAATATCCATGACAGTCATCACATTGCTTAAAAAAATACCACTTCAACAGTCTTGTGCAAACTGGAGAATTTTGGTGCTGATCAAAGTACAGTCCAACGCGTTTAGTGTTTGCGTTGCATGCTACAGCAGCAACTGGTGGTTACCAAAACTATAAAGATATGTCGTGAACATTACTGTTAGAGATACAAAGTAACCGTTTATTATTTCTACTTTTATTCTTTTGATAACCCCTCTTGTTTGTTTTTCTTTTTATAACCTATTCATTCGATCAATTGAATTCCATGGTGTTCAACGCCACAGTATAAAAGCTGAGGGTTGTTATACACTACGGTTTCACAATTGAAATTTATACTGCTGTTGCAATGGTGATTATGCTCAATAGAGCTTTTCAGGTGATTCATTTATACCATCATTAAACCACATTTGTATTGAATGTTATTAGAGACTAATGCTGGTATTTATTTTATAAGCTTCCACAACTTTGAAAACACATGATATACCTAATGCACTGAGCCATGAAATCTTCACTAAAACTCTGGATACTATAAACTCAACTGCTCAGTTGTAGCAAGACATCTATTTGTGGTTTATGACGTTGGAGTTATGTCTAAATATGCAATCATAAGGCATATCTTACACAGTGTTCTCCATGACCTGTTTTCACAGGTCACGACAATGTGTTTTGCCTCTGACCTGTTTAAATAGCATGAAGCGCAATTTTTTTTTCATTTTGAACAAAAAGCATCATCATTTTTGTGTGTTTGCTATGATATGCTCGTGCTGCAAACTGTCTGAAATTTTAAAGTGGTTGTAAACGTGACCTGCTTGAATTTTTGAGTGTGGAGAACACTGTACGCTATCAAGATCTGCACACAAGTGAACGAGAAATGGTACAGTCCGTTTACCCTAAAGTATCTAGAGAAGTCCACGGCACATCGAAAGGTGCTTTCCCATTAGGGGAACTTTGGTTTACTTTCACTGCATAAGACTAAAAAATAAGGATCCAAAACCATCATTTTCCCTTCATATTGAGACTAAAACAAGTAATTTCTGTAAGTAAAAAAAGAAATCCTACAACTTGAGAATTGAAAATTCTTCTTTTAGCCATTATATCAATTACTGCATTCTTTAGTAAGCAATTAGGAATTTTTCTATTTTGCCTAACCATAGCTCACAGCTTAGCATTTGCGTAAAAATCGTTACCGTCTAAGTTATTCGTAATTAAATACCGTAAACACAGTGCATGATACAGTAAAGAGACTTCAATTAAGATTTCAACAGGGCTGTAAATAACAGTGTAATGACAAGACTTGCTAGTTGGAGCTCATTTCTCCAAAGACTTCTGGAAATTTCAACACGTTTGCACTACCTAATGAACCTATCTATTGTACAAAGAGATTCATACGCTAACGAAGTAGAAACAGTAATCAGCAGTTTGTGAGTCTAACGTGACTTCCACATACTGTGGGAAACCAAAGCGGAAAAAATTCCAAGACACAAATTTTCTGTTCAAGAGTTAAGTTCTCTGCAGGACCAAAAACTATACTAAACACCAAAATTTATCATGCTATGACCTATAACTTATGCCCCCTGGACCAACATTCAAAATGTAAAGACCGAAAATTTATCACGCCAGGACAGAAAATTTATTATGTCAGGACCAAAAAATTAATGCGCAAGGACAAAAAATTTACTATGTCAGGAAAATTTCATAAGTTAGGAAAATTTCATGCCTGGAGACCACGTAACCATCCACAAGCACGTGGCCCCTCAAAGAGATGATGTAATAGGTACACAACGACAATCAGGTTGAATTTCTGTTGTCTCTTCCACGTTTTACACCAGAAACCAATGTACACTTGGACACACTGGACTTGAATACGGTTGAGTATTAAAGACACAGCAGACCAACACTGTCACGTCTCCTGGCATGAAATTTTTCCTGGAAGGAAACTTTCTCCTTGTAAGAAATTATATGTCCGGGGTGTGATATATTTTCTGTCCTGACATGTTTAATTTTGGTCCTGATGTGAAATATGATAGGTTCTGGTGTGATCAATTTTGGTTTTGAGATTTTTTGGTTCTGCAGGGAATTTAATTCTTGAATAGAAAATTTGTGTCTTGGATTTTTTTTCTGCTCTGGCTTTCCATAACACACAGACTTAGCCTAGAACAATACTCCTGGAATGAGTTGTCGCTAGGTTTGAGTGCTGTCAGGACGCTATTCAAACTAGTGCAACTTACCCCACTTGTGACAACTTAGTCCAGATTATCAAGGTAGGGTAACCTGTTCTAGGGTAAATCGCAATACTTGTAATCACTGTGGCCCCAAAAGTGGGGTAGGGCGGAAGAAATTATTAGCTGTGGTTACAGATGCTTGTCGAAAAACCCAAGGCAGTTGTCACGTTTTCTTGAAATTTTAGGTTTTACAATTTTGACCTGATTTGTTTGCCGCTACTTATGACTTAATGTTATGTATGACTTTATGGACAAGTATGTGTATTTATACTTTAACTCAGTGAAATCAGTTTGGTAGCAGCCCTTTGTTAACACAAACTTTGTTGAAAACGCGACTAAACTTTTTGTTTGAAAGCTTGATACTTAGTCGCTCGTAGTGTCAAAACAATCTCGTTTCTTTCACATTCTCTGCTTGTATGCACTTCTTCTCGCTGTCATGTGTATTTCATTGTTTATTACGCTACATATAATGTTCATTTCACTTATTGGCTGATGATAAGACATGCAGTCTCGAAATATAGCTAGTGTTTTAATTTGTTTGTTATGTCTCTCGGTGTTTTGCTAAATAGCTGCACACCAGAAGAAAGGAGATTGTTTCGACACTGCAAGCGACTCAGTATCAAGCTTTATGTTAACTCAGTGAAAATATACATTTTCTGATGTACAAAGACTGTAAAATTTTATGTATGACTTAATAACAATCTACCACGAATCAGATCACATGACCATGAATCAGATCACATGACCATGAATTGGATCACATGACCATGAAAAGTACCTGCATAGAAAAACAACAAAATCAATTTCGATTCATATAAATGTTTTTCATCTTTCAAAGATGAAATCTCAAAAACGCAGATCTAACTTATTTTGTTTCATTTTCATGCAACCGTTATTTTTTCATCAAAATAATAAGTCCTATTTTTGATACGCCATCATGTAAAATTGTGACATTTTAAAAATAATTTCTAACGGCGCTTTAGAGAACAGTGTATAAGGCATAGAACCTGAAACTTTCATATGAACCCTGAGTCGGCCATTTCTAAGATATGATATTCCCAATTTAGCCAAATTTAGTCATTTTTCTAGGGTCTTACAAAACCTTGATGAAGCCTCACCAACTCTAAAAATAGACCAGCATTGGGTACATGAAGGATTGGAGCCGAAAGCTTTTGGTATGGCGACATGTTGCTCTGGTGGGGCTCTCTGGTAAAAATGTACAAATTCTCACTGAAATGTATGCGAAAGGTTAACTGATGAAGGGTGCAGGGAAGCAGAAAATTTTTCTGAATCTGAATCGGATTCCGTTTCTGATTCAAGGCTCGATGTAATGACATTATCACTAAATACTGAAAAGGCTGTTCCCTATGATTGGCAAGGAGACTGGATGACATTAGAAACTGGACACCCCACCTTTCACAATATCTTATACATAGTTACTAAATTATTACAACAGCGGCTGTCATCAAGAAGCTTGCTTATCAAGACCGCTGATCTGTCGACAGGTCCTTTTGTGTGGAGCAGAACAATTACTGCATTAACGATGGCTTAGCAGAAATATTACACTGGCTAAAATAAACTTAATATTTCCTGAAAAAAAACTGGAGATTTTTCGAAGTGTTTGACTTCTTAAATTAAATTCCTCGAGAAAGGTTAGGTTAGAATCATTTTTACTAGAGCAAATTTGATAAAAAATACCCAAATTTGATGCAATAGGTTTGGGTTCTCCGGTATCCGTTTGAGTAACTATTTGCGTCAAGGTAGATAATTGGCCTGCAAGCCGCCATGGCAGAAAAAAGACAGCAGCAACGCTTAACATATTGATATTTAGATTTAGCCTCGATTTGGAAATCACTGTCATCTGGATTAAAGCTCACATAAAAGGTTTATGTAATGAAACACCGATGTTCTATTTCTCTGGTTAACATCTGATGATGATATTTTTCGCTACCACACAAAGATCTGTGTGATGCCGAGGTGTGGGAGGTGCCATCGCCTCATCAACGTGAACATTTCGGCAAAATCACAAAATTTTACTGCATCGGAATCTACTTTGATTCTATGTTTTTCTTAAACGACAATGGCAACGACAAGTTGTTGAATCGTTGCAACACAACCAACACAGGGGGAAATTCCGAGTATGGTAAAACCTTAACAATTTCAGACAAAAACAATTGCCAAAAATTTCCCTTTTTTCATTTTTTAAAGGTCTAATGTTGTTCTGAGTGCCAACAATTTTTAGCTGTAGAACAGAACTTGAACTTGGTAAAGCATAAATTTGATGCTGTATATATTATGTAAATACCGAATGTTAACAAAAATTATGCTGAGTTTTTTACTACTTACCTGGGCCAAAATCAATATTGTCAATAAATACCTTTTATGAAAATATGAAATAAATAAAATTTCACTTGTCTTTCACATTGTCCTAAATTAATGAGATTTTATCGTAAAATTTAGTAATGCTTTTAAACATGGAAAGGACAATTATTATTTTTGTTCAAATTTGAGGAATTTTTATCATTGGCCTAATTTTTCAAACATCGCATGGACTTACCCGTCGTATTCAATTTCCCTGAGTTCTGAGATTTCCGAGTATTCTGTATTTGTAGGGGTGCTTGTCTTTCCTCCTCTAACACCAGAGATCATGACATCCAAACTGTCAGTGTCCCGCAGCTTAAGATCAGTTGCCCCCATATCAAAATCAAGAGGTGGAACAGTCAAACTACTCAAATCGAGTTTCTGAAATTTTGGTTTGTCCTTATGGATGTCTGAATGGTCTTTAAAATGAACACTGTTGCCGTGGTTACCCACATAGTATTCTTCATCTCCATAACAACTATCATCATCATCTGAGTCGGACAAATCCTCACAATCTGCATTGTCCTCGTAAATTCCTAAGTTTCTTTCCTCCTCCGTCAATGTTGTCCAAGGCATATTAATTTTCAAAGATCTTTTGCGTCTAGGGCTGTTCTGTTCAGTAGATGAGGGCTCTTCCAATATCTTCTCCATGTTTACGTAGTATCACACATACAGCCATTTATTCATGCCAAGACATAAGATCTGCAATGCAAAACAATTAATCACCAAACGATAAAGTAGGAAGTTACCTGATGTTTTTGTTGTGTTCCCGTAGTCATAATAAAACCGCACTAGGCCTACATATGTCAAATGGCATTTGGCCACAAAAGTTAATGTCACTATTCCCCTTGAAACTTCCTACACAAAGAAATAATGGTGACGTATAAACAGATTTCATGATATCACTGTCTCATGATATTTATAGTTTGCTGGATTATCATATGCTAGTAAAGAATGATGTTATCATGCATTTACTTACCATTAATTATTTGAATAGCATCAAGCATGTCTATTGCCAGGGGGTTGTGTGTTCATCCATGAAATCATTTTGTAAATATCACAGTCGCTGCATTTACATAAATACATAACTGATATGACAAAGAAATGTCATGAAGCTCTGGCTAAACAAATGGCAACTAGGAATCCAAAAGATGGATGGAAACTTCATAAATTTCAAAAAATTAGGTGTATTTCAATTGGTACCAATGGGTTTTAAAGCTTTATATAATAATAATAAAAACACCAACACTTATGATTATTGTAGTGTGATGTCTGTTGTCATCACCATAAACACCATAAAATGATTATTATAGTTAGAAGCCTGAGTAATAGTTATATTATTAATATTGTGAAAGCAAAAAATTTTCAAAGGTTGTCTCAATAATGTGTCTACACTCCCAAGCACCTTAAAGTCTGACCCAGTACATAATTTACTATCTACTTTGCTCATTTCAGTTATAGAAAATAGAGAGTAAGCCTGTTTTATGGTATCTGTGTCTTTTCTTATACAGTAAAAGACAAAAGTAATCAAACAATACAGCTCCAGTACAAGACAAAAGTAATCAAATGATCATGGCAGCTAACTCAGTTAACAGCAAAATAAAACTGCTCACAAATAGGGCAGCAAAAATTCTATTACAGAATGACTTTGCCATTTTAACAACTTTCCAGTAATTTCCCTTCACTCTCAAACATATGGGAAGATTACTTTGATGATGAATTCAGCTTCTATCATTCTGCCATTGAAGAGGCTGTTGAGGAGACCCTCCCATCCTCCCTCCATCCCTCCCTGCCTCCCCCCTCCCTCCCTCCGTCCCTCCGTCCCTCCCTCTCTCTATGAGGGGGAATTCCAGGTCATTTTGTCCGATTACTTTTGGCTCGTACTGTAGACATGTTTTCACAGAAAATGTCATGGCAACCAACATCACAAAAATGATCCCACAGTTTGACTAATACTACTGTCCTGTAAGAAACAAGTTAATCCCCATTTAGCTGTAATCCTATTACCTCGTGTGAGCCAGTAAAAACAACAGATGTGACCGAGAAACAGTATTTAAAGAACCAATGAACAACACAGTGAATTCACCCACACATAAAAAGTGCAAGTTATTTATAGTGTAGACAGTTTTACAGTTGTTTTCCCTAACAAGGCAGCAAAACGATGTTAACAACTATGGTGTTGATTAGGCTACTTTCACTTACATTAACCAAAAAATTGTACATCTGTTTTTAAAAAGTAAACCAAAACTCTTAAGTCAGAACACAAAGGCTTAAGACCTGTAAGGCAGTTAACTGAAAGGTTAAACAGATTGACATGTTCAGTAGTATTCTGAAACAGACACTTTACTTAAAGGGACATTTCCAACTTATAAACCACCTAAAATTGGCACAAATTTTAGGGCATTGCCAGGTAAAAGATGCATTAAACAATGTTTTTGGTTAAAATAAATACAATTTTTGAGATAGGCCACTTACCAGTATAAAGTTGATCTCAAATTGTTTCTTAGACAAATTAGAGGTTATTTAATGGCTTCAAAAGAACTATAACTATGGTGTGATCTGAAATATTTTAGGTTGGTTCTTCTCCAACCCAGAGATGACTTTTAAACTGAGTAAAAAACATAAAACCAAAATTATAACGGTAACTGACATTACAGAATTTATTTTGACAGAAAGCATAAGTTTAATGCAGCTTTAAAAGGACATTTATGTTTTATGAAAGGGATGACCACCCTTTATAAGACTGGGCAGCTTCAAATTAGTTGGTGATCTGCAGATTCATTTTGAAAGTAGAGACCAAATGGTACCATTGAATGAAGAAAATTTTTAGACCTATTTATCGGAGTTACTCATTTCATGATTCTAATAATTAGCCCCCAGGCAGGTCTGGAAAGAAAGGCTGGTTTAACAAACAAAATTAGAAACAAGCAGTAATTTTGTAAGTTTTCTAATCTAATGTAAGACTAAATGGTCCACAATATGCCATGCTGTTTTAGAATACCTCAATGTTTGACCTCCATCAGACTTCTTTGCTGTCCAGACCAAATAATAAGAAGTCCAGAGTTGTGTGTGAAACTGATGACCACCTCAAACCCAACAGACTGCACTTTTAATGAGAAACAGGGAAATTACATGTATATAGCAGTAGAAAACCACTTTNGGTGGCATTTGCATTTGAAACTTTGAATGGAAGATGAGCACTAGGTGATTCAAGCTGCACACAACATTACAAGCATTGCTGGATTAAGAGAAATATTTAGATTTATTAGCATTGGTAGTTGCTGAAGACTTGGCATTGTTGAAATATGACACATATAAGTGTGCAAAATGGTTGTGTTAGGACATCCCCATAGCTATGCAGGGCATGTGTTTAAATTTATGATAATGAGATGTTTCCCTGATAATACATGGTTTGTATATTGGGGCAAAGTATTAGATTAATATGAGGAGCTGTTTAGGAATAACAGGGGACAAACCCAGATAGCTGAAATACAAATGCCATGCATAGTCAGTTTTGAAGATTTAACACGGCACAACACAAAATGACCTTCATGAAATTTTCAGAACTTCATATGATAAACTGAGCACAGGGCACTAATTTGAATACTCTAATATCTGCTCATGTTGTATGGACAATTAATAATAATAATTACATCAAGAAAGTTAGGGAAACTACCTTTTGTGAATCCCAGAGATGCATTGATCAGAATTTTGGAATTTCAATGGTACGGCAGGAATTTCAACCAATTAGTAGATTCTGGTTACTCAGGACGGTCTATCACAATGGAATTGCAAAATGGAAAGCATTAAAAAATACCACCGCAGGCATAGTTATTCAAATATTAACCAGTGCTGTGCAGCTACAATGGGAGAGCTGACCAGAAAAGGCACACTGACAAAGGTGACCACGGCATTATCAAGGGAGTGCCCACAAGCACGACCCAATCACTCAATAACTTTCTACTCTCGTGACGTGTGCGCCAGTCCGACGGGATTAAACTACCCGGGGATAAAACTGTACTGAGTTGAGCTCTCTCCAACATGCAATATGGTTCAATTTCATTATTTTCATATAGCAATCTCTACTACTTCATTACAAGCATTAGCAAATTGCAGCGCATCACTTGTTGTGTCAAATATTGTTTGAGACTTGACAACGGCAGGTTTTCTTTTCAAGAACGTAAAAGTCACGGATGACGTCATGAAGAATGAGTGTGTGATCTATTTTTAAATCAAAATAAGTCACATGTCACAACAGGTCAGCTTGCTAAATGTTGCAACTGTAAAAAGTTATTGAGAGACTAGGACGCGTTTGCGGAGTGACCACCGCACATTTTTGCATTTATAATTTCTATCACTAATGTTTTGTTTCATACATATAGCATGTAAATGTTCCTCTCCCTGTGATATCGTACCTGTCAGTATCTCAATAATTCTTCCTTCTGGCTCTATCATGCTGACAAGAACTAGCAATCTAAAGCGATTTTGTCAAGTTTTACATTGGAATTACGGTATGAGGAAAAATGTTGGCTAGGCATGTTTGCATGGACTTCACACATCTAACATAGGAAGTTAATTGAAACGTATGTCTACTCACATTGGAACCTACCTATACTATTAACAGACAGCTTTAGTATTTATGAGAAATAACAATAGGAACAGAAACTTTTTAGCATGCCATCTTCCACCCTTTTACTGTGGAAGCATTCATCGTACTAACTGTAGCAAACAATACTTTTTTCACTTTTCCTCCAGTCAGACACCATTTGAAAACTCAATTAAAGTAACCGTCAATTGTCATTTCACAGCACTTCATCAACTTCAAAACCTAGCCGTTTCTTGCACAGAAGTCTAGCTGGCTCTCGTGGAAGAAACTTAGTTATTCCTAATTACCCGGTTATACTGTGGCTCCATATCTTCAATTTACAACCAGATAAGCATTGGTGGGTTTTCGCAAAACATCTTGCATCACACACAGAAGGAGATGGACAGAATTATTTTTACCATTAAATAGCCAGGTTCCATGTCATTCAGCTTGGACAATCATAGAATGAGGAATCTCATGTCATTCAGCTTGGACAATCATAGAATGAGGAATCTCATGTCATTCAACTTGGACAATCATAGAATGAGGAATCTCATGTCATTCAGCTTGAACAATTATAGAATGAGGAATCTCATGTCATTCAGCTTGGACAATCATAGAATGAGGAATCTTGTGTCATTCAGCTTGGACAACCATAGAATGAGGAATCTCCTGTCATTCAGCTTGGACAATCATAGAATGAGGAATCTCATGTCATTCAACTTGGACAATCATAGAATGAGGAATCTCATGTCATTCAGCTTGGACAACTGGGGAATCTCATGTCATTCAACTTGGACAATCATAGAATGAGGAATCTCATGTCATTCAGCTTAGACAATCATAGAATGAGGAATCTCATTTCAGTCATTATACCAATTCCTTTAACTTCGTTTTGAACTACTTAAAAGTTGTTAGACCAAAGACACCCAGATTTGCATTTACATCAGAAATAGGTGAAATCTTCCTGTTTACTTAAAACAACTAGATAGTTGTTTTTAAAGTCTAATTTCCAAAATTTTAGTAATAATTGATTTACATTGTAATGAGTGTAACTTATTGACAAAAGTACATAATTTCTAAAGTATGAACTTGATTTTACCATGGTTAATTTTTGCTAGCTAATTGCAACAACAGTCAAGTTACCCATGGCAACCAGTGCACAGCACAGACACTTATAATTGTTATTCATGAGAAACAGTGATCACCTGTGTTTGATTTGGAAGAAGATAAAGGGCACCTCTCATGTTTTAATCATTTTTGAGAATTCCCAAATGATTCCATGATTAAACATCAACCAATTTAGCCCTTAACAGCAATGTATGATAAGATTTTTCAGGGTAGACTACAAATTCCTGCAAAGGTGAGTTAATGTGATATCTTTACTGCTGAAGGAAATTCGTTTTGCTTTAAAATAAGGAACCACAGCAACTTATGCGACTGGCACAGAGATGCAGTGCCAAGACATAATCACATTCCATCGCAGTAAACAACAACCAAATTTATAGGGACAGCATTACCAAAGCCTACCATTTCTAGTTTACATAGCATGGAATATTATCTTCTACCATCAATCACAATAACATCATCAAAAGTGCTTGGTGGCACGTCTGTCAGATCACCAACAAAAGTGACATCTTGTGCAATGTTGCTACAGTAACAATAGTGACAACTCTTTTACAATTCATATTGTCCACTGGGCTTTTGGTAACTAACTGATAAATTCTTCTATTTTACTAATGCATTTTCTGCTGTAGTAAGCATTCTGAAAAGGACTTTAGAATGCCTGGCTTGCAAACACAAAGCCATGTGTTTGACCATCCCTCTCAGCATGTATTATGCATGTTAGATAAATGTGTAGTTAAAATTACACTACACATTCTATTGTTAAGCAATCAGTGACATTTGGAATATCAACAATGAGGTAACACCCAAGGTTTAAAACTTGTTTTGTTCCAGTAAACAGTAAAAGGTTTTATTATAATGTGCACTGTTCATGAAGCCAGCTAGCTGTGGAACCAAAAAACAAAACTAAAATTACAGCAGACCAACAATACTCTGAGCCATGCAGTAGATCAGGTAAAACATTTGGCCGGAGTGAAATATATGAAAGTAGCTGGTCACTTAGTGGTACATAAACTCATAGAAACGCCCTTGCAGTAAGGAAAGCACGTTTTTCATAAATCAGATTTATGAAAATGCTGCTTTTTTCGGAAAGTTCAAATATCCTCTCAAATTGAAGACTAACTTCGTCACTGCTCATATTAGAAATGGGGGCTTGGGAGAACTTGAAAGGGGGCTTGGGAGGAACTGATTGCCGGGGCTTCGGAGGAACTGGAAGGGGGCTTCTCAGTGAGGAACTCAATGGGTGCTTGGGAGGCATTGAAATGGGGCTTGGGAGGAACCGGATGGGGACTTGGGAGGAACTGAAAGTTCATTATTGCATGAGACCATTAGCTGAGTCATAGACAAAGCAGGTCTGTTTAGGAATGGAGCTCCATCTCAAGCAATAACAAACTGTCACTTTTTCTAAATCTCATAAACAACTTTAAATCTCATGGTGAAGAAGTTGAGAACAGTGTTCTAGCAGCACAGGTGTAAGAGATCTCAATCAGAATTTAGTTAGATATTAGGAAGGGAAACAACCTTCAGGATGGAAAGAACTTGGCAGTATAACTACAAGCACCCCTTCATCTGAACTGCAGTTAGACAGTCTTCACTTACCCTGGAGTTCTGCGCCTTCTGCTGTCACGGGGATGGTCTGGAGAGGGGATTAATGCACCAGCATATCCCCAATGATCCTGTCCGTGACAGGTATTATTACAGGTATCACTTACTGAAATTCTCACCAATTTCTGAGACAAAGATAATAGCGAAAATTGACTTTTCATCTTTAAAATGTTCCCAACAAGGTTATGAGTGGCTACAAAATATTGTCTGGTAGTAGCTGTAGTATAGCACATAAACTGGATGAACCATATATTTGATGTCACTAATCTTTTATAAAACAATTTACGCCCAACTGTGACCAAAATTGTGGAGACTGCACTATACCTTTATAGCTCCACCATATTTGAAAGGCAGCTCCTGGCCCACATCCACACGTCATATTTAACTCTTCCATTTTCAACACTCGATACGATACGCCTCAACAAGCCAGACAATCCTTTTGTTTAGGACTTGAAAGAAAAAACGAAACCTGTTCAGATATAACGATAGTGAAGGCCCTATAATTGTACACAGACAAATGTTTTTCAAACGGCACCTTCACGACATGGATTAGGGGATTCTTAAAGTGGCATTACATCCAAGCTTTATGTCTGACTGTGGCCTCTTGCACTTAACATATTGGTCTATGTTTGTTGCGCAGTTTAGAGGTGTCCTTTGGGCTTGGGAGGAACTGACAGTTCATTATTTCTTCAATCTAAACTTAAATGAGCTTGGTCTTGAGATGGAGAGAAGCTCATTAGTCCGAAGGCACACGATAGTCCGAAGGTGCACTAGTCCGAAGGTGCACTAGTCCGAAGGTCTACTCACTAATAAGGTGGAACCGAGTCTTAAAGGATTAAAATGCAACGTTTGCTAGCATTCCACGAAACTCACTGTAGCAAGTGTAGTGCTGCACTTGAATCAGATTGGTTTTCAGGGCCATAACCACTGAAGGCATGCTTTGAAGTCCAACTTCATACACTCAAGAGGCCCGTTTTCGTAACCGGTGGGCAGTTGTTTTCAGTAGGTAGGCCTGCACTACTCTGACTAAAAACTGAAGTATTGCCTTACTGCATGTAGGAAAATATGAAAAATACAAAATAGACCAGAGTCCAAAACCTTATATATTTTTGGACTAGTGCACCTTCCGACTAAAGAACCTTTGGACAAGTGCACCTTCGGACTACTACCATATAACCCTGAAATCACCTACAATTTGACTAAGGAAGTGACCGATTTCATGCTAAGTGTTTTTAGACGGAAAGCATGAGTTTAAGGTTGCTTTAACTTCGAACAAAAACAATTTTTCTATTTTTTCAAGTGTTAAAGGCTACATCAGCTAAAAGGTACACCAAACAATGCACAGAGTTGATAAGACATGATGAAGCAAAAAGTCCTGCAAAAAAGATTTATCAACAAAACCAACCACTTAGTAGTTTTTTCATCAAAAAACATGTTAGATACTGAAATACAAATACCACAATCTTCATTTAAGAAGATATCAATAAAGGGTGTCCGGCATAGATTAATGAGAATTTGGTCATTTGGTGTACATGTACATGTAATTAATGCTGTGTGGAACCCTGTTTAGATGACTAAAAACAAATTTAAAATAAAATTAGGCCTTTACAATTACACTCATAAAATCAGTCTCATAATATCCGCTCCAGTGAGAGGATTCTACTTCCATTACCATCAAGAACATCAAAACATCAACAACCCAAGAAAACACTTCAGACTTTATTAGGGTTGGCCAACTCTAAAATTGTGAATTCGAAAGTGACCATGTTCATATTGCCTGTGACTTAATTTAGTAACGATAAGACTATTTTTCATGAGAATAAAAGCGGGTTTCATTTTCAGCCATCTAAACAATGTGAAAAGCAGTTCTAACAATTAGTTCATCCCAATATTTTTGTTTAGCGTACTTTGTCCCACTTAGTTGCTTTGTTTTAAAAAAGTTATTTCATTTATAGAATTGAAAAAATTAGATTTCATAACAGGCTGTAATCGAGTACATAATGGCAGGTCGCGCGACGTGACGAAAAACTAATTTTACTTTTTAGCCATGTTACTATCAAATTTCCAATTCCTTAATGCACGTATATTAGAAATTACACACAAAAAAGCCATCAATTTAAAAAAGCAATTCACTATAAACTAGAACGTCAATCAAAGGTAAGAAAGTACGGCATCATAAATCAATTTCAACAGATTTTGTTTGTGTTGTTGCCATGGCAATTAACATTACATAGGAAATACGCACAGCTGTCAAAAGGCAATCATGGCACGTGGGCTTTTACATTATTTAGTTAGGTGCAGCTGATGCTCCTAATACAATATGACTTTAATTGAAATTTTAATTTTACAACACTTCAAATGAAAAGTTAAGTCATATGTTTGTCCACCTTATGACACATGGCAACAGCTCAAGAACACTCCTCAAGTGATCTACTCTTGTTATTGAGTCTCTCCATATAGAAAGAAACGAACGTATCTAATGCCAGATTCTCTTCTTACAGGGAAGCTTATTTTTAAAGTGCCAATGGTACATTAAGTCATAAATGATTCATGACAGGTCACTCTATTTTGTTTTCTCCATAGAGATTCTAGTGCTTTTTATATTCTCGCATCACACAATAAGAACACATTACTTTTAGATGCCAGTGTCTTATTACACTTCCAAACACCCCGGACCACGATGAGTAGACACAGCTTACAAAACATTTTGGGCCAGAAATCAACACAAAGGGACGCAAGCGAATTACCAGTGAATTACGCGTCATGTTCTTGCATCCTACTTGTCCTTTCCATTGAATTCACAAAAAAAAACAACTACAGCGTACACACTATAGCGTACGAACTATAGCGTACACACTACAGCGTACACACTACAGCGTACACACTACAGCGTTCACACTACAGCGTACACACTACAGCGTACACACTACAGCGTACACACTACAGCGTACACACTATAGCGTACACACTATAGTGTATACGCTATTTTCAATTGCTCAGCATGCCACTAACAACAAAAATAATGCAACTCAGACAATCTCCATTAATCATCATGAAAAGTAGAAAAAATCAGGGTTTTCTAACATTTCTATAAATTTCTTAACATCGGAGCATTGAACCATTTCAAACATGGGACAGCCACATGTTTGTCTACTGTAGTGAGAACATGGCTATTGCAGCTGTCACTGGTGATTAATTCCCAAAGACTGCAAAAAAGAAAGTCAATGCATTGTTTACCACGAAATCCCCATTTGTAATATCCGTTGTTGGAACAAACGGGAAATTAAGTTTTCTTCATCACATGATTAACAATAAGTAGGGTTAGCACAGCCTTCACAGCAGCCTATTTACATTACCATAACAAGTGAGGAGTCCTCACCTCATTTACGGTAAGCAGAAGAACTACAATAACACGGTTCTACCAGAAGACAAGAGATCACTCTTTGTATTGAAATATCCTGCTTGAATTGGATCACTAAAAAATAACAGCTTGTAACAGTTTTCACAAAAGGTCTTTTAAATATCACCAAACAAAATTGACTGAAAACTGTCAGCTCACATCAAGTGACAGCTTCCTGCAAAAGAAAACTGTGATGTTAAAGTGACGAAAAATCACACTTTGTATTAAATTATCCTGCCTAAATTACGTCACTAAAAAATAAGTTTCCAACAGTTACACAGAAGAAGGCTTTTTAAAGTGGAACATGCATGCTAGTTCCTTATCTCTGTAATGCTTGGTCAAACTTGATAGAAACACAACATGTAGCGACAATGAGAATATGAAATACATTGAAAATTGCAGAATATATAAAGGTAAATAAAACAACAAGAACGGATCAACTGAAATTTTCGGATATAATATCATCCTTTGTCAACAGAAACAGAAAATTGCCAAACGTTTTTAAGAACAAGTTTTGTGTCGAAAATGACTTGCACTACATCACCCAATCGTTTCCATTAAGTATCGTGAGGTGGTGCTAGGGAATTTCACTACATAATGCGGGCTATATGAACCCCCAAGGTACGTCATTAGTGCAAAGGTCACCTATATGCAGTTTTTTGTTTTCTAATTTACAAGCTGTCAGTGAATACAACTATATTATTTTGTTTAGCATAGAAGATGTTCAAATAGCATTGCCATTTAGTTCCAGCTATACATTAGCAAAGTTAGGAGCATGCAAAAATATCCTTAAGTATCACCAAAAAAACTGCTCACGTACCAAAAACTGTCCGCTCCTCATCTAGAGACAGCTTCCTGCACAAGAAAACTGTAATGTTGCAGAGCGCTATAAACTCGTGTTCCGTCCACAAAGCAAACTTTTGATTTAGACAACTTACCACTATAAAAATTGGTCTTAGCTTGTGGTTAATTACTTACGGGAGAAGTGATTTCTGAGTTTGCATGTTATTCAGATCATGCTTGGCTCAAAAACTGACCCTCCGACAAGCCAACAGGTCTTAAGGAACAGCGAACAAGTGAAGAACACAGTTTTTCACTTCTTTCAAAGCCATGAAATCTCTAATTTTGCTTCAGAACAAATTGAGAACAACGATAAGTGGTCAAAATCAAGTTGGTTTTTGTGACGAAACAGTAATAGCTGCTTTCATTAGTATTCAATTCCTTTCCGCACGGTAATCACAGTTACAGCTTTGCTCCATGAGAACTCCTTTAAAATTGAGATTTACTTCCAACTTCAAGTACACCTCCATCAAGAGAACTCATCGTTCAAGTTGTGTAACAGCCAGAAAGTAGTTTGAACTTGAATTTTCCAATTGAAGCTCTCAAAATGCTATTAGAAATGTCGTCCTCCAACTGATCAAATATTGTGAGTGGATAGGGTTAAAGGTTTCTAAGGTGAGCAAATTATTAATGTAAACTGCACACATTGAGTAATGAAGTTCAGTGCAGGCTTATCCCCACAGCAAAGTCAACAATAAAGTGAAGTGGTCAAAACAAGTTGGTCAGTGATTCTGAGTGACCATTATGATGTCATCAAGTAAACTTGGTTTAACAAGAGATCAGCCACAGACCCCATCGGTTTGGAGATCTACCGGCCTTAGAATGACCACTGACAAAAAACAGGAAAATTTTCCACGTGAAGTATCATTCCAAAATTAAATATAATAATATTTTTGTGCTGTAAAATTTAACTTAAGTAAACATTTTCGCATGAGTTAAGTCAAAATGATGATAAAAGAGACAAAATGAGGGCACTAGAAATCAAGTAAGAGGAAATCGAAGCCAAAGAAGAGAAAATCCTCTAAAAAGAGGAAAATTCCAATCCCTGGATCTAGCTTTTTTCTTGAATACCAAGTGAGATATATCACATGAATCCAGTAAAGATAACTGGACAGACACAATTTCAACACATTGCCAAAGGCATGTTGCATTGCAAGTAAATTGAAATTTCGGTCAATGGGAACACAAAAGTTCGATCTTGGATCAAAGTTAACAGTGCTTAGTTTACTCCGGAGAAAAGAGGTGGATTTAACAGCGAACGCTTTGCTACAATGGGAATGCTTAACAGTGACGCCACAGCTAAAGTTATCGGCAGGGGTCACTGTGTTTGCCAACAGTGGGCAGTGACTGGTTAACATTTGCTAATATTTTGTTCTAATATTCATTATTTTGGTAGTGTAACCATGCTGTTTCAATTGATCCATGGATTTGCTGGATTCTTTACATTACAAAAAATACACTGAACGGCTGCAAAACAAGGTCCCGACATACTACCTTTGTTCAGATCAGCTGATACTCAGTCCCCTTGCCCTATCTCCACAGAATTAGTTGTCTGAATAACTCTGAAGGTGTTGGGAATGGTGACACTTCACTTCGCAGGTAACCACTTTTAACATCAAAGCTTCGATAGTTAGTGAGCTGTATGGGAGAGGGCCTTTATTTAATAAATGAATTTTCAACAAATATTAAACTTATCTTGATTTCATGATGTAAATAAGTAACACAGAACAATAATTAGGGAACTTTTTATAAAAACACACAACACTACGAACAGCTGACACAAAAAACTTATGTATATAACTGTGCAAACACACAGCCAATCATTATTTCTGCCTTGCCCTAGGCTTGTAACCACACAGGCCCGAGTTACCCTACATTGATAAGATGGAGTAAGTTGTCACAAGTGGGACAACTTGCACTAGCTTGTAAGTAGCAGACAGACAGCTTCTTAGATATTGTTTAAAATTTTAGGCTACCGACATCAGGTACCCAAATTTATTGATCTACAATATAAAGCCTTGAACAGCAACACCTTCCTGTAAATTTAGTTCCTACAGTATGTCAAGAGCATCACACTGAGTCCACTTTAAATGCCATAAATTACCAAATTTAACAAACTGTTAGGCCTATTGGCTTACTTTTGGCTACGTCACCGCAAGAATCACTTTTTAATTCAAACAGCTGCAAATAACACCCGCCCGCAATGGCCTTCTGTTCAGACCCCTATTCAATACAACTGTTATCGGACCTTTGTTCTTTGTGCTGGGATCTGGCAGTGACGCAACATGGCGCGAAAAGGCAGCTTCACTTATCATTTGACAAGCTTACATTTGCACGATTGAACTCTCATTTTCTTATTTCATTAAAGCTTTGATAGGACTGACTATCTGGTTAGCCTAATACATCTAAAATAACAAATTCCCATTAAAGTTAGCCAGGCTTTAAGCTTGAAATTTTGTGAAAAATGAAGTAGAGTCTTATCACTATTATAATGTAAGTTCAACATGTTAAAACATCAAGCTTAAATTCATTCATTTATTGAAGTCAGCTAAAAAACTCAGGTGAAAAGTCTAATTTGTGGTGTCTGTGTAAACCTTCATGCAGAACTTAGTACATGAACATTTACAAATCTTCATAATGTGTCTCCACGGCAACAGGCAAAACATACAAGTCCAGGCTTACATCAATTAGGTCGACAGATTTAATATGGCTTACCACTTAGAAAGCACACCTGAGACCACTTGGTCAATTTCTGTAGCATCTCGTGTAAAATTTTCCTTTCTTTAAGCATGTCACATTTTTTCAACTTCTAGAAAAGGAAAATGATTTCAGCATGTTGCATGCAAAGAATAGGATGCTTAGTTTTGAAACGTTTGAAACATTATCAATTCGTCTTGTACTCTTAGTAGGCTTATAGATATTTACAATTAGAAATTCTTCTTCATCAGAAAATCAAATAAGTATCACGACAGTCACAATGACATTTAAACATTACTAGGCTTCCTGTAAGGATTCAAGGAAATAAGGCACACATCTCCATGGCGATAAAGCTATTTTCATAACATCCATCAAACACATCAAACAGTCTAGAATGTAAGATTACTAGTCTTAAATAAGGTACTTTATAATGGAAATTCTGTTACTTTTTTACATAAAATGCCACTTCTCCAGAATCAATAATAACAGCCCAGACTGAAATAAAAACTTGCATGTCAAAAAGCAAGCCCTTGTTAATTACTCGATGTATCATTATGGCATGTTTTATCACCCGTTCCAGGTCAGTGAGCACAAAATGTTCTCCACTAATAATTTTTAGATTAGTCTAAGCAAGGTACGACAGCGCAAGCAAATTGAAAGTGAGTAACAATTGATTATCATGCAATCACATAGCAACTCCTACGATGGGTATCCCAGTAGATTTTATTAATAAATGAAACTAATCAATTTTGCATAGGGAATCCTGTTAGATATGGAAACATTCTAAAAATTACACAACATTGTTTTTTCTCGACTGCAAAGCATTGAGATTGTCATTTAGGAGAACACTTACAAATTTGTCAACATTGTCATCAAATAGATTATCATGCCAAATACTTATCTGTGACTCATTTGCAGTTATCTACAACTAGTTAGCATGATACTATGTTAATTATGTCAGGGCTTGGAATGACCAATGACAAAAACGAGGAAAAATTTCCACGTGATGTATCATTCCACAAATAAATAGGCTTGTGATAGAAATATCTCTAGTATTGTTAAATTCGACTGAAATAATCGTTTTCGTATTAAAAAAGAAAAAAATAATGATCAAGAGACGAAAAAAGAGGAAACTGGAAATGAGAGGAAATCAAAACCATTAGAGGAAATACCTCTTAATTAAAAGAGGAATATTCCAAGCCCCGTTGTGTTTATAAACCAGTGTTCTTTGACTGACTTATGATAGCAATGCACTGCAATTTTGTAAAAACTCTGCCATAGGTTACAGATGTGTCACAGAGCGTAAATTTGACGAATTCTTGCTTACGATTTCACCTATTTCGGAGACCGGGTTTCAACAACTTTGGGCTATAATAAGCGCCCCCTTCCTGAAGCGAACTTTTCTAAGCGCACTACGCACTTATTAGGGCGAATACGGTACCGTAGATCTTGAAATCTCATCACATTGGTTTCATAACATACCTCACAGTGATAAGAATCTCTTTCCGATTAACACTAAAAATAACATTGAAAGCTGCAGTGACGCAAGAAAATGCTTCAGTTTATTGGGGTTGGCAAACCTTAAACTGCGAATCTGTAAAATGGAGCCTGTACTCCTTACCTCAGACTGAGTTGGTAACCGACATGAAATTCCTTAACGGAAAAGAATTTCAAAAGACCATTTTATGAGCATAAAATCCTTCATTCGATTTCATTTCTGGCCACCAAAACTTGGTAAAATGCAGCTTAACTGAAATCTAAATCATTGCTAAGCAAAACATTATGTGTGTCGCAGGATATCGAAATGGAAAATACTCCCAGTATGGCATTTGGAAACAAAAACTACAGCGCCTCATTTGATACCTAGAAAACTGGAAGTGTGGCCGATTTAATTTTCCATGCTTTATTTTCCAATTCATTCAAATATACGATATGAAATAAACCAACAAACCATGCACAAAGTCTGCAAACTCAAGTTTACTAAGTGTTGTCATAACTTTTGTTTATGTTTGGGTCACTGCTTCATTCTGAAGAGCAAGCTATCCAAGAGAAAATAAACTAACCAAAGCAGCAAAAACATTGTATGGACAACTGAACACTGTATCAACAAATGCACTTTATGGTGTATACTGTACTTGTGGCATCTACAAAACCTTATGAAGCCTTTACAGTACAAAAATCTCCCAACCGTTTCCAAATCAAGGCTAAATCTCGACATTAATCCAGTTCATTGTTAAAAGCCATCCTTCCGCTTTTTATTCAGCATCACCATTCACAGGCCAATTATCTACCAGATTACCACAACAGGGGTCTCTGTCTCTGCTAATTTGTAGTTGTTCATGCCCTTTCTACACATTTTCTCGCCAGTTGTTTTAGATTTCTCCCCCATTGACGGCGACCGATTTTCCAGTCCAAGACCCAGCATTAAATGTATGCTATATTATTCAACCTCGTATTTTTGTTCCCTGCATTTTCCCAATGAATATCTGGCAGCTGTCACATCACATGCTCATGACAGGACTGTGTCAAAAAGCTCTAATCCACCAGAAGCTAGTGTAATGTCAAATACCACTTGCTTAAACAGTTCAAAGAGTGACTAAAAACCATGTAGAACAAAATGGTACCAGAGAAATGAAACTGAAAGCATCTATTTCAGCTAACTTATATTGTATTGCTTCCAGTAAAAAATATCCTAGTACCTCAATTTTTCACGAGGAATTCAATTCCAGATTTCAAATTAAACAAAACACAAGCTTTAGGAAAAGACATGTCAACTTATTTCAACCAGTGCTTTGCTGTAAAACGAGTTATGTGAATACGCCAAACACATCCCCTGAGTTTTTATAAGTTTGTTTACCATCAGATTGAACAAAGTATCAATGCCTAACCGATCTTAGAATATTAATTGGCACAAAACATCAGTGCTATGCAATTCAGCAATGGGAGGCACTTAAGCAAGGTAGCTTTTCCAGTTAAAACTGGGAAGACATTGATCCCCAGCCTTCACTTTGAGGTGTTCATGGAAATTCCATCAAGCTTCTTGAAAAGGGGAGAGAATGCTGTAACTAACTACAGGGTACTTCATAAACTGTACTCCATTTCATTAATTAACTCACCAAATAAACAGGGATACCAGAAGCTCTGCTTTAGCTCAGGTAGATTAACTGGAGGTACCAGATTCACAAGTTGACACTGAAGCATCTGAATCCCAAAACTGTACAAGACCTCTGGCACCTGTTGTACAACCATAGCTGAATAGCAGATAAAGGCAATATTTATCTTCCTCTCAATGTTCAGACACTTGGTCCCTTGACAACAAAGATTACAATCAACTTGAATAGTCAAAACAGTCAAGGAGGAAGAGAACAAAAGCACAGAAATAGTGGAGTGAAACCTCTATCCAACAAAGAACAACAAGGGCTTCATTGACACTTCCTTTTCTTTTGTGCCTCACTCTGTTATCTACCGCATAATACCTTCAGGCAACCAGGGTTAAATGTCACCAGCTACAGTGAACCGTTTTCTGAACACCAAACATTAAATAGTGCTATCCACACATAGACTTAACCTAGAACAACTTACTCAAGGACACTTCTACTAGGATAACTTGCACCACTTCTAATTCCAGTGTGGCAACAAACCTTGCGGCAAGGCGGAAGTAATTACTAGCTTCGGTTACATGCATATCGGATCATTTTTGTTAGTCTCAGGTAAATATTCTTCAAGAAAAAGTGACCAGCTAAAAAGAATGTGCCATCCACTCGACTTTCAAAAAACAAAAACACACCAGAACCAATTATGCCAATTTGGTCTTCAAGGTTACCATAAAAAATTATGTCATTTTCAGACCCCATTTCAAGCATCCCCCCTTCATCTGTACCATCTCTGTTTATTAGCCAGTGTTCAATAGAACCATCAATCTTGACATTATAAAATTGACCAAAACCTCCAATAAAAGATTGCTATTTCTGGACGAATGTCAGAAATCAAATATTTACACCCCAATTAAAAACTGAATATGACTTTTAATGAATAACCTGTCAGCTGACCTTCAGATTTATTAAGCAGGGCTCATGATAACAAAATCAATGTTAAGCCCACAGGCTCCTACTAAATCCTTGCATTGAAAAAAGCTAGCATTTGGCTTAAAATTGCTTTGAAGGTAAACAGTTTGGACCCACCTAGTCATGTATATTACTATACATACTATAAAAACATTAAATTTTATGTAACTGCGGATAGTTAAATTAAGACAGATAAAAGCATGTTTAATGTAACAAAGCTTATTTTTAGAATTTAGATAAAAACATAATTTTCAATTCTAATAAGAAGATTAAAACATTCCAATCTTTACAGTCTTTATCAGGTTTTTGGTAAACACTCTGATGATAATACAAAGCTGATGATACCGCTAGCTGGCTGGCTACTCAATATTTTGCTTCTTGGGTTTTGGGAAAAAGCCTTATGTGCTTCAATAATAATGGTTGCACTCACATTTCATTTTCAAAACTTAACAGGGGCAGGAAAATAATGAACCTCAAGATGATCTGGGTAGTACTAGGAGATAAGATTTTACAAGGCCAATGGACCCTAAGGACTTTCGTCACTTTTGTCGATATCTTCAAAGGATTAGGGCTTAAACCTTTTATTCCAACATGAGTTAAGACTGCTGTGAACCCACCTTCTGTCAAAAAAACAGGCAACTAATAAAAGAGCAACGCAGGGAGGGGGGGGGGGGAATTTATATCAAATAGAATTCCATGGTGGTCAGATCAATCAGACAATAAACATCCATTGTCCTCTCCTTACTAGGAACACAAAGGTCAAATTGCAAGAAGAGCCCTTGAAGATCTCATTGATAGATATTAATTAGGTAAACACAATGACAGTTTACCACTTAGGGGCGCCACAACAGTCAGATCCAATCAACACCAATACCAGCGGTGCTTTAGTGAATGCAGATGCCAAATTTCAAGAATATCGACCAAAGAATTTGAAAGATATTGAGATAGGAGCAGTGAAAACCCAACTTATTAAAATGATCAGGAATGACAGCCAGACACACAAAAAAACAAAATTACCACTACAGGGCACCATAGGTTTTGAATACGTTCGAAATCCATAAAGCCATGCTCTACTCAAAAGGACTACATACAATATCAAATTTAATAAAGAACCTTCAAGGAACTAATTACCGGGCAATTTTCATGACATTTAACACTGCTTGGCAGATAGGGAGGTGGACACCATCAAAGAGGCACGGAAATAATGAAAATAGCCACTAGGGGGTGCAGAATTCATTCAAAACTGCAGGGCAAGGACTATCGCCTCCTTAATTGGCAGATTCCTGAGGCAGAGTCACGAAAACATAAACATCACTAGGGTGGCTACAAACCCCCTTACCTGTCTGCGTCCAAACATCAAGCAACAGAGACTTGTGTTCTTAATAAACTTTAAGATACATCTGCTAAATAATGATCTTTTTAGTAGTTTGGCTGATCAAGAGGCTGATGCCAAAACAAGACTAAAAATAATGAAAATGACCACCAGGGGATGCAGAATACGTTGAATCTGTCCAGAAGTAGGTTTCGCATTCTCCTTAACAGAGACTTATTTGCCAAATTTCATAAAAATCCATCATGAAGGAATTTGGTAGACACAACAGCAAATGTAAAAAATCAAAATTGCAGCAAGAAGGTATTGCAGTACTCGGATCAAACTTAAAGTTGATGCCATCTGTAGTCAGCTTCATTAGGAACACGTCCGCCACATTTCATAAAAACCCTGCAAGTTGTTCAAGAGGCCAGAAGCCTGCAGAAAGCTGTACTGGGGGCATGAACACCACAGGAATACGTGGGGTTATAAAAATTGGTCTCTAATTTTCCCTTGCTCAACTTAATTGCAATTTCTGGGCCTCTTAATAACTGACAATTTGCTAGTGGTGGCATCGCTAACGAGCAATGTCAGATCTTCAGCAGTAAAGCAATTACTTCTAATCTGAGTAAGGAACATTTTGACTATCGGTCTTCATTGGCAGAAGCCTCGATTACTGCATGGTTCAGGCAATTTTGGACAAAGAATTGCCGCCTTATTTTCGTTTTCATAAACTTCAATCGGTGTACCAACTATGTAAACGAAATTGTCAAAACATTGAAACCAGACTAGAAAATTTTGTTTCTTTTCAAATCTCAATACTAGAAACTAGTCCTGCTTAATTGAGGTTTTGGGTCGAGCTATGAACCACCCGTGATGAAGAACACAGTTCACTGGAAATCCCCTCAATAAGTTTTAAAAATTGCCTCAAGTTCTTTGAATCACGTGTTGGCCAACACTGGTATTTTGCATTAATGTACATAGCAAAAATTTCATTAGTCCCATACCTTACATAATAACCGATTTCAAATTCCCAAGGCTCCCCAAAAAACCAGTGAACGTGAAATTCTCAGCCACACATAACTGTACAAAAGGGACAAGACTATTCAACATGAAATCAGCTCATTTTTACCCAAGTTTTACCCACTTACTTCTATGGGAAGGCGAAGATGTAGTCACTTCCAACTAGTTGGTCCCAACCTTCACTGATGCATTGTGAAGAGCGGATAACAGGGCACACATTTAACCACTAGACTGATCTCAGTAACAACCCAGTCAAAAGATGAACCTCCAGTGAACACCCATGTCATGTTTGTGCAGGGTGATTACCCAGGATTATAAGGTATCTTATCAGTATCAAATAACCTCTTGTAGTAGTGGCATTTGTATCTTCAACCCCCAGGCCATTTTTCAACTTACTTACCCAGGATAGCTTATAATGGAAATTTGATTCAGACTTCAATAGGTCACCAACATTTTTGAAAATTATAATTTTCTTAATAAAAACACTGGCACATAAGGCCCCGAGAGAAACATTACAATAGTGAACTCCCACAGGTTTACACAAAACAGTTACCTACCTCTTAGTGGGTCAAACTGTAAAAGTACACCAATACCATGATAGCTGCATGTCCTCAGTTGCTCAGGAAGCAGATTCCACATTTACTTTAGGTGAGGCCATGCACATGTTGTGCGAGTTCCTTGGCCACTGGAGAGGTGATTGTAGACATAATGGCCTATACCCCCAGTGTTGCATTGTAACAACAATGCAATACAACCTCAGGTAGACTGTCCAAACACCATCAGGAGCCAGGTATTATGACTAGAGCTATGTTAAGGATATTTAATGGTAATCAACAGACAATGGTGCTATTATGTTGTATGTTGAAGTTATGAGCCTGGCACAATTGCCGTAACCTTTGACACATTCTTATGGTTGTTGCCGTGGAGATCAACACCCAGTTGCATGAAACAATCCCAAACAGGAATTCAACTAAGTTCCCAAAATCTTTTGCGAATTCTTTGTTTACTGACAGATTTAATCTTTTTCTATCGTTTCATCTTAAATATGAGCTCCTCTTTGACTAATGACACTTTCCAATAACATAACAAAAACTGAGCCCGGAGTTCAAGGATAATAAATAGGGACATAGTCCTAGGGGTGTTGCATGAAACGACCCCTATTTATTTTTGACAATGTTGATAACTCAACAAGAGTTCACTCTCGATTTGTATCAAAGGCAAAATTTGACTTAGTAATGACACTCAAACAGTATAAGAAAGGACAATCAATGTTTTCTTAAGTCCACAAATATGCAGTACGTTTAGGGAACTTACTAGAGTCCTTATTTGGGAATGTTTTATACACCTGAACATAAATTCACAACTATGTGTCATCATGCAGTACAATCTTGCTTACCACACACAAGGAAGTTAAGACCAAAGAAATGTTCAAGTTTCACCTGTTGTTTTTTTAAAGGATCTGATCCATAAATCTAATTGTCTGTACAGTTTGGTACACAGAAAAACGTGAAAGAATCTTTTTTTACCTGAAGCTACAAAACACTTGCTGGACCCTTATTGAGGCCAGACATAATCACACTAGAACATGTTACCACACCTCTATAAGGTGGAGTAAGTTGTCACAAGTGGGGCAAGTTGCACTAGTATAAGTAGCGACCGAACAACTGACCCTCAAACTTAGCGACAACTTGTTCCAGGAGTAACTTGTTCTAGGGTAAGTCTGGGTGTGGACGGCACTTTTGTCAAACAAAAGTAACAACGAAGAGTAATATAACAATCAAATCTGCCCAAAAACTGATGACCATTGGTGTAAACTCGAGTCATATTAAGACCCGTCAAGTGGTTGATCAATAAACAAGAGCAACGCGGCGCGTTGAAATGCGCCCACGAATGCACCGCAAATGGTGTGCTTCTAGGGTTGTTTATTTGTTTCATAAAAATAGCCACAAAACGTCCAATACATCGGATGGACGGAGATGATGGCACAATGCGTCCACATATAAATATGTGGGCGCACAAAAATAAAATAATGAAACATGGACCATCAGCACAAGGAACACAATTATTCAACAGGGTCACCCTGCAATGGACAGGGGGTCATGGACGAGTCATGCACCCATGGTTATGCCAGTGATGAAGAGGACTGTATTAGCTCACAAATACAAAACTCTGGATACAAGATATTTATAAAAATATATTTCTTGCTTCTCAACACATTCATATCATTTAATTAAATCTGTACATTTTACACATAGGATTTGCTAACAACATGCTTTTGAGAATGTACTCTTTCCACACAAATACTGTAATTGTTCCGACTTACTGCCCAGGGAGCCGACATTGGGGAACTCAAGTCAGGGTATGCACAGAATAGGAGCCAAAAACCATAAGTTGAGGGTCGGTGCTTACCTGAACATCCAATTGGGTTAACGCTGAGGGGGCAAAATAGACTGCCAACATAAAGTGCATGAGTAAAATGAAATGTTGCCAGATTGTAAGCAATGTAGTATGTGGCTTACAATCTAGAACAGAGTTATCGCGCACGCTAGTTCACTAGCCTGACCCAAGTTTTTGCGCAGCCCGTCTTCAATTTTTTGCAATAAAAACATCACGAGTGCATTATGAGATGGCCACGCACTGGTCTCATGAATGTTTTCACATATTTTTTCGCACAAGTAGGTCAAGTAAGATACAGTGCAATGAGCACTTTAATATGGTAGTGAGAAACACTACAACTTCCCACCCAGAGAAAAGGCTCCGTTGAAACTGACCATCTGCTAATCAGAGGTATGAAAGTTGCCTGTAGCTTCAGTTTTGGAAGGCAGAATTCAGATGGCATAAAGACATGGGTACTTACAAGGAAGTCTCTGTAGTATTAATTGGGGGTATTATTTAGGGGTATTAATTAAGGGTATTAATTAGGGGTATTAATTAGGGGTGAGTGTTAAACGATCATGAGCGCTTTGCAAAAGTAAAAATTTGGGACTTATGAGGGTGGGCAGTAAGTCAAGCTTCGGCGTTAGCCTGCTCATGTACAGTAATTGGCTTTCAGATAATGGAACACTGAATATTGGTCAGTGTGAATGAAGCCATTACATATTAACAACACAAACCATAGAATTTGAAATACTCCCACATCTAGTTACGTGAAAGAAACAAGCTGCATAAACTCACTAGGTGACATGGCACCATTATGAAGAAAATGTTCAATTATTATTATTATCATCATTAATAATAATATCACTGTTATTACTATTATTTGAAAAGGTAGCGAACGGAATTAAGATATCAAGGATGATGATGGACTAATTTGGTTGCAGACAATATTGGGGACACGTCAATTCATTTTGCAACATTTAGTGAATTTTGATCTGTACATTTGTTTAACATTATAGTACACGGAAAAACAATTCAACTAAGAAAACAATTAGCAACAAAACTGATTTTCTGCTGCAATAACTACATCAGCAGCTACCCGTTTAACTGAAACCAAATTTCACTAAAAGGTAATAGCATACATAAATGCTCACTACCAAGAATCAGATTTTATAAGTTGACCAATAAAACTAAATATTTTGAAAATTTTCGATGATCACAGAATCTTTTCATGTACATAAAACTAATTTGCATGAAACTAGTGAACTCTGCCTCTTTATCAACATTCCTTGAACAAAAACAGAAGTCTTGATTTTTGACAGCTGAGCTCACAGCTAAAATGTCTGAATCCCAATGGGACTCTTTAGTTAAAAGAAAAAAGAAAACGACTGGGCAAGTTTTGAGCAAAAATGTTGTATTTGAGGAAAATATGGCAATGTGGATAAAACTAAAATCAAAAAAAATACAATCACGAGATTACAAAAACAGGGAAGTGCTATCGTGTACATAAAATTTTGTGATCGTCAAGGCTTTCGAAAGTATATAGTTTTATGGGTCTACTATTATGTAATACTTAAAATTACTTAACAAATTGGACCCTTGTTAACAAAACTATCCAATTGCCTTAAACATAACAAATAAGGCTTTGTACACTACTTATAATTTCAAAGACATAAGAGACCAGTATAATACTGTCTGGTATTTTGTAAATAATAAACAAAAATTATGCAACAAAATCACTTCAAAGCCAGCTGGCCTTAGATTGGATAAATTTAATTTTAAACCATGATCATAATCATCTCACATTTTCTATAATGAACAGTTGCATTACAACAGATCACATATCAAGAACACAATCTAAGTCAAAACTTCCATCAATTTCAACATCATTGACGTCATTCTCATCAACTTCAATCACACAGCTGACGTCCATATTGTCAGTCACAGCTTGACCAACGTCACTGGAAACAATGCCATTGTCGTTAATAATGGAAGTCGAGGGTGTTTCACACACACTTGAAGCATCGTTAACATTCAACGCCACGACAACTTCATCAGATATTCCTTTGAGGGCTTCCAACTTCTCACGTTTCCTTTTTTCTACAAAACACAAAAATGACAAATGAAAGTGGCTTAGTTCTTGCAGACCATGCTCATTATACCACTGAACGTACTAACTCCGAAGATCAGTGTGACTGAAAAGTTGTATGCAACGTTTAAAATAAGTTGACAGACAAAAGCTTTTAAAATAAATACCTTGATGGTGAAGGGATCACTCTTTCATAGACAGCATTTTTTCACCATCTATTCTTCAAACATAACATTGCGAAAAGTTGACATTACAAAAATGTCACCAATAGCGTTAAGGTACTGACTTATATATGGTGCACATGCACACACGCACAGTACAGGCTCCTTTCAGATTAATTTAAGTGTACAAAAAAACGTATCAGTGCATTGATAACTTAAGTCAGCTAACATAGACTCCCACCTTTCCAGAATTCCTGGATTTTTTGCCTTAGAATATACTTCTCAGCAGTAAAGTCTATTTGCATTAATTGTTTGTTTTATTTGCAAGTAAAACTCCATGAAATTCAAATTTAAAGATGTATTTGCATACTTCTAACTATGCTAATGTACAGCACAAACTAAATGACAATGCTATTAGAACATCATCCACGCTAAACAAAGTGCAGTTGTCTTCACTGACAACTTGTAAATGTAAAAACAAAAAAACCTGCAAATAGGCGACTTTTGCACTGGTTACGTACCTCGGGGACTCACATAGCCTGCATCATGCAGTGTTATTCCCCAACACCATGTCACGGTACTTACTGGATAACGTTGAGTGATTTACGGCAGATCATTTTCGACACATTCTTAAAAACATTTGGCAATTATCAACCTACTTGATATTTACATGGTCGCTATATGTTGTGTTTCTAACTAATTTGACCAAGGAATCACAGAGACTTGGAATTAGCGTGCACATTCCACTTTAATATCTTTTACTGCCACAGTGCTTCTTCACATATTTCCCACAATTCTCATCATTGTTGTATTTTTCTGTTCCAAAGATTGAATACCAGGAAGTACATTATGAAAATATTGCCAAATGTTGTTTTAACTTTTTTGTTGAGAAATTTGACAAAACGTAATTTGTGCTGAACAGGTTAATAAGTATCATATGCACATTTCCTTTAAAGATGTGCCTCGGTGAAACAAATAATGCAATAGTTCAGAAAATATTTTAAAATATTTATTGTGGGCGATTTAAATGCCTATGGCAGTCAAGGTGAACGATGGTCTGTTGTTGATCAGAATTCCTGAATTTGGGGCAGCGAAATTCAAGCTGAAATTTTTGTAATTCTGACGATTGCAACATGGGCGATTTTGGCGTTCAGCGTATTTCTTAGATATCAGACAACGCATTTTGTTCTTATCAACAGTTTGAAAAAAATTTGCAGATCAAAAATTAAAAGAAAAAAAATTAGTTGACACAACAAATTCGTGCATCACCACAGTTCATAACATCGAGGTGAACGATGGTCTGTCGTTGATCAGAATTCATGAATTTGAGGCGGCCAATACTGTCTATTTCAATAATTTGGTACAAGCTCCGATCAGAACAAAAAATTTTAATTTTCACTGTCCTAAAATGAAGACTTTTTACAGTGGTAGTATACATGATACAAAAATATATGGAATTTAGAGTTACACTACTACTTGACAACTACAGAATACCAGGATTAACACTGTAATGTATTGTCACACTACCAGTTCACAACTACAGAATACCAGGATTAACACTGTAATGTATTGTCACACTACCAGTTCACAACTACAGAATACCAGGATTAACACTGTAATGTAGTGTTACACTACCACTTCACAGCTACAGAATACCAGGATTAACACTGGAATTATTAGCACTTCAAAACATAGAAATAATTTATACAACTAATGGGTATGTTCTCAGAGACTTTGTATTTTTTCCAATGCGAGATTTCATTATTGTCAAATTATAGATCCCACTTTCTTTAGTTAAAACAAAGTGTCACATGCGAAACTTAATTCTTTCCAATTTGTTATGCAATAAACAAGGGACTGTTACTTACAAGGATAGTAACAAAATATTGCATTTAACTCTACACTGTATTTTCACATACAGTTAACTATCAAATGTTAACAAGTCTAAAACTTGACCCACACAGACACAGTGGATCAAATCTCTGCTGAAGTAGGAAGCCACTAAAAATGACCATGCAGACAGTGTGCCTCAATACTATTAATGATGAGTACCATTTTTCTTTAGAGAAACTCTGTTGCCATGTGCTACAGTAAGCACCTTTCCTTATCTTAATTCAATAAGCGGACATCAACAAATAATAGTGTGAACATTTGTAAATATGTATTGATAACCATTCAATTTTTGGAGAACTAGTTATGCGCATAACTATTTTAAAATGTTTTTGTACAAGGGCATTTTTACAGGAATAAAAGTGATCTGATTTTGAGCTTGTACCTAAGCAGTTCAACCCATGATTCTGTTCAGCACTTGCACAACTTACAAAGCATGATATCCCTGCACAACTTACAAAACATGATATCCTTGTTCAAAATTTACCAAAGCATCAGCAGTCACCACATTCATGGTAAACACCACAATTTACCTTGCAGATTCTTCAACTTGTCACTCAAGCGGACGTTTTCCTTGAGCAGTTCTTCTTTAATCTCCATCATTTTCTTCTGGTCCTTGTCAAGGTTGTTTATGAGATTGGTAGCCTGAAGTAACAACCCACAGTGAGACGACGAGACAAGAGAACAAATCAGGGTGGAGAAATATTTGGCGTCTGACCTTTAAATTCTAGCTAAACCTCATACCTAGACACCATGAGCCGTTCCAACAAACTGACTTAATTTAATTTTTTACATAAGTCTAAGATTTGTCTCAATTTTCAAACTCTGAAACTTCCACATCCTGTAAGTTAGTCAAATTTAAAACAAAAACCAAGTCAAGCTTAAGGCCACTTTCTTGGAACAGATTTAAGTCAAATTGAAGTTTTATCTTAAAATTTAGTTAAATCTAAGATTTGCAATAGCTAAGTCAGTTATTTATGGAAAGGGCACCATGGTCGCAGATTGAATCATTTGTCTCAACCCAAGTACACAGTTTGTGTCGAATCTATGGACCCAGAGGCCAAACTCTGAGTGCACCTAAGTCAGTGATCAAAAGCCCAATTGGTCATATGAAATGCACCCCAACACATCAACATGAAAGCATATGTTCACAACACATTTCAGTTATAACTTTTAATCACTCTGAAATATGGTATGTAAAGTTACTTAAACTCACATCTTGAACAACTCGACTCAAAGAGAAGCTGTCATGAAACTCAGTGTAAACTTCTTTCTTCAAAAAGTGCGCCAAGTACCGCATATCTCGGCGTCGTTGTTGCTCCCGGTAACGGTGTGCTTGGTGAAGTCTTCCAGGGGGTGGTGTTGCGCTGTGGACCACCAATTCCTGTGAAGGTGTCATACAGCATGTAGATGAGACACGAAAAAGTTCACAGCATTTGAATAAGTGGCTTAAAGTGACAATTTATAACTGACAACTGTAACATTGACTAATCTTGTATGTGAGTGGCACAAGCTCTTGTTCTACCACTTTTCTACTCAAATATAACACACCAAACAAACTCCACATGCATGTATACATGAACATTCATACACATGTATGCATACAGGTACTTATACCACAATATTAGCGTCAAATGGCAAATACAACTGTGTACTAACTCATTTAGTTATCTCGCTAGTGGGATAACATTTTGGCAGGAAAACGAGGCCGGTTTCGAACCCGGGTCTCAAGAGTTTCGAGTCACCGACTTTACCACTACACCACTCAGCGACTGACGTCATTGAACGTAAAAATAGAATACTTACATGAGCACGCGCAACAATGTTCAGCAAAGAGCATTGTACCAACATTTATACGCTATGAAAAATAAGACACGTAATTTCCATAAAAACAATATTTTAATTCAGTGAAATTTTTCTCCCTTGTTCTTTAACTTGTAAATCACCGATCTAGAATTTGAATATAAGTATTGTGTCAGCAAGATCCTTTGACTTCAGCATTATACTCAGTTACTAGTGGTAACCTACTTTAGCAGACGATATTTTCCCGGTCGAAGCTTAGCATGATAAAATGTGTAGTAACCTATAATAGTTGCTAAACTTTAATGAACTTATAGATTCATTTTATTTCTATTTTGTTTAAATTTTCAATTGGTTCTGAGTAAAAGCATTATTTGACAAAAATAGCTCGGCTTTTCTTAAAAGGTCACGACCTCCGAACCCGGACCTCTGACCCAGAAAGTAGTTACAAAGCCGAGGCAAGTCGAGAAAGGTAGATCGATTAATTGTAATGTTTCTTGGTCAGTATATGGCATAAATAAATTTTTACATGTTCACAGTCGTTATCCCCCTTACCAAATTTAACTAGATAAAAAGTTCCAGTGAAATCTCAAAAATGCTGCTAAAAATTTCTAAATTATCATTGCTTTCTTGCCTGATACAGACTTTTTTTCATAAAATTTTTTGATAAATTCCTATTATTAATTACTCGTAATGCAAAAGTAAAACACTTTAAAAATGATTTCTGACAGAGTTTTGTAGAACACTGTACGAAACATGGTATTTAAATGTTTCAGGTGTATCTGAGATATGATGTTGCATATGAATCTAATCAGCTGTATCTGAAATATGATGTTCATATGAATCTGATCAGCTGTATCTGAGATATGATGTTCATATGAATCTGATCAGCAGTATCTGAGATGTGATGTTGCATATGAATCTGATCAGGTGTATCAGAGATACGATGTTGCATATGAATCTGATCAGGTGTATCTGAAATATGATGTTCATATGAATCTGATCAGTTGTATCTGAGATATGATGTTGTATTTGAATCTGATCAGGTGTATCTGAGATATGATGTTCAAATGAATCTGATCAGTTGTATCTGAGATATGATGTTCATATGAAGCTGATCAGGTGTATCTGAGATATGATGTTGCATATGAATCTGATCAGCTGTATCTGAGATATGATGTTGCATATGAATCTGATCAGCTGTATCTGAGATATGATGTTCATATGAATCTGATCAGGTGTATCTGAGATATGATGTTCATGTAATCTGATCAGCTGTATCTGAGATATGATGTTCATATAATCTGATCAGTTGTATCTGAGATGTGATGTTGCATATGAATCTGATCAGGTGTATCTGAAATATGATGTTCATATGAATCTGATCAGTTGTATCTGAGATATGATGTTGCATATGAATCTGATCAACTGAATCTGAGATATGATGTTCATATGAATCTGATCAGTTGTATCTGAGATGTGATGTTGCATATGAATCTGATCAGGTGTATCTGAAATATGATGTTCATATGAATCTGATCAGCTGTATCTGAGATATGATGTTGCATATGAATCTGATCAACTGAATCTGAGATATGATGTTCATATGAATCTGATCAGCTGTATTTGAGATATGATGTTCATATGAATCTGAACAGATGTATCTGAGATGCGATGTTGCATATGAATCTGATCAGCTGTATCTGAAATATGATGTTCATGTGAATCTGATCAACTGAATCTGAGATATGATGTTGCATATGAATCTGATCAGGTGTACCTGAGATATGATGTTCATATGAATCTGATCAGCTGTATCTGAGATATGAAGTTCATATGATCTGATCAGGTGTATCTGAGATGTGATGTTGCATATGAATCTGATCAGGTGTATCTGAGATATGATGTTCATATGAATCTGATCAGCTGTATCTGAGATATCATGTTGCATATGAATCTGATCAACTGAATCTGAGATATGATGTTCACATGAATCTGATCAGCTGTATCTGAGATATGACGTTGCATTGAATCTGATCAGGTGTATCTGAGATATGACGTTGCATTGAATCTGATCAGTTGTATCGGAGATATGATGTTGCATATGAATCTGATCAGTTGTATCTGAGATATGACGTTGCATTGAATCTGATCAGGTGTATCTGAGATGTGATGTTGCATATGAATCTGATCAGGTATCTGAAATATGATGTTCAAATGAATCTGATCAGGTGTATCTGAGATAAGATGTTCCAAAACTGACTAAATTTGGTCTTTTTTTCTAGAGTCATACATAACAACATGGTACTACATGTTTTACAAAAAAAGCAAATGTCACACTCAACAGTCCTAGACCAGCCACTTTTAATACAACTGGAGACATCAAGAAGACCTGTAAGCTTACCTCTCTGTACTCAACCTCTGGTTCAGGCAAATGGTTCACGACGGTCGCTTTTCGTTTCCTCTTCCTCTTGGAGACATTATGCACAGAGCAAGAGGGAGACTGAGGATTCGCATGTCCGGAGAGACGGAGTTGAACCGCTATGCTATCTGGCGACTTAGACGTGCTTAAAACGTCAACTTCATCCTCATCTGCCGACTCTGTTACAGTCTCTACATCAACGGACTCCTGAGAAGTAACAAGGTAATAAGGCTGAGAGCACATACAGGCATATTGCATAACAGAGCACAACCAGTGTGACTGGCACATCTATTTGACCTTTTGCATGGCCAGTGTTCCTTTGTTTCCACCGTGCGCCTGTCAAAATAAATTCAAGTTCTAAGCAAAGGCAAATTTGGCCTTTTCGTTTTTCACTACATAACTGAACTACGGTGGTACTCCTAGACCTCTTTTTGGCATGTTAAACAGGTTCTGGGTCAATTTGACCTTGGCATTTTTTATCGTTCTAAAGCTCACACAATAATATACGTTTAATTTGACAGCTGTAAAATCAGTGCTTTGCTCAAGTCCATTAAGTTCAGAAGCATTATGTATTTCAGTATAACACTAACACCCTGTCAACTATGACCTGGTTATTGAGTGACAACCACGCTTTACTCACATTTTCACTCTCTGAAAGACTGTCCATTTGTTTCATACTTCCAGACTGACAACCTGAAGACCCAACATCAATGTTGCCACGAAATCTCCCTTGGTCATTATCACACTCCTCGTTTCCTTGAGGGCAAGAAGACTGTCCACTGGGTGGCGCTACAGCATCACAGCCTTCAACAACAACCCTAGGTTTCGTTTCACAAATGGTACTAACTTCAACTTCAGCGGCGACAGCACGTCCTACAGTCTGACCAGTAGGACTACTCAGCTGTACAGATTTAGTCATTAACTGAGAAGTTGGTTGCGATGCATGACTGTTCCTGACGCTTACATCACCAACATCACCACCATCACCACCATCACCACCATCACAGCTTTCCAACTGAATTCCACAAGTAATACTCTCTTTCTCTTTTGAGACTGTATCGTCATGTTCCTTTATCTCTTGCTTTTTAATGTCTTGACTTGAGCGGTCAACATCTTCATTGATGATGAGTTCATTGCTTTCAGACAATCCTTCGCCGTCTACATTCTTGGCAATAGTTGTTTTCACCTGGCCTATTTTTCCAATCCCTTCGCCAATTTTTCCAATCCCTTCACCATTTTTTGAAGATTCATTATCCACACTGACTGTCTGACTAACTGCAGTGCAGCTCTCACCAGCCTTTGTTGCTGACTTCCTGTCATGTGTCCCGTCGCCAACAGCAATATAACTCGCACAATCACTGTTTACTGGCTGCACATCAGCCATATCACTACTCTCACCATCAGTCTTTGACAGTTGCTTGCTTGGTTTCTCTTCACCCACAATAAAACAATCATCCTCATCATCACTAATTACAGATTGCACACTATTTACCTCCCCTGTCACCATGCAACTCTCACTCTTTCTCATTTGAATCTCCTTCTCAATCACTATGTCATCAGTTTCACTATCACTGGAATCCTTATTAACGGTGACAGTGATGTCCCCATACGTGAACACGCTACCATCAGATCCCTCAACCACACTTGCCTCATTTGTATCGTTCACCTCACCAGTAGCAGTGATGTCTCCACATTTTACCATACTGCCATCGACTCCCTCAGCCCCACTAGTCGACCCGGTCTCCTCCCTCTTGTTCAACCCACCCGACCAAGTAGACTTCCCCTCCGTCAGCCACTTGAAGTCAGCACGCTCATTCCAGGGGTCTTGACCTACGACCCGATTCTTCTTCACCTTAGCTGGACTACGCTTGCTGGCAGAGTCTTTATGTTTGCGCTTCAAAGATCGAGTGTTGTTCGGCGAGGTGGCAACGTTGCTGGATGTCACTGGTCCTGCACCGGACATAGCAAGAGACTCTTGAGTAGACGAAACTGGAAAAAA
Source organism: Phoronis australis (assembly GCA_002633005.1). NCBI lineage: Eukaryota > Metazoa > Phoronida > Phoronidae > Phoronis > Phoronis australis. Next base: position 831,959 of record NMRA01000133.1, on the reverse strand, counting down.
TATGAAATAAGGGAACATTGGAAAAGAAAAAAATTGTTGAGACATTTCTTGTGACATAATAAGCTAAGATACTTGAGGAAAGCAAATAATTTAAAATGGAACAATCCAAAGTATGATGTGAAACTTTTGTTGTAGAGATTTTGCAGTTACTTAGCACATTGGCGACACAATAATTTCAAAGTGAATAATTTCACTTGACTAGTGAACAACACACAAAGCGAATTTCTCCTAACCCAATTGAGATAGTGCTTGTAAAATTGAGTTTTTTCAACCAACTACGTTTGTGGTCACTCTCAGAATGACTAGCGTTACAGACCACTGCACCACTCACAACCATGTTACAGACCAAGAACATGCGCATTTTGTCTCCTAACAGTACAAATGTACACTAGATTTTAAATAATCTTTTATACACTCAACGGACATTTAGGAAATCGAACTATTATCTCCTCGGAGTGAAATACTGTTGTGTGACCGTGAGTCTAATGACCAACCATCACTCTGAGATGACCTCTGACAAGAGTCAGTTGAAAACATTCAACTTTATAATAAGTATTATAATAATCTTGTTATACATAATTTATTAGGCGTAAGAGTGCAAATGTTCCCACCTGTAGCTGCAGCTGTATTCAAAGGTTGTCCACTCTCGGTGCCTGAAGTCTGCGATTGCAAACTGACCACTTGATACTCCTGGCCAGTGGTGGATTGCTTGGTGCCTGCCCATACACCCTGCTGGTTGGGTAATAACATGTATTTCTGATTGAGCTGTTGAACCACAAGGTAGGACTTAGGGGGAAGAAGTGCGGCAGGGCCTGATGTAGGGGATGGGACCACTGCTGCTTGGCTGGAGGTTACAGTGGCTGGTCTTGGAGGAGTTGATGGTGAATTGATGATCATCCTCACTGGGCAGGATATGACAGGGGCATTTGTTGAGCTTGAACTGATCAGTGAGTTGTTATACTTGTTCAGAGTTTGTCCAGGAAACATGGTTCCAGCAGAAGACGTTATCAGACAGTCAGTAGTCGTGGACACAGCTGTTGAATGCATCAAGCTTACTTCTGTGAGAGTTGTCATCACAGACTCACCTGGTACAGGGTTGGTATTAACAGCCAAGCCAGCACTGGTAACTACAGACGAGTTAGTGACACCAACAAAAGTTGGTGGAAGTGTCGTGGAAACAATAGAAGCAGCAGAGATGGAAACTTGTGAACAAGTAGACAAGAGTGTGTTCGCTGGGGCTATCGTTGCTGGAACAGCAGCGCTACCTGCAGTTGCAATGGACTGACTGGAACCTAAGAGGGACCGTGAGCCAGCAACAGGTGCATGAACGGAGGTTGTGTTGGTAAGTAGGAGAGTTGGCTTTTGGAGAACGGAGTTGAGGCTTTGACTCCTCAAGCCCATCAAAGCGGTTTTGATCTGATCAGCAGTGGGCAGTCTGGGAGGACCTGAAGAATACAAGAAGTACAAGTCATAATCCTTCAAACTGACAGTGGCATATAAAACTAAGATAAAAGAGAGTAAGTTAGAGATCACTTTTCAAGTCTAGCTGGCAATCATCCCATAACAAAGCATCAACCACTTCAGCTGTTATTTAATATTGCTTTCATTTTGCAGAGCTCAATTTGATGACCTACAGGTTGCCAATCCAACCACAGAATGTATTTGGCAATCAGTCGCCACAGTGAGTATCAAAGTCACACAACAATTCAATCTAAATTCATTTTAAATTCATGTTGACTTTCAACCTTTAGATTACTAAGTTTTCCAAGCTTTATTACCTTTGATTCACAATTATTGCATTTTTTTCATGAAATCAATCCATTTGCCACCAAATTTAAATTACAAGAGGAAGTAAAGACAGAAGTCAGAATTGTTCATAAAAAATCGGGCATAAGTAAATATTACCAACCCCTGAAGAATTTTGTTAGTGCATAACTATGCCAATAGGCAATAATGACAGAATGCTTTGCCATGATCAGATTGGCCTACATCTTCACAAGGCAACACCCCCTAACTTACCCGTTGGCACACAACCAGCAGGCAGAGTACCATTGGGTCTGATGAGAACATCGCCGGGAACAACCAGTTTGGATGAGGTCACTGACCCGTCAGGATTCTTGATGACAGGATGTAGCAGCACTGGTACAGACACCAAATTGATTGGAGGTTCTGTGGCAGGCAATTGGGCCAACGAGTTCAATGATTGGTTGCTGTCTGGCTGAGACGACGGCGGGTGAGGCTTTGCATAAGCCAAAGAAGTCGCCTGTGACTTGGCAGGATCTCTGTAGTCTCCAGCATTGGCAGTGCTACAATTATCTTGGTTCAAAGATGGTGTAATGGAAGAATTTTCCTTCCCATATTGGTCAACTGTTGAAGGACCAGCAGAAGAAGAGGTCCCAACATTTTTATCTTTTTCAATTAAGCCAGCTTCAGTCATTGTTTCCTTGTTTTCTGCACTAACTTGACAAACAACAGCGGTTGTGACAGGGGACTTATCTTCAGGCATGCATTTGGTTGGAGAAACACTCGAATTATTGTCACCATTTCTGTTGCCTATTTCAGTGTCGACCTTTGTTTTGGCGTGATCGGCAGGAGCAGTATTTTCTCCAGTTCCCGTTCTATTTTCTTTTACTCTGTTTCCCTGGATTTCTGCCCGACGAATACCAGTAGACGTAGATGACAAGTTGTTCACTTCATTTGGAGTGTTCACAAGTCTGATGCCAGCAAGGCCCGATATTCCCAACTGGCCAGCTGATGATATATTATTACTGCCAGATTTTGATTGACCTAATTTAGACATCCCATCTGAGTTTGACTGAATAGGAGTCAACGTATCAGCCGACACAGCATGACACGAAGATGGATTTTTATCCGTTATTTCAAATTCTTTGGTTGAGCTCTGCTTCCCAGGCGGAACTGAAGCTGTATGTGTGGCCAACAGCGCCTTCTCTCGAGCCAGTAGCTGTGATGCCGTCCTCGGTTCTATCACTTCTTTAACCTGCTGGTGTTCAGGAGGCTGTCTACGCTTGGTGGCAAGAGTGATCTTCACCCGTATGGAGTACATTAGCGAAGGCAGACCTCCTTGCTGTAGGTGTCTGGGTACCAGAACAGGAGTGCTGGCGGGTGGCTTCACTTCCACTTTGAACCCTCCTATCGTCACTGTACAGGGATCAGGGTAACCGTTACGCATGTCAGCCAAGCGAGTAACGATGCCAAACAAATTCTGCCGTATACTGACCCAGATATGCGCCGATGTCACCTCTAGCAAGTACGGCAACGGTGAGGCCGTTTCTGTCTTTTTTGAGGTGCGCTGCAGCAGCATCATTTGGGTCACAAGCTTGCCACCATTTTTTGGCAGTGAAGATGGTTCTTTATCCACGTTCTGCTCATCAGACTGCACTTTCTTATCATGAGCAACAGAAGCCGTGTCAGTGTCCTCAGCCTTTTTCTCACCATCATGGTCTTTTGTACAATTACAACCCGCTTGACACTTTCTACAACAGGTGGAGTGACAGAGGAAGATATATATCAATGGTAAAAAGAAATCATAGCTTCACAAAGACTACAATTTTTTACAGTTTGTCATCATAATTACAAAAAGGTACCCAGATGATGGACCAAATGCCAAATTATAAGTCAAACCTTCTAGAAACTTGATGAAATACTTCTCCTGAGAATGGGGAGCAGATTGTCCTTTTCCACAAGGCGATCAATAAGCACCCACTAGATGGAGCCACATGACTACATTATCTCGGCAGAGATATTTCAGTGAGTTTCCAGATGCTTAGTTTGTAATCTAATGTTTTAAGCTTCATCTGTTCAGCTTAAAAGAATTTCAAATATGACTGCTAAAACACAGTGACCAAACTGTACCCCATGACCTCAGGTCCACGCATTTTAAAGGCAACAGGTAGACTGGAGTTAGTTTCTAGAGTCATTGACATTATGGGTCACAAAAGTGATTCTTCGAGATCAGCCTCAACATAGAATCATACCCAAAACCTCAATGGTTGCAGTCCTACATGCCATAGATTTTAAGCGGGTCTAACTAGCAAAATGACTGCACTCCATTTCACCGAATGTCTAGCACACAATGAATGTTCATGTTTTACAACTCAGGTCAAAGCCAATACCTTCGAGTAGTCTACCCTATCCAGCAATAATAATACCTTCATGTAGCCCATCCCATCCAACAATAATAATACCTTCAAGTAGTCCATCCCATCCAAAAATAATAATACCTTCAAGTAGTCCATTCCATCCAACAATACAATACCTTCAAGTAGTCCATCCCATCCAACAATACCTTCAAGTAGTCCATCCCATCCAACAATAATAATACCTTCAAGTAGCCCATCCCATCCAACAATAATAATACCTTCAAGTAGTCCATCCCATCCAACAATAATAATACCTTCAAGTAGTCCATCCCATCAAACAACAATCTCAAGATGTGCTTTGGTAGTGTAACTGAATAGTTCCCTTAAATTCTGAATGAACTATTAGCCAGAACACATGCAATACTTTTATAGCTGAAAGTGTCCCAATGTCAGAATAAAACAAGCAAGGAAACTCCCCCCAGGGTCTGAAGAACAAAATCTCATCAAGCCAGGGAATTCAACCCACAATCTCCTACTTGTTTACTCTTGTGCTATAAACATAAGAGTGCATTCGTTAACTGATTAAAAGACCAATGTATGACCTTGCATACAGAAGTCAAATGTGAATGCACTAATGCTGCAAAAACGCCAATTTACAATAATTATAGACTAGAAATTCACAGTACATAATGTAAACCTCAGGCACAATTCATTCAGACACTCTCCTCAGCTTACCCAAAAAAGAACAACAACTCACCATGGATTGAGATACCCATAGGTTTGTTATTTCTTGATACTACTACAGACTTTCCATTCCAGGACAGTCTTCGCACTCTAAACAAAAACAATGTATCATGTGATGACAAAGACCAGTACCTGTTTGACCAGTCAAATGGACGTATCCTTGCACAGGTATAAGTGAGGAAGGAGTTGATGGGGAGGTGACCCTGAGCTGAAGGGGTCTTGAGTGGAGGTGTTAGAGGTTTCTTCCAAGATGACGTCTCAGGTCGAGTCTTTTTGCTTGGTTTGGCACTCTGTAAAGAGAAGCATTGCTTGTTTTTACATCGTTAATGGGTCTGATGAAACTTTTATGAATGAATTCATGAACCAGTATAGAATTCAGTTGGATAGTGCTAAGGCAAAGTGTATGTAGATGAAGATAATAGAAGCCAGTTCTACTGTTTACAATATAGTGCAAAGGTCTGATAACAGAAGGCAGTCCTACTGTGTACAAAAAAGGCAATGGTCAGATAACTGAAGGCAATATTGTGTTTAAAAAATGAGCTTCTTAACTTCAAAAATTTACAATAATAATCAAATCAGTTTTTGGCCACAAGATCAAAAATCGGACGCACAAATAAAAAAGTTCATGTTCAATTCAACGTTTCGTCTTTTCAGTAGACATCATCAGGATCATATTTATAACAAGTTAGGACAACAAGCGCCAACATACAGCTAAGGTAACATCCATAGAGTGAAGTGAGATACATAGCAGGGCTCGACATAACGAGCTGCAGGTCGCATTTGCGACCTGAAATTTGGAAATGCGAGCTGAGATTTTTGTCAGCTAGTATCAAGTCGCTAAATGCGACCTGGAATTTCCAACGTATGCGAGCTGAGTTTTTACACTTCTCGGAAGAAATGTGCCTCCCGTTCAGTAACACTAGGACCTCGCTAAAAAGTAAGACTTCGCGAGATTACGTGAGATATTGCCGTGCATTTTAAATTAGAACACGTGACCTTGACTAGGTTTTAGCTAGGTGCTAGCGTAGATCCTAGCGTCTACTGAATGCACGCCTGGCATAATGATCATCAACATAATCTTGTCCACATAATGATCATCAACATAATTTTGTCCGCATAATGGTCATAAACATAATTTTGTCCGCATAATGGTCATGAACATAATTTTGTCTGCATAATGATCATCAACATAATTTTATCCGCATAATGATCATCGATATAATTTTGTCTGCATAATGGTCATAACAATTTTGTCTGCATAATGATCACAATAATGATTTTGTCCGCATAATGGATATAAAATGTAGTCCTCATAATGGTCATAATAATTTTGTCCCCATAATGATCATAATAATTTTGCTGTTAAAGACGAAGGCAACCTTTTTAATCCGACCGTTATTTGGTTGTTTCCAAATCCAAGTTCAAAAGAACGCCAACCGAGAACAGCCCTCCCGATGACTTGTACATGTCAGCAAGTCGCGTGAACATGGGATATGCAGAATCGATCTTTGACGCGTTTCATTTGCTAACACTTTCGGCAACTTTTGCAAGTTTCCGGATTCGGGCCGGAAAGTTTCGGGCCACTGCATAACACGTGATAAAATGTCACAACACGGCGGTGTTTCCACTAATTCTTAAGCGATCAACTTATCAAACTTTGTGGTGGACAAATATGTTTATTTTTTGCGTAAGATGCCCTTATTACATGTACCAAATATCCACGACAACATCCCTGATATTGCCGGCACTGCGGCACTGTTCGGTCCCGTTGTTAGCGCGCAAGCGGTCCCGGCAGAAAATCGTGACTTAGAGATGTGCGTCTCGTTTTTTATTGCCTATGACAGCCAAAGTCAGGGGCGGATCCAGGATTTTTATTTAGGGGGGAGGCCAGGGCAGAGTATTAGCCAGGATTTTGCCCGTCAGAAGGCGCACCTCCGAACTGCCAAATGGAATCTGGGAGAGTTTTAGGGGGGGCATGGCCCCCTCTAAATCCGCCACTGAAAGTGAAAATGACAACCCTATTAATCGCCAAGCGACGGCCACGTCTTTACTTTTAGTTACCAAGAAATTATCTAACCCCTTATTTCTGGGGCTACTTTCGCGAAATATGATTCGACTTTCACACGTTGCTGCCAGCGTAAATAATGGGCGCATCCAGGGGGGATCAGGGCGAATTGGCGAATTGGGCAAAAAAGTTTGCCTCAGTGAAACAAAAAGTCCCTTGAGTAAACGAGACAAAAATTCACAAAGTCGACAGGAATTCGGCGCAGATGCACGATTGGAAAGCCTGAACCTAGTGGCCCCGTTTTTTGGTCCTCGTTGATTTTTTTCAGTAACAGGTCCGCATATGGAAGAATTCGAGCCCCCCTATATTTTAGGCTGGGTGCGCGTATGTAAAGTGTAGGCCTGCTCCAGCGATTCAAGTGGGGGGACTTCAAAGCTGCAAATCAAAAGAAAACAGCTACAGTCCTAAATGAAAGAGTATACCGGCTCGGCTCTGTTAAGCACCGGGGTACGTGCCAGTGGTTTATTTGAGAATGAACTCATAGATTCCCGACGGTTATAAAAGACCCGATGCTTTACGATATTCCCCGGGATCGATATAATTCAGAACTGATATTTCCTGTGACAATGTTTCCCGAGGTCGATGTTCCCTAAACCCTATATTCTATGCCCATAACCAGCTGTTGCAACTAAATGGGTACTTGATGTGAAATTGTGGTCAACGATTATTTATTCTTCTCTTCTCTCTGGCAAGTTTTCGCTCCCCGGACCACCGTCGCCGTAAAATGTTCAGACTCCACTAGAAACATTCTTGTTTCGGCTGAAGCGAGCAATTAAAAACAAAATTATTCCGGGTGGCTAAAAAGGGTATAATGTAGATGGTAACGATATTCAGAAAGTCACCCCTATACTCGATGGAGTTTGTCTCGCAAAATCGTAATATTATAACGTTTCTTACCATTGCAGTCGTTTAATATCTTATTAACACAAAACACTCAGGTTAACGACAATGCTCACACACAAGCCTACTCCCTACCTTTGAAGTGTTTTGTAATAAGCGGTCACTGATTTACTAAGCGTTCCCCCTCAACCTTTGAGAACTTCCCATTAAGTGCCCACGGTTCAGGCTAGCGCCCATCATAGCGCACGACAAACGACCGCGCGTGATTTAAAATTGACACGCAGCCTATATAGTGGGTCACTCTCATTTTATAAAACAAATTCAGTTTTCGAAAACATCTTTTCTCAATATGTAAAAATCAAATCCCGGCTTTGTTTCATACCTGCGAAAGAAACTTAACACTAGTGGCATGCGTGTCGTTTCGTGACTGACCTATTTTCCCCATACTTGGAAGGTATGGAGGAGCAAACTGGAATTACGCGATGGAATCCCGCACGCACTTGGGAATTATTTCGAGGCCATTCATTTCATAGAAAACAAATTGTTGAGTACAGCATAAGTACCACATTTTTGTTATGAAATTTGCACTGAATTGTTCCTGCGCATCCAAATACATCATTCGGTTAGGGCATCGTTTCACGTTTTTTTTGTCAAATGTTTTTCAAACGTCGAGTTAAGTTGCAAAATTTGGGTTGCGGACAAAAAGTGGAGGGAATTTGCACTCCGAGTTAGTTTGGATCTTTAACGACTTTAATGACAGCCAGTAGCAGGTCAGACCTAGCAAAATCGCGGATACTTTTTCAACGGGCATTTTCTCCCTTTTCACATCGCAAACGTAGCTACTCGAATACACGTGTTAGTTAGGGAGCACCGATTCAACTTTCACGTCGGCAACTTGCCCTGCGCTTGAGGGTCTTTCAATAGCCGTCGTGAGGAACAGTAATTCTGTACCTGCATGAACGAACTCAATTTTGCGATCTGAAATTTGTCAGTATTTAACGCTGCAGGTAAGAGCATAATCTAAACATTTTCTCAGTAATCTAAAAAATCGATTTTGGAGCGTAAAAATGGCGGGAAATTTTTGCGACCTGGCATTTAAGAATGCGAGCTGGATTTTGAAAATGCAACCTGGGATTTTGGCTAGGTCGCAAAATGCAATCTGGCGATTTGAATAGCGTCGAGCCCTGCATAGAATATGGTCAGTAGCTGTGCGACGGTCGTCTGATTTTTGATCTTACAAGAAGACAAGAAACATATTTTTGGCGCATGAAGAAGATCCAGAATACCTTGCTCTTCGTAGTCTTTACTTTCTTTGCCTGAAAAAACACAAAAACTATTTTTGGGCAATTGTTGCACATAAAGAAATATGCATTTTACTGTTCTTGGCATAATACAACCAGGGACATAAAATCTATTCACATGAATTACAGGGTTAAAATAAAACATAAAACCAAACACAAATCAAACCCTTTCCTTTCTTTTCCAGACCATTAATGTTATCTAAGACACTTGAAAAACGGTCAAATTTGGCAAAATTTAGAACATCATATCTCAAAAATAGCTGATCGAATTCGTAAGAAACTTTCAGACACCATACTATATGCACTGTTCTCCAAAACGCTGTTAAGAATTGCTTTTAAAATTTCCCACTTTTGCATGAGGGGCTGCCAAAAATAAAACTTTTGTGATTTTAAGGAAAAAATCAAATAAATCAGAGTGGTATACAATGAAAATGATAATATAGAAAACTGTATCAGCGTTTTTGAGTATTCATATCAAACAATATTTGGTCATCTTATTCATGCCGTTATTGTGTTATCAATGCATTTTTCTCTTCTGCTAAATTTCCTGAATGGCATGGTCATGTGATCTAATTGACAGCAGACTGACATAAAGTCAAAAATCAAATTCTAAAGGCTTTCTTGTTTCAGAAAATACATAATTTTTCTGAGTCAAAATCTGTTGTTTATTAGATATTTGGCTAAATAGTCCAACAGTTGGATAAGGTCCAACAGTAACTTACAGGCATTAGCAGTGACCATCAACATTTCAGTGGCTATTATCAGATATTCGTGAAATTTCTTCAAATTTGAACAAAAGCTAATCAAGCTAAATTGGTAATATTCCCATTTACAGATTCATCGCAACGATGAAAATAATAAAAAAATTACCTGTGTGACACAACATAGCACAAAATGGGTTAAAATATAGTATGCAGAATTTTTTTGGAAAATTTGACATTTCAAATATGATTCTTTTTTCGTGTTCAAATTGAAGATAATTTCCACAAAGTTCAGGTTGAGTATAGCTTTAAAGATTTACATTCATTTGCATGTTGGTAGTATTACTGGTTGACACTCGCCAGCTGACAACATTACAGGAAAACAAAAATCATGTGACAACCGAAATTTAGAAATATGATTTCATGGGCGGACAGTCTTTAAGATATGTGGAGGATCGGAGCTCAAATCAAATTGGAAGTTGCAGAAAGAACACTCATCTATTCATCATTTTGTTCATATTGCAGACTCCAAAGACAATAGTCTTGCACACGCGAAAATAAAACAAGAGCAACGCGGAGCGTTGAAATGCGCCCACAAATGCATCGCAAATGGTGTGCTTTCAGGGTTATTTATTTGTATCATAAAAATGGACACTAGATAGCGTAAAATGTACAATCCATCCAAAAAACGAGAACATGCCATATTTCATAAAAATCTGACAAGGAACTTCAAAGAAACAATGGAAAACAGAATAAAATGAAATTGCCACTAGTGGGAACAGAATCCGTTGGATCCGCCTGAAAGTCGTCATCGTCTGTTGTTATCTTACCACCGCTATGGGCGTAAAACAAAACAAAACTACCACTAGGAGGCGCCACAGTAGTCACTCGCCATCATCAAACGTCCTCTTCACAATGAGAACATTTCAGTTTTCAAAACCATCCCTAGAAGGATTTGCTTGACAGAGGGGTGGATGCCAAAACCAGGGTTTGAAAAGAGCAAAAATGGCCACCAGGTGCACAAAATAATCTCGATTCCATCCAAAAACAGGGGCAAAGTGTCCCTTCAATAGATGCCTATATTCAAAATTTTATGAAAAGCTGTTGAGGACCTTTGAAGATACAGAGGTAAACGTAAAAAAGCTAAAATTGCCACCAGTGGGCACATCAGTGGTTAGATCTGTCGTAGTTGACCGTTGTCAACATCATATAAATACATTTGCGTAATTAAGTAAAGATCCTGCAAACAGTTTAGAAAATACCGCCATGAGCGCAAAAAAATGCCAACAGGAGGCGTCACAGCAGTCGAAGTCATCGGAAAATCCTTGTCAGCCGTCTACTTCATAATTAAAACATACATGCCAATTTTCACAATTATCCTGAAAGCGCTTTGGTTGATAAACGAGTGGACACCAAAAAACATACTCAAAAACAGTAAAAATGGCCACTAGGTGGCGCAAATTACATCATTTATCCAAAAACAGGTGGATAGCGTCATCTCATTAAATAGATGCCTACATGCCAAATTTTATGAAAATACGCTGAAGGCCTTTGAAGATACAGAGGTAAGCGTAAAAAACTAAAATTGCCAGTAGGGGGCAGACCAGCAGTTCGCTCATGCTGTCTCATCCACGAAAGGAACATAAGTGCAAAATTTCATGAACATGCGTCAAACAGTTTTGGAGTTAGAACAGTAAAAATGGCCACTAGGTGGCGCAAACTAGGTCGAATCCATCTGAAGAGATAGCATCAACTCATTAATGAAAACACATTGAGGGCCTTTGAAGACACAGAGGTAAACATAAAAAAAATTAAATTGCCACTAGGTGGCACAACAGTAGTTGCTGAAAGTTGTTGTCTTGTGTTATAAATATAATATAAATACATCCTGCGAACGGTTTAGGAGATACAGCCATAGGCAAAAAAAAATTGCCACTAGGAGGCGCCACAGTAGTTGAAGTCATCGGAAAACCATCGTCAGCCGTCCACTTCATTGTAAAAACATACATGACAATATTCGCTATCATCCTTTGAGCGGTTTGGTTGATGGAAGGACAGACACCAAAAACAGACTATAAAACAGTAAAAATGACCACTAGGTGGTGCAAAATACCTCGAATCCATCCAAAAATGAAAGGATAGCGTTACCTCATTAGTAGATGCCTATGTGCCAAATTTCATGAAAATCCATTGAGGACCTTTGAAAACACAGAGGTAAATGGAAAAAACTAAAATTGCCACTAGGGAGCACAGCGGTATTCGGGTTCGGGTCGGTCCGAAACTCGGCGCCCTCTGACTCAGGGCTTAGAATGACCAATGACAAAAAAGCGGAAATTTTTATGGCCCAAAACATGCATGCACCCAGCCTTGAAATAGTCGATATGGAGCTTTTGCCAAGAAAAATCGGGAGGACTAAAAAAGAACTGAGATGACGCCAATATGCACCCACATATAAGTATAAGGGCGCATAACGAGGGTTTCACAAATTAGTTCTGAAGAACTAATTTTGAAAAAGTATTATAATTTTAAGTTTTAATCCACTAAACTTCATTAACATGTGTTCAAAATGCATGTCCACTATTGTGTGACTGTCACATTCTGTGTGTGCATGCCTTAAGTCTAAATTTCTCCTAATTCTAAACTTGGGTTCAGAAAGATGTGTACCACTAAGACACTACTTACCTTGGGCATAAGATCTTCCATCTTACTATAAAACAACATCTCATCATATACTTTGGGTGGTCTCTGCCGTTTGGCAGTTGGCGCGTTTTTAGAGAACGACGTCAAAATCTTAATCTGTGATGCCGGCACACTGATGGTACCCGATGCTGGTTCTGGACATTCACTGCCATCGTCACCACTGGCACCCTACAATAACCACACCGATTACAATGCAAGTCTATCAATACAGGGTTGGATTTGGCAACCTGCAAGACATCAAAGCAATCTCAAAACTTTTTGGGTAAAAATTCCAGGTCACCATGAAGTCACCTTGCCACATCCGAACACGCAATCAGAACATGACAGGAAGTATTCAGGTAGAAGCCACGATTGTTTGCCAAAAATAAAAAGGCCCCTTCAAGTCAAGTCCGTCTGTCTCAGAAAGAAATGAGCCGGTACGCAACATATTGGTACCCAGAGGAGGAAATAGGTCATCACAGAACATGCCAGACATTCTCAATTTTTTGTTAAAGCAAACAAAAACGCCATCTTGGCAACCTTCGGCGCACTGCAGACACGTGACATTTGCTAAATTAACCTGTTTTACAAGGTTTATTTCATTTTCAGCTCTTGCCATGTAGGTTTGGCAACCTGCCATTCGGTGAACTGGGACTTTTGTCAGGTCGCATTTGACAGATAATAATTGACGTTATATTAGATGTCAAGCCCTTTAGGATGTCTTGTCATATTCGGTTTTCAGGCTTTTCAAGATTAATATGAAAAAGATAATTTCAGAAAAAAATGCATGCTGGAAAATTCTTTGCACAAAAATGAAATTTCAAAATATGTTGTAAAAACTGGAATCCTGGCAAAGACGGAAATTTACACCTTTAACTTCTACTTTGAGAAACAACCAGCTCAAGACTAGTCTTGTAATGTTATGCAAGTTGAATAAAAAACAACCTGCCGACAGTCATTATGATAAAAAGCAAGTTGATAACATCTATAAGAAGAATACAATTAAATCGAGTTAATACGATAAGAAATATTCAATATAGTTATCATGACAGTCACCCAATCTGTTTGCCGTTTCAGTAAATCATGTATTGAGTGATATTTACAGCAAGGTCTAGAAATAATTACTCAAGTCAGGAAAGCAATTCATAATGATTACTTTTGTTAAGTCTGAATTTTATAATATCAATTTGTAACAATGTGTTTTTTTACAAAACAAGAACTAAGTCAAATCGTCATTAGCTGTTCCTTACCCTTGGGTTTTGGAGATAAACACATCTTTTCTTCCGTATGCATCCTTGCTTGAGAATATTTTTACCTCCATTTCTTGGTTTATCCTTGACACAAAAGTTGCTGATATTAGAATAACACAAAAAGAGGATGCGCAAAAGCATATCTTGAAACCAAATTAATCTATTCGGTTGATAGTATGATGTCATTTTGATGTTTTGGACCTAGTCAAAAAAATTTAAAGAGTCAAACTAAAAAATAATTATGATTTGACCAGATTCAGATAGTGCCGTGAATAAGCACTTTGAAAATTATTACTTGACTACTGACCTGTTTACTCATAATCCTTCTTAACTCCCCAGTAACATGCAACTGGAGCAACAGTTGTCGGAGTACACTGATTAATCCAAACATATAATTTAGCAAACATTTTGAGTACTAAATTGCACCATGGTTACCAGAATCGGAAAAATCCAAGACTTGCAAAATTTTTTAAAATGTCTTGTGACTGTGCCTTTCTATTGCTATTTGTGGCTCCAAAAGTGCCAGATATGTCACTATCGAACATCCAAATTAACATTTCTAAGATTGTTCACGATAGAATATACAACAGAATGAAAGTGAACTTTTATCATTGACAGCAGTCAACTTCAAACAGGACATAATTACTACAATTCATAAAAAAGTTCTGTTCTTAAATTTGACTTTGAGAATTTCAGATTTTCTTCACAACTAAAGCAGCCGCAGTATCACAAAGATCAAATATGAGAATTAATAGAACACCTCACTACACGATTCCTACACTGAATACAACCGCTCTACTTGATAAGGTACTAGACATAAACTAGAGTTCATAAAGGATTTTCGTAGAGCCTACTTACCAGGCAATATCTACAGAGGTCACAGTCTTCAGACGTCACACAGTTATAACACTTTCCACAAGCTCTGCCACGCCGCCTATGGGCTTGATCCTTAATTAAAAGTGTTACAACTGATTACCTACATTTTTTAATTAGAATAAGCTTTGTCACTAATATTATATGCAAATGAAGGAGAGTACAATTATTACATTCACACACACACACACGCACACGCACACAAGCACAACACACTCACACAAACAAAAGCTAATAATCAAAGAAACAGAAGAGCCAAAGATGACCACCTTCTACTGAATTTTTCACATTCACGGTTACCGATATTAACACATTTTTCGATTTGAAAGTTTTGTAATATTTTCTTCGTAAAAAGTGCAACTATAAATATTTCCGAGTCTTTGGTGGTAAATGTGATACTTTCTCCACACCAATGACTGTTAAATCTGATTCCTGTGGCTTACCAAAGTTAACAGCTGTTGACGAGAGAAAAAGTAAAGTTTGTTTTTTTAAAAATAACCACTGAATTACAGAAGACCAGAATGTTTCGTCACGTCATAATCCCAGTTTATGACGAATTACATTCCCTCCTTTTTACAAAACGCAAGAAGATCCGATTCTTGGATTCCAATTTTGCCCAGAAAGACATCCGTGGCGCCAATTCAATGAAGCAATTTCATTGAAACCACTTTTATGTCGAATTATCAATAAAATTAAGGGAGCACACACAGGTTAATGGTTACTGATTACCTTCACATTATTGATTATTAACTGGTTATCATGATGGAAATGTTTAATGAAACATTAACCAGACAGTAAAGCTTCTAAGAGGGCCTTTCCATTAATCTCCACTTTCCCTGAGTACACAAAACGGACTTTTCTCAAAAACCCTTCACCGTTAAATTCACAAAAATGGTGACATTCTACAGACCGGGATATATTTAGAAAACTGTGGGTATGTGTAAACCCAATTTAAAAATGCATGGGTGTCCAAGTCAGAAACAACCGATACATTCAACTGGTTGGCTGTTTCACAACATTTTCACTTGGCGGAATTCTTCGAATTCCGTCAAGTATGTTGCTCTGACAGCAAGTTTTTTTTTTTTTTTTTTTTTTTTGTT
>NMRA01000133.1:788480-814808 GCA_002633005.1 Phoronis australis | reverse complement strand
CAAAAAAAACAAAACTGCCACTAGGAGGCGCCACAGTAGTCGAAATCGTCGGAAAATCATCGTCAACCGTCCTCTACATAGTAAGCACATACATGCCAATTTTCACAATCATCCTTTGAGCGGTTTGGTTGATAGAGGGGTGGAAGCACAAAAACAGACTCGAAAACACTAAAAATGGCCACTAGGTGGCGCAAACTATGTCGAATCCATCTGAAAACAGGAGGATAGCGTCATCTCACTAACAGGTGCCTACATACCAAATTTCATGAAAATCCGTTAAGGACTTTTGAAGATACAAAGGTAAGCGTAAAAAACTAAAATTGCCACTAGGGGGCACACTGGTAGTCGGATCTATTCCGAAAGTTCGCACATGCCGTCCCATTCATGAATGGAACATATGTGCCAAATTTCATGAACGTATGTCAAAGGGTTTTGGAGATAGAGCAGCGGACGCCGGACGCCAGACGCCGGACGGACGCCGCCCGGACGGACGGACAGAGATGACGGCATAATGCGTCCACATATAAATATGTGGGCGCATAAAAACATAAAAAATCCATAAACAATACATAAAGCTTAGTATCTGAAAATTACATATGCATCCGAACAGCCATTTCGAAAATATAAAGTTTCAAAATTTGAATATTTTACTAGGGTCCTATAGAACCTTAACAATGTTCAGCTCAAACTTAAAACACAATCAAACCATAGGGTCATATACATATGCTGACAAACCCAAGGCACTGGCATATAATGAATAACAAGGGCATCAAACAATGGATGGTGTAGATGTAACCCAACAAACTTATCCAACCAATGTTTTTCAAAAACATTAAATATGTTAATTTATGCAAGGTCAGGATGATTATCAGCAATTATCTCATTGCATCCAATGAGAACATGCCTTACAGTTGTGTATTCGTAACTTAGGTTGGAATGGACTGTTTCCAAAAAAAATAAATAATGTTAATTCATGCAAGGACAGTATCACTACCACCACTTACCTCATTGGATCCATTGAGCAGATGCCTTATTGTTGTATACTTGGAACGTAGGTTGGAGTGGACACACTGACATTCTAACATACAATCTGGCCTGCCGCAGTGTTGCCTTAGGGCCTTCTCACGAGTCACACCACCCGCAGAGTTGAGACTGTCACATACACAACCCATACGGCAGAACTCATTCAGGCACGTCCCATCACTGCCGGTGCTGGTGGCTTGTTCCACCGCCGGCTCGTTGTCGCCGTCAGTAGAGGGCGCCATCAGGTGGCAGATACAACCAAATGCACAGCCTTGAATGAACAAGTGTAGAATGGATAAATGGTGAGACTTGTGCAAATGTCAGACAATCAACATACAGTAACCATTACTTCAATCCAAACTTTTGGTGCTACCAACAGTGGTCAACCAAAATGACCAGTAATTCTCAGTCAAGAGGACAGAATGCTAGAAGAATTCCCCCATATGTTGGTGAAGTACAGGGAAAATTCACGGCCTGTCTAACTTGCCCAAAAATTGACTGGTATCAGTGAATTGCTGCTACATACATCTGTGCCAAAGTTTCACAGAAATCCAATCAAGCGCTTTCCTAGATATTCAGAAATGCTCTTCTTCCCAAAAATACTAAAAAGACCCTTAACAAGACCAAAATAGCCACTGCAGGGTACTACGGAGGTCGCATTCACCCAACTTATGACAAAGCATTGCCATCAAATATCCCTGTGTTCAATTGAAATTTGTTAATTACTTCCCAAGGTATCCTCTGGAAACCCTTTTCCCCAAAACTGGTGAAAAAAACTGCCACTGAGCCCCAGGGAGGAGGAAATTGGTCAATGTGAAACATCGTGCCACTTGGCGCCAGGAATTGAGGAAATAGGTAAATGTGAAACACCGTGCCACTTGGCGCCAGGGAGGGTATAAATAGCTAACTGTGAAACACTGTGCCACTTGGCCCCAGGGAGGGGGAAATTGGTAAATGTGAAACACAAAGCCACTTGGCGCCAGGGAGGGGGGAAATTGGTAAATGACATACACTGCTCTTGTGGTTCCCTACACAATGTGCTGAACTTCATTAAAAGATAATACTTACCAGGCAAGTCACACTGAATCAAATCTAACTTGAGAGCTTGCACAGCTATTTCTGCACGTTCCCTTGAAATTCTAACAGTTAACTCTGCAAAAAAGAGCAAGGGAAAATTAATTAAGCGCAGTTCATCAGAACAAGAACTTAACAAATAAACCTCGCAAAATTCCAAAGGAACTTTCCATTGATAAGTACAGTGATTTGAATAAGAAAGATTATCAGAGCTGCGACCTAAATCAGTTAAACATTAACAAGTCAAAACATACTTCCATATCTCCGAGAAATATTTCACAAACAAAATAAAACAATACCCTTAATTGACCTATCCCCAGAACTTTGAGTGACGGCTTAACTGACCAATCAGAACACAGCATTCTTGACACACCTTTTTATCCAAGATGCTATGCTACCCAACAAACGACACGCAGCCTTTATCCAGGATTTTGAAAATAGGGTGTCCAAAATGGGGTTCCCAATATTCCAGGGCGTCCATGATTCCGACGCGTAGCCCCCCACCTCTAGCAATACCCCCAAACACACAAGATTTTTTTACAAAAAATGCATAGATCAAGGTTTTTACATCTAAGTTTATAAAACAGCCTTCTATGGTGAGCATTTTTACTTAAAAAAACATGTACACCAAGACTTTTTTTTCAAGTGTCAAAATAGCAACAATTCATATACTTTGTATATACATTGTATATATCTTCCTGCTTTGAAAAAAGAGCCCCCACTGTGAGCCTTCAGAGGCTTCTTAGTATTCATTACAATGTGTGAGTCCAAACTTGAAAGGTTCCTATTGACAGTCCCTGTCCAAATGATACATTTGGCGTCCTTGCCAGAGCATCCAGAATAGTGCTAGGGCGTCCAGGACATACGCTGCATAAAGGCCTGACCACACGTTGTCAGGTAAAACTTGTTTGTTTGTCGATTTTCAGCAAGGGGCAGAGCTTGCAAAAGGTCAACTACTCCAGTACAAGAGAGTTAACAAACACTGAGCCCAGATGTTAAGTACAAATTGCACTGAGAACAAGATGGCGAGACATTTGGGCACAAATGACCCCTAGCCAGTGTTACAGTGGTGTCAAAGAGGTACTATCAGCAACACGACTACGAGGCTAATTTAATACACGCTGTCTATCAGATATACACGCGCTGAGAACTTTCTTCGGCAATTCCACCTTAACACCAGATGCCGGTATGTCGTAGGAATGTTAAGCCAACCAGGGCAAGATGCCCATGGGTATGTTGCCCCTGGATATCTTGCCATCTGGACATAGACATAGATACAATAGCATAGGAATAAAACAATAAGCAGTTAAAACTGTCAAGTGAGAAAGACATTTAGTGATAAGGCATTCACTAAGTGATAAAACAAATTCTTTGACAGGTACCAAGATGAACAAAGGAAAGGCGTTATTATAAGGTATTTTTTCTTATAATCAGTCTCCCAAGAACTTGTTTCTTAACCAGATTTATACTTAACTTCAATCTAAAAGGACGGAATTCTTTACAAATTTGTGAGAAATATGACTCCGTGTCATTGAAAAGACTTTCTAGTAAAAACACAATGGACCTGTGTTTGAATCAACGAGCAGAAGTGGAAGAACTAAACTTATGTCGTGCATTGAAATGTATTAATCCTTCTTTATATTATGGTAATTGGTTTACCTGGAGTCTGTGCTGGTCTTGTATAAAGTGAAGGGTTTTTGAATGTATTCTGAAGCTTCTTAAAGTTGGCCTTGAACTTGTTCAGGCTAGTGTCTGGCACCTTGGCACTGACCTCAGGTTTCCCACCACAACCTTTCTTAATCTCTGTTTCAAAGCTCCTTCCAAATGATTTACCCTTCAAGAGAGGGTGCGAGAAGAGCGATCTGCCTTTGGCCTCCTGTCGACTCTGACTGTTGGATTTGCGATGGGTGAATGTCAAGTTCTTGCGTCGTTTCCGGCGAATGTTCAGACCAATGCTCTTAAACTCTGACGGAGATAACTGCTTTAACAAACTCTCTTCAGTCTTCCAGTGTAGCTTGGTCAGATGCATTGCAGCATCCTACAAAAACAAGAACGCTTGAAAGACAAGTATTAAAAGACAAGAGCAAGGCGGAGCATTGATAAGCATTCAGTGTGCATCACATACAATGCAAATACACAGAACAATCATCCCCAATAGATGGAGCAAAACTAGAATACCTAAAATAGCCTCTAGCCTCTGCAACACAAGTCCTCAATGCTATTTGCCAACTTTCAAATCCATGCAGCATGGAGAATAAGGCAGAGAAAAAAAAAGAGTACACATAAAAATAACAAAAAGGCCACTACAGGGAGCAAAACACAGATCAAATTCATCTGAAATGGAGCAGGTATATGGTCCTCTACATTACAGTAACTTATTTGCCAAATTGAAAGTGGCAAAAAAACGGCGTTCTGTTGAAGAAACTAACTTTTGTTGTAGACCATTTACTACAATAAAATTGGTCTCGGCTTGATGAGAAGAGATGTTTGGACTTGCAAAGAGCTGGAAGTTCATTATTCACCTTATTGCTCGGGTGTTTTGCGCAGTGGCAGCCAACCATGTGGGCTGCGCGCGTCTGATGCACTACAAAAGACACCAGATAACCTGTACTCATTTTCCTTGCTTGAGACCAATGCTCGGTGAAGCAGAGTCTTGCCTCAAGCTATAATTAACTGTCAGTTCTTTCCAAGCCTCCAAGTGACATAATTTCATAAGAGGTCTAAACCAAAACTGTTTTTTGTGACGAAGGGCGAATTTATACTTAACCATCAAGGAGCTTTGCAGATATCAAAGCGAACGCAAAGGAAATCAAAACTGCCACTAGGGGACTCCACAGTAGTAGGATTTGTCTCAAAATCTAAGTCAGTTGCACTCTCCCCCAACAGAAACTCACTACTATCAAAGGACTAAGTAGATATTGAGCCACAGGCAAACAACAAAACTGACATTAGGAGGGTGCCACAACAGTCAGACATGTCTGAAAATCATCTTCAGTCCCAAACTGTTCCCAGTAAAAATGCATACGGCAATTTTCATGATGATCCTTGGAGTGGTTTGGGCGATAGAGAGGTAGGTGCTAAAAGACTCGAAAATCATCAAACCGGCCACTAGACAGTACAACAGCCCTTATGACACATCGTATTTACAATTTGCAGATGCAGTTGACCATCCTGATATAGAAAAAGCATTGTGTCAATTTTTTGCTTGTACAGTACACTTGATAACAATTAACAAGAAAATAGTATTGGAGTAATGTGTAGACCAACCGTGGCATTCACTGAATCACAAGTATTGGCTAAGTACAACAATTAAGACTTATTGCTCACCTTCAAATCAAACTTCTCCTGCAGTTGTTTGATCCGTTTGATGTCCTTACTGGACGTCGACCGTTGAGTAGTTTTAGTTTGACTGGCTTTTGCTTGCATTAGCTCCACGTACTCAGATCTTCTATCCTGATTCTTGTTGTCACAGAGACCCTTGAGGTCAGCCAGACCACAGGCTATCTGCTTGGACTGGTCAATGGAGATATGCGCTTTGAGCAGGGCCTCTGACGTGAAGGACAGGATAGGTAAGCCCTCAATCTCATCAATGTCCGGGATAATGTGACTTGATGATTTCTGAAACCAAGTTATCATGACTATCAGCACTAGACACAGGCAAAAATGATCACTTTGAAAACATGGGTAACGTATTTCTGGAGTTCTTGGCCATCCCATGTTGACGAATCAGTTGAAAAACTACAAAATTCCCCACTTTGTAGTGTAGAATGAAAACACATCGTCCAAAACACAAGAAATATAGTGAATGCCAAAATTAAGATCGTCCCACATTTCAGAACCAAGAAATTTTTTAGAAGTTTTTGTGTCCCAAATTCTAGAGACTGTCCGAGAATGGAGAAATTTTAACGCACTCATAAGTATTTCAACCGTATCTCTCAACTTTTCTTTACCTTCTCTTTTTCCTTCAGACATCCCCTCAGGCCAGTTACTTCAACTCCCAAGTTCTCAGCAGAGTCAAGATAATTGTCAAGCTCTTCACTTATGAATGCAGACTTCTTTTTTTCACCCTGAGAATTCTTCTCAAACATTTGTAAAGATGAGAGAGCGGTGGAGCAGGACGCCAAACTCAATGCCTTTCTGTTAAGTAGCGTGGGATCTGGGGGGAAACCAAAGCAAAAATTACATTCACATTAGCATTTGAACAAGGCCTATGCCTCGTGCATAGGTGGATGATAAACGTGTCCGAATGTGCAGTACATCAAGTGACAGCAAAGTTAGGTGTAAACAAGTTGTGAGCATACAAACATTCCTACAGAATAAAACAACTGACCACACCTATTTTCAAGGTACACGTTAGCAAAATGAAGAAACAAGAGCAACGTGGAGCGTCGAAATGCACCTACGAATGCATCACAAATGGTATGCTTTTAGAGTTGTTTATTTGTATCATCAAAATGGTCACTAGATGGCACAAGAACGTACAATCCATCCAAACACGGGAACATGCCATATTTCATAAAAATCTATCAAGGAACTTCAGAGAAACAAAGGAAAACAGAACAAAATGAAATTGCTACTTGTGGGCACAGCATCCGTTCCATCCACCTGAAAGTCGTCGTCTGTTATCTTCGTATAAATTCACTTACTAAATTTAATAAAGATCCTGCAGTGGGTTTCGGAGATACAGCTATGGGCGCAAAACAAAACTAAATTACCACTAGGAGGCGCCACAGTAGTAAGTCGCCATCATCAAACATCCTCTTCAGACTGAAAACATATACGCCAATTTTCAAAGCCATCCCTAGAATGATTTGGTTGATCGAGGGGCGGACGCCAAAAAAAGATTTGCAAACAGCAAAAATGGCCACCAGGTGGTGCAAAATATCTCGATTCCATCCAAAAACAGGATGATAGCGTCATTTCACCAAATAGATGCCCGTATTCAAAATTTTATGAAAATCTGTTGAGGAAATCCTGCAATAGATACAGCCATCAACGCAAAAAAGAACAAAATTGCCACTAGGAGGCGCCACAGAGTCGAACTCATTGCAAATCGCCGTCAGCCACTTCATAGTAAAAACATACATGCAAATTTTCACAATTATCCTGAAAGCGGTTTGGTTGATAGATGAGTGGACGCCAAAAAACAGACTCGAAAACAGTAAAAATGGCCACTAGGTGGCGCAAACTACGTCAAATCCATCTGAAAATGGAAGGATAGCGTCATCTCACTAATAGGTACTATATTCCAAATTTTATGAAAATCCGTTAAGGACTTTTGAAGAGACAGAGGTAAACATAAAAACTATAATTGCAACTAGGGGGCACACCAGTAGTCAGATCCGTCCGAAAGTTCACTCATGCCGTCCCATCCACGGAAGAAATACATATGCAAAATTTTATGAACATACGTTAAGGCGTTTTAAAGATAAAACAGCGGACGCTGGACGGACGATGACGGCGTAATGCGTCCACATAAAAATATGTGGGCACATAAAAAGTACAACCACGAGAAAGCGACATGTTTTCTTACCTTCTTTTCCACTGAGTGACACAACTGACGTGTAATCAATCTGCAGAGAACAATCAGTGACTGGCTGCACACCTTCGCTACCTTGACACAATTCTTCTTTGACCTTGGGGTCTGATGGTGGTGCCTCCGCTCCCTCATTCATGACTTTTGACGATTCAGATTCATTCGCCGCCTCTTGCTTTCCATGTACACTAGTTGAACCATTATCCATATCAATACCAGTATCATCAGAAGAACCATATCCCAAAGTAATAGTTGAGGAGCTGATGTCACTCATCTCTTCGTCAGCTTTGGAGTCCGACATCGTTGTCTCCTGATCATCTTTCATGACTTCTGAAGATGCACAGTCTCTAGCCGTGTCTTGTTTGCTCACTTTCATGTTAGCAAGAGAATCAATATTACTGGCAGAAGGAGTCGAAGACTCGGACTCAAAGGGACCATTTTGAGAACTCAAGACAGATGAATCTTCTATGCACTTATTGGAGTCAGACAACAGTGCCCCATGCCCACCTGAACTGGTACATACTGTCACAAACTCTTGTTTTGCAAGTTCTCTAAGGCATGAATGAGCAGACAGTGAATTTACGTCAATACATAGTTTCCCATCTTTGTTCTGCTGCCTGTCCATTCCCTCAAGTGTCGAAGCTATGACTTTAACAGGCCGCAGACCATCAGGTCCTTCTCCCTTTGGCCCTTTTACGTATCTACTTTGCAACTGTAAAACAGCCCTTCCACCTGACCTCTCTTGGTTGTTAAGTGAATCTTCATCAGGTGTCACGTCCTCAGGGTTACTTTCCTTTTTAACATTCACATAGATTTTGTTCATGGGGTTTCCACTCATTTTCTCACCAACTGTACTTGCATGACACATGGCACCAGGCACTGTGTCAATGGTGTCGCCCTCATGCGACAAAACACGATTCATCATAATGTTCAATTTTTCAAAAACATCTTCACTTCTTTCGGACGTTTTACCAGCAGCGGTGTCTTCACCATCAGCCTTAAGGTCTCTACATGAATCTGTCACTTTCAGAGATAACCGCACATCTGAAGAACATGGCTTAATATCAATATCACAGCTATCAGAAATACACTTTTTGTCATCCATATGTTCTACAGATGGTTTCATAGGGACGTCACCACCAACTACCAGATTTTCGTTCTCTTCTATTCTCCCTGAATTGCTCTCTGATGTTTCTATTTGTGGACCGTGTTCACCTTTGAATTCCTTATCATTTCTCACATCCATCAAACTCCTTTCAAGACTGCTTTCTGACTCTTCAGCCTCCAATGCCTCAGTAGTATTCACACTACTACTTGCTTCGTGTCCATTAGAACACGTGCTCAAACCCAACTGGCCTTGTGCACTAACTTGACATGGTATACCTTCCACACCTGAAGTACACTCATCAGACTTGTCAGCATCAACTCTACCGACTGAACTGTTACTTTTATTAGGTATCTTTGAAATTCCAGTGTTTGTGCCAATCAAACTTCCTTCAGCAGACTTGCTTCCTGCAGCAGACTCTGACTTGGACACGTCGTCACCATCATCATCAAACTCTTCTTCCTCTTCACCGTCACTTTCCTCATCATCCTCACTATCTTCCTCTGATGACGACAGTGATGAGCTTTCAGCAGATGACTCATCTTCATCAGATTCATCATCACTGCACATCTGGCCATCAGCTCCTGCCTCTGAAAGAGAACATTCTAACGGTGCCACTCGATTGCTCATCTTCTTAATAAGATCATCCAAATGACTAGATTCTTGTTTAGGTACAATGGTTCTATCCACAGTACTTTCTGCTTCAACTTTCACAGAGTCAGAACAAGAAGGGCTTAAAGTATTTTTTGATACATGAGGAAAGTCTTCATTTTCAACTGATCCATATTTGCTCAAGCTGTCTTCCGAAGCCAAATCTGACGATAGAATTTCACTAGAATTTTCACAGCTTTGAACAACAGAGTTTCCTTCTAACACATCTGCAGTACCATCTTCCACAACAGTTTCTCCACTTTCTTCAACCGAATCGAATTTTGCACCACCTGCCACCAGAGGAGCCGCTATAGACGTTGAATGAGTCTCAACAGGAGTTTCTTCCACTGAGCTTAAGTCTTCTTTTTCATGCTTTACAACATGAGTTTCTTCCACTGAGCTTAACTCCTTCATACATTTTGCAACAGCTTCAGTCTCTTCCACTGATTTACTTGACAAATCACCCAATATGCTCTCATCATCTGCAGTCTCCAATTTGACTTCTGGGGGCTTAAGCACATTTCTTAAGCTACTTTTCATTTTCTTGTAAAAACATTTGGCATCGAGTTTCACTCGAGTCTTGCTTTTACTGTCTCGGTCGGACTCGTTTGTGGAAGGAGTGTTAAGATTAAAACTGTGTTCTTTTTGCACCATATGTGGGCTGTTTGAGTTAGAACTCTCGTCAAACAGTCTGTTATCTTTTGCTAAGTCAAACACACTTCGGAATGCCTTTTGTTCAGTGTATCTGGAATGCACATCATAGCTGCTCGTTTCTAGCTTCAAAGAAGAGTCCTCATCGCACGATTCTAACCTTTCAGCCAATAAGAGAGGATCTGCAAGAATTCCGATCATCTCATGTTGTTGTGGAGACACACCATTCACAGTGATGGACTCGTGACAACCAAAAGAATCAGACATGCTTCCACCATCATCTTCATTTAAATGTGGCAGAGCAACACCAGGTGGCACTGTATCACCTTCATTATTCTCACATGGTTCTGACTTGATGACTCCTAGTGCACTCTGGGTAAGCTGGTCTGCAAATACATATATTTGTACACCAGTATCAATGACAATTTTATCCTCTGATGTTCCTTCATTGCCATCTTCCTGTGCTGACATGTGTTCAGTAACGTCTTCAAGGCTGTCTTCACCCTCGTTATAACCGTCTGCAGACGTTTTGCCCATAGCTTCAAAAATGTTTTGTCTCTTTATTAAAGACTGCCTAGCTGTGCAAAGCTTGTTCAACAAAAGCAACTCTTTTCCTACCCTACTCAAAACGTCGTGTGAAACAAAACCAAGTCGTAAGGCATCCGGGTCTAAACTAATGATAGAATCCACAATAACATTTTCAATATCATTTACAGATACTGTAGATGGAACATCAAGCTTCACAAGACTAAGTGACGGTTCAAATAAGTTGAAAAGTTCATCTGCCGTCGCTGTTTCAATGGTGTGCTGAAGTTCAGCTAAAGACATTTTCTTGTTTTTCTTCACTTCACTTTCTTTTTTTTCACTTAATTGCTGAAATATGAAGAAAAGCAAACAATTAACAAACACCAAAGGTATTTTAAAAATGATACAAAAACTTAAACAAAACAAGGATAATGATCAAAACATTTATCACAGAGAAATGCTGAACAGGAACCACAGATCAGCCGCTTGAAGCGTTTTCAAGTTTCATCCAAATCAAACCGTCCATTTTCAACAGATACACACATTGCTCTACACAACAACCTTCCACTAAACAATGACATTTGCAGAGCAGTATGTGTACTGGGGAATATGTGGTGCCACATGTGGCCATATACATGCAAAAAGTTGCTATACTTTTCATGAAATTGACAAAGCATATGCCAAATCTTCACCTGTTTATGTTTTGGGTTGTCCATACCAAAGACCAGCTATTGGTTGTTTGAACATGAGAGAAACTATTGGTTAACATGAGAGAAACTATTGGTTGTCGGATAAACACCAGTTAATTTACTGCGTATCATTTTACCATTGACCACCAGGTGGGGCATGCATTGGTGACTGGATAACTAATGGTCACTGGTTGTTAGCTTCACCAACTAGTGGTCAAATGGTAAAGATTAGAAGGTTTGTCTGCATTGAGCATTTTGTAGTCTTTTGAATTAAACTGTTTGTTACGCCATGACACAACAAAGCTCATGTTGATCCATTGTTTTTGTTTGTTGAAGCATGAACTAACGGTTTTCAGTTACTTGGCGAAAAATTTTCACTAAGTATGTCGCTGTGATACTGTTTTTTTTTTGTTCGCATAATACAGGTCGCAATTTTCGTCCCATCAGCACGAAATTTACACACAACTTGTAGTTCTAAATGAGCTAGAAGCCTATAGTTTTTAGTCATCTTAGGATCCAAGACGGCGGACGTGGAGGCCATTTTGTTTCTGATTTCAGATTCAAATGTTCATAGAGGCCGTAATTTTTGACGTGCTTGCTTGAAAATCAGTACAGTTATTGTATTAGGCGAGTTCCACAGATGTGCTGAAAATCATTTACTTCCGGTTAAGGACGGCGGAAATATATCGGCAATTACGCATGCACACCTCGATTTCAAAATGAAAACGTTTCATCATGTAGAGGGCGCATTGTAGGATCAATTACTTCGAAATTTTTCAAGTGTTAGTTTATTGTAACTAGCTATTATTAAGTGCTGCGTAACCACTTTTTGCTATAGGACGTCTACTTTTTTAATTATTTGAGATTTTCTGATAATGCTGATCCTTTGTTGACTGATTTTGCTGCACTGTTGTTGGTTTACCTTCTACTGAACAAGACCGTAGTCTATTTCTTACAGATCATCATCCTCATTGAGTTCTTTTCAGTTAATTTCGCCAAGTGTCGCTCCTCCGAGTGCTTTCATATTGCTTTTTGTTTTTAATTTTGCAATTGGACCAGTAGTCTTCGGTGTTAGGAATATGTCATGTACAGTATTAATGCCACGAACTTTACACCGAGATTATCTGTATTTCGGACAAAAACAAGACTAAACATTTACTAGGAAGATTCCTCAATCTTGCTCAACACCAAATATTACCTTCATTTTATCCTTCACGTAAGACTGGACCTTAAAACGGCAGCGCTGCCGCACAATGTCTGAATTTATCTTCTGTTTTACCAACTGCTTTTTCACGTGCACTTTTAATGCTGCCTTCTGAAAATGAAATTTATAATTAACAGCTTCAAGACTGTTAAAATGAATGGAAGTATTCAGTTTTATGCATACTAGGTTACAAAAACCAGGGCTGAGTTGGGTAGATACAAGAATCTAACGGACAATGGTAGTGTGATCACATTGTAGCACACGTCGATATCTCGCAAAGTCTTGTGTGATCTGGGGTTTTCGCCAGGTTCTCGTTTCTAAGGAACCCACGCCAGTTTTTGCATCAACCTTTTCGCTTAGACAAATCAGGTTCACGCCGAAAGAAGAGCAACACAGAGTGTTGGTATGCTTTCATTGTGTACATCCCAAACAGCACAGAGATGAGGGGTGATATGTTGAATGGCCACTACGAATGCAGTTACAGTTGAATCCATGTGAAAAATAATGTCCGTCACCTAATCCTCAAAACAATTACTTATTGAGGCAGACACAAAACAGTATAATTGCCATTAGAGGGCAGCACAGACGAATTCATGAAAATCTATCAGGGTTCTTTACACTAGATGTCAATGCAAAAAAACAAAACTGTCAATACAGGCTGCAGTATAGGTTATATCAGTTCGACAGTGGGCGGAATTTGTCTTCATGATAGAAATACACCAAACCTAATTTCATGAATATTCATCAAAGGTGCTAGTAGACATTGTAGCAGACAAATACAAACTAAAATTTCTATAGCAGTAGTAAGTTCAAAAATCAATGTTAGCCTTGCATCATTCAACATGAAAACATCTGCCAAATTTCATGACGAACCTTACCGTGGTTTGGCAGATAGAAACGAGCCGTCACTACAGACACAAAACGCTAGACGTGGCACACGGCAATGCAGCACACGTCACATTTAATGGAAACATATCAGTCAAATGTCATGAAAATTCCTCAAGGAACTTGGTAGATATAAAAGCAGTCGCAAAATCTAGGGGCACAGATGTAGTCGGATCATTTTCAGTGCATTGGCAAAGGCCATTCTAATTCTGGTAGAACGAGGTCCGTAAAATTTCAAGCTGATCCATCTAGCGGTTTGGGAGATAGAAAGGCAGACGCCTGAGTGACGTTGATGGTAATATGTACCCACTTAATATGTGAGCCTATAAAATGTAAAGAAATTTAATACCTTCAGTACTTGGTCTCTGAACAAGTTACTGCATCACGACAATGAACAACACTCGTAATTTTGAATGGGAAATCTACTAAATCTGATGGGATTCTGACCGAGTTATCAAAGACTTAGCGAACTACAGCCACTGCCACTTAAAGGGTTCATTCAAGCCCAGTAGAAAGCAAAATTAAGCCAGACATAAAATCTTGGTCACAACATGTAACCAATGTACAGCCCATACTAGATAAACAATGCAAACTAAACAAACCTTTGAGTGTATAGCCTTGGCAAACATGTCTCGAGCTTTATTTTGGAAAGTCACAGCAGGAGCAGTGGTTTCTTCAGCAACTGGCGATGACTTTGGTTTTCCTAATACTTGCATCTTAATAGAAAAGAGACATTTTATAGTTTATTGAAAGCCTCTTGGGAATAGAATTTATCGGCGTGATAACCACGACCATTTTGATCTCATAAAGGACTGTATGACTTTTGCCTTTGACACATTTGAAGTCTGTTGCAAGATGCCACCACCAGATGGCATGTGCGAACTGCACACAATGTTGTCTCAAGACCACACTCTCTTAGTATTAAAGTTTGGAGTACATAGAGTGTGTTACTTGACTGCACAGTCAATCGCTTTTATTTAAATAAATAACAAGAGCAACGCGGAGCATTGAAATGTGCCCAGGAATGCATCGCAAATGATGTGCTTTTAGGGTTACTTATTTGTATCATAAAAATGGCCACAAGATGGCGCAAAAATGTACAATCCATCCAAAAACGGGAACATGCCATATTTCATAAAAATCTGACGAGGAACTTCAGAGAAACAATGGAAAACAGAATAAAATGAAATTGCCACTAGTGGGAACAGCATCCGTTGGATCCGCCTGAAGTCGTCTGTTGTTATCTTCATATAAATACACTTACTAAATTCATTAAAGATCCTGCATGGGTTTAGGAGATACAGCTATGGGCGCAAAACAAAACAAAACAACCACTAGGAGGCGCCACAGTAGTCAGTCACCATCATCAAACGTCCTCTTCACACTGACAACATATACGCCAATTTTCAAAACCATCCCTAGAATGATTTAGTTGACAGAGGTGTGGACACCAAAAACAAGATTTGAAAACAGCAAAAATGGCCACTAGGTGGCGCAAAATACCTCAATTCCATCCAAAAACAGGAGAATAGCGTCACCTCACCAACATATGCCTATATTCAAAATTTTATGAAAATCTGTTGAGGACCTTTGAAGATACAGACTGAAACGTAAAGAACTAAAATTGCCACTAGGGGGCACCCCAGTAGTCAGATCCGTCTGAAAGGTGTCGTCGTTCGTTGTCAACATCATTTAAATACACTCACTACATTAAGTACAGATCCTGCTATAGGAGATACAGCTATGAGCGCAAAAAAAACAAAACTGCCACTATGAGGTGTCACAGTAGTTGAAATCGTCGGAAAATCATAATCAGCGGTTCACTAAAAACATACATGCCAATTTTTACAATTATCCTGAAAACGGTTTGGTTGATA
This sequence comes from Phoronis australis, assembly GCA_002633005.1. NCBI lineage: Eukaryota > Metazoa > Phoronida > Phoronidae > Phoronis > Phoronis australis. The sequence goes on along the minus strand of NMRA01000133.1, from coordinate 799,588 downwards.
GAAGAGTGAACGCCAAAAAACAGACTCAAAAAACAGTAAAAATGGCCACTAGGTGGCGCAAATGAGGTCCAATCCATCTGAAAACGAAGAGATAGCGTTATCTCATTAACAGATGCCTGTATGCCAAATTTTATGAAAATACATTGAAGATCTTTGAACATAGAGTGGTAAACGTAAAAAAAATTGCCACTAGGTGGCACACCAGTAGTCAGATCTGTTCAAACGTCGTCATCCTCCGTTGCTGACATCACATAAATACATTTACAAAATTTAGTAAAGATCCTGTGAACGGTTTAGGAGATACAGCCAAAGGCTCAAAAAAAAAAAACTGCCACTAGGAAACGCCACACTAGTCGAAATCGCCGGAAAATCGTCAAGAACACACGTGCCAATTTTCACAATCATCCTTTGAGTGGTTTGGTTGATAGAGGGGTGGATGCAAAAAAAACAGACTCGAAAACAGTAAAAATGGCCACTAGGTGCCGTAAACTATGTCCAATCCATCCGAAAACGGGAGGATAGCATCATCTCACTAATAGGTGCCTATATACCAAATTTTATGAAAATTGTTCAGGACTGTTGAAGATAGAGAGGTAAATGTAAAAAACTAAAATTGTCACTAGGGGGCACACCAGTAGTCAGATCTGTCCAAAAGTTCACTCATGCCTTCCCATCCAAAGAAAGAACACATGTACAAAATTCATGAACATACATCAAGGCGTCTTGGAGCTAGAACCGCGGACGCCGGACAGACGGAGATGACAGCATAATGTGTCCACATATAATTATGTGGGTGCATAAAAACCATGTCTTTACAACCTTAAAAGCCATAGCTTACACAATAATACTGATGATAAATGCAGAATAAGATAACAGATGTGATCTCCATGCCAATTACTAACCTGCCTCTTGAGGTCTGTACCTTGTGTTAGTTACAGTGCAATTGTACACCCAATTTTCATATCCCGTAGTGATGATCCAAAAAAGGCGCAGCATGCAATTAATTTAATTGAGAAGCAATTACATTTATCTGGCTCGGATACATCGCAGGAAATGGGACAAATACGTGACAAATTGAAGTGGTAAAATTCACATACAAATTAGCCGCGTTTTCGAGATGTTCGCCAGACTCTACTGCCAAAAGAGTCTGGGTTTGAGGCTAAATAATAATATATATGCACAAAGCTTACCTTTGCATTTAAAGCCTTGGCAAACATATCTCGAGCTTTATCTTTGAAACTAAGTTGACAAAAGGTTTTGTCTGTAGCAATTGCTGCTGAGTTTGAATTTCCTGCCATCAGGCCCTTGAAATAAAACAAAAGCTTACATAAATCAAAGCAGTATTCCACCCATTTAGCTGTCAATGGTGAATTCATCACCAAAGCCCTTTGAGATCTAAGAGCATCGCCATGCCGATATTCGATCTTGAATTATTGTTGAAAATGCTGGCAACTCAAGACACAAGCAATGCGTACATGACTGTATGTGGCACTTTGAAATCATCAACTTCAGGGTTCACTAACCACAATAAACTTTGAAACACTTTGTTGAGTTGCTGATGATTATGATGTTCTTGTGGATATTAATGTATGTGTCAACACCAATACATCCAAAAATGGATAGTTCCGACAAACGAAGTTAGGACACAGCCACCGTAGTTGTGATGGTCTCACAAGCACAAATCCAATAATGACGATGTTTTTTATCACACTTCATCGAAACCGTTACTTCGGCTTCCTCAAAACTGGTCGTCAGGAAGCAAACGGACCGCTGCACACAGAGGTATATCCATCGTATGAAGCCTACGAGACCATTAGCAGATGATGCCAGCTAACAAACACATCAAGCTTCATTCACACATGACTGGGTAGTGTAGATTTTAGCAATTGATTTGCATTGTACACTAATTTATGTTCGATGGTTAAACTGTGTGCTCCAGTTGAGTAACAGATTTTTACAGACCAAATATGGTGGGAGCAATTACCAACACCCAGTGTGACCACACGTATGGTGTCTGCTCATGACCTTGTGATCAGGCCCTAGGTTATTGACGAGGCCACATGTCCGTAACTGAAGTTCAATGTCACCCACATATTATATGCATCATTGACACATGGTAAGTATAATGTATTTGTGAAACATGATGAATATCAGTTTATTTCTTTAATTTTCTGCTGGTATTGTCCAGTTTTACATTCAGCTCATTATTTTAACTCTGATACATACTTTATATCAGTGATGGGAACCTATCCTCACTAGATCTCCTTGTATCCTTGATCTACATTGCAAGCACCTCAAAAGCACTGTAAAACTATTTGTATGAGTTCGTTCGGAACAAATTTTTGTGTGACAAACATGGTGGGTCATCAATGCGCTTACATGTTCCTGCATTTCAATCGGGTTTTACACCACACAACTTTAGGCATATGCAGCCAATTTCATAAAGGTGGTTTAAAGTTAAACCTGGTTTAAACTGGACTTAGACCAGGTTTAAAGATAATCTGCATTTCATAAACGGGTGGTTTAACTTTAAGACCAATGGTCTAGTAAAACCTGGTTTAACTCCAGTTTAGGTCAAGGACTTTTTGAAAGGGGGGACCAAGTCAACAATTTGAAAATTATAGATTTGATATCACTAAAATCAATGGAAAAAAGGTGGCTCCGGACCCCTTGACCCCTGGATCCGCCTATGCGTAGACCAGTACGTGCTGGAGTGTGTCCTGCGGATTCGAGCAGGGCGTCATCGTCGTAAGCGCTACGGATTTGACATAAGACAGCATCTCCTGATTCGGAGTTCCACCTCCACTGTTGTCCGGTTTAATGCTGCCGGGAAGGGGTCTTGCCCCATCCTTTGGCCGCGAAAAATAAACACTAAAATGATATGGAATTAAATTTGGGCATTTATTATGTTACATCTAATCGTGAGCATGTTCTTTAGTGTGTGTGTGTTGGGCACAGAAATTAAATTTTTCCTCATGAGAAAAGTGTTTAGACCTTTTTCGTAACTCTCTGCACTGATTCTACTACTGTGTGCCATTGTATACCCAAATGATCAAGGTTTCCTTGAAGCACTTCAATAGTTTCTTTGTTGGGTTTACCCTGCTCGGCACAGTGGGGTGCCTTTAATACCTCAAACCTGGTTTTACTGAACCAGCTCCCTGGTCTAGCAAAACCAGGCTTTCAGACTCTTAAACCATGTTGGTGAAATGCAAGTCAGGACTAAAATTAGGTTTTGTTAAATCCCCTTTGTGAAATTGGCTGTTGGAGTTCAATAACCATTTCCATCAACACATATCCACCGCATACTCATTTCATTCTTGTTTCAAGGAGTTTTATCTTCGTTTCTGGCACGGCACTGACCTTTTAATTAAGTTTTCACCTGTTTACTTCTCTATCCAAACAACACTACTAATAAGTGGAACACAAATGAAACCATCGTGATACTCAAATCAATTAGGTTAAATGTCTTAAAAACAATACCTCAGAAAAGGCTCGACTGCTCTTTCCGTTTGCTTCACGGTTTGCCATTCTATGTCACAGGTAACCAATCATTTGATTTGAAAGGTCGACTGCAAAAAAGCAAAAACATCAATTAAGAATATTGTGCTCTCCACACCAGAAAATTCGAACTTCACCAAAATTACAAAATTCATTTACGTGTTTGAAAACCCATGTCCACACTGTGGGGAGTTTGTGTGTTAAGTCTTGGAATAATGCACAGAACTGGAACCAAAAGGCCAAAATGTCCTCATCTCCCAAAACTTTACTAGTTTCATGGGTTTTCAAACTCGATGCAAGAAAGCAAATCTTGGCATGGCAAAATTAAAGCTAGATACATTGACAAGTCAAAACGGGTTGTGGAGAACACTGGAATAGAAATGATTTCCATATCACAGATTTCTGAAAACAGTTTTTTGAGTACAATTCAACTGTCACATTCTTTACTTTATTTACTGCTATATTAAAATTGAGGGTGGCCTCTTCAGTGACGGCAATGCTTTCCAAGAGGGTCCTCAACAACAAAATTACAGATTATCCCATATACAAAGGAATACTACCCCCATATCCTATCGAGAATTCCGTAGATCTAGGAATGTCCCAATGCCAATTTATCCCAAATATCCATGAACTCAGCTGTATTGCGCCGTTATTTTGTTGCCACGTGCTTTGGCTTGTTATTATATGACGCAATATATATGCTAAGCGTACCAACGCCGGTTAAGCGCCAAGGTTTTTACAATTAAGTCAGTGATGTTGAATAATTTGTAATGTTTTATTTCAGAATATATTGAACAGAAATTTCAGTTTGTGAAATATACAATTTCAAACAATGAAGTATTTCATAAAATTTACGGAATTCTAAACAATCCATCTGGGAACAGAATTTGAAACATTTGTGAACTAAGCAGTGTCGTCCAGTTGTGGGTCCTCATCAATACTTTTTTAGTTTTCGGGGTCAGGAATGGAAATACTGATGGAAATATTTCCGCCGTTGATCACAGCACTGGAAGAGATGGAAACTGAGTATGGTTAGGTGGCTGTCTCGCGAAGCTTGAGGTAAGGTCAGTATGATGTGATCTACTTTCAACTGGCCGGGCTGTCGTGGCTGTAGAGGAGATTGTGTCAGTTGATTTGCTGTGAGCTAATGCTCGGGCTGTCAGTATGGCTGTAGAGGAGATTGTGTCAGTTGATTTGCTGTGAGCTAATGCTCGGGCTGTCAGTATGGCTGTAGAGGAGATTGTGTCAGTTGATTTGCTGTGAGCTAATGCTCGGGCTGTCAGTATGGCTGTAGAGGAGATTGTGTCCGTTGATTTGTTGTGAGCTAATGCCATCTTTGTTTTCGTTTGCTCTACAACAGTCTATCTGCACTGGAGTAGTTGTTTAAGGAAAGGAGGTTCTTATGGCCAGTTTGTTGACAATGTATGATATTATTTGGTGATATTCCTGATTTCATGAGGCGTTGACATACAGTTTTGCACGGCAAACCAAAGACCAGACTTCCTTCCAGTTGGGACGAATATAAAATGGTGCGTCATCACTCATTTTCGCAGGCCTGTTTCGCTAATATTTTTTGTAGGCTTCAATGAGCAGTTTTGCAGATCCCCTAGAGTGGTTAAAATCTTGGGATTGAACGGTCTCACGTGACTCCGTCTTTTCATGTTTTTGTTGTCCTTTCACTCCAAGTATTCGTTGGTGTCTGTAGACGATTTAAGTACGATGTCACCCCCCTCAACTCTGTTCTTATCGCAACCCCGAAAGCCAAACATGTTAGTGTTGTTTACCCAGATTTAATTTAGGAAGGCACGTGGGTGATCGGTTCCCAGGATCTCAACCTCCTTTAGGGTATTTTCCTCCATGTGGCTAAGCACTTCTGCTTTTCTTGGGCCGATTCCTTTACAAGCTCTTTTAGTTTCACTGTGAGGACTTTGCGCGATGAGCCAAACTGCGTATCAGCAATTACGGAGAATTTCTTTCTCTTTTCTTTTAGATGTCGATCGAACGATCTCTGAATTCAGGTCAGTGTGTTGGGCTCTTATTCCCTGCCATCTAATTTTTTCACTTCGAGTTAGAAACTTCTCAGAAGAGAGTCGAGATCCATTTCTACAATGTCTTCATTCCTAATGTCTTTGCTTCTGGTATCTCTCCATATATGGAATGTTGCCACAACACTCTCGTTTTTTTCCGTATTTGCATTTTTCTTAGAAACAACATAATCCATAACATCCTCGTCTATCACAGCTGGATCATATCTGCTTTTTTGTTCTCATCCTGGCAAGATTCATCAAAGTCCATGTCGAATTGAAGGTCAAATGTTGCCATCACAGCGAAAGATGCGATAGTTGACTGAGCCTTACAGCGTTTTGCTGTTGCTCCCAACTTTTTAGATTATATAGCCCAACAGCAAGTTGGGAAGTTTACCCCTGTAGCCAATATCTTACACTACTGATTCACTCTATTCTGTTATTTATGGTTGGAGGGCCGGCTCTCTTTCGTTTGATAACTGCTCTGATCTCCGATCAGATCGTATCTAGCCTGACTGGGCTGTGCTGCTAAAAATGAAAGTTAAGTTATAACGTATTTGAAAATAAACCAATAGCGTTTCTGAATTCCTTGTTAAATGCTGATCATGTTTAGTTTTTGAATCACCAAAATCGCCCAACTACAACAGAAGTTAAGACAATCCATTCTGCCAGGTTTCAGTAACCCTTTGAAGCCTGGGAGATAATTGACCTGCTTGTGGTCATAGGGGACAAACGATTGTGCTGGGCAGATAACAAAGGAGCCAGAACCCCTAACATCTGGAAAAGGTGCTGAACAACAGAACGCTGTCATGGGAACGCTACCAGCAGGCAATTGTGTCAATAAAGAACTCATACTCCATTTTAGGTCACAATTTCCTGTAAATATGTTAGTAGTCATTGTACATATACTGTATGCATCCATAACAAAATGTTTTCGTAAGATTTGAGTTAGATTTTGACTAATTTTGTTCCTAGGGATGCTGTTTAGTTTGACCTTTTTATGATGACATAGACTGAAACAAGCGAGGCATAAACATAGCCACCTGATCACCGTGATGCGTTGGAATTTTCATCCATAAATCGTTTATGTTTTTAGAGCAGCAAAACTGGCTTTTCAGTAACGACAGCTTGCATCAATGTTTTAGGTAACCTAAATGATTAAGCCCAATCAAATTTGGCATTGTACAAGTGAATTTACTCCATCAGAAGACTGCACACCAACCATGAAATATGGCGTCTACCATTGAATACGGCCTGTACCGTGGTATACGGATTGCTTCTACTTTCCCATATTTCACAGTTGTTAACGTGACGTATGTATACAACATCCGTATTTTCAAATGTATGGGATAAAGTAATATAATACAATAAAGTAGTAAAACAATAATTAAATACGTGTAACAAATATAATTAAAACAAGTTGAGAATTTAAATAATAAATTAATGACAAAAGATGGTGAAAATTCACTACAAAACATGGGACTTTTACCAAAAATTTAGCAGCAGATAACAGAACAACAAATACTTAGCACACTTAAGTTTTCTATAGGAAGAGTGTAGATTTAAATGTGACAGTAATTTTCGGTCACACTTTTGTCTGCTCACATCTTACCTAAACTAATACAAAGCTGTAAATGCCAAAAAAAATTATGACTAGGAAGCAAAGCGTTCATCCGGTTCAAACCAAAATTCATAGGGTTAGTACCGTAAAACCCATGTGCTACGTACCAAGATTTTCACAGGGTTTGGTAGCAACAAAGACTGGATGGCTCAACATTTAGTTCTTATCAAGAACATAGAACTTTCCTTAATTTCATCAAATCAACTAGTTTGGCAGATGTGGTGCAGGCAATAAATACAACTGACACAAAAGGTGGTGAAATTAATTGAAATACTTCTCAAGCATCCATTCTCAAGTGCATGTGCTGCAGCTAGTATGTTGTCAGAATTTCAAGGTGGATTGCTACTCCGAGAGGTCACCCTAACCAATAAAATTTTACGCATACTGTTTCACAATTAGCTGAATTAATTTCAATAACAGCCGGTGAGTGTCCATGCACTCAGCAACAGAAACACCAGTGTTAAAGTTCATGAACATGCACACACCCATTTGGCAAAGTGGGCAAAAAGGTCTGCCCTTCAAAGACAAAAAGTCCGTGAAAATGGGACAGAAATCCACTAAATAAGAGCATTTCACAGTGGTGCTCCCATTTTTTTAGTCCGCCTGTTCGTTTGTTAGCAAAATATCTACAACGTCAGGAATTCAAGCCCCCATATCTGAAGGCTGGGTGCACGCATGATGAAGGATAAATTTTAAACAGGTTTAATAAAGAATAAACTGTCATTGTATACAGCCACCTTCTAAATTCATGAACTAAGATCCACTAAAGAATGTTTTGTTTGTAGAAATTTTCACAACTGTGCATGTAAAACAAACCTCTTATAGTACGAATTTTCGTTTTGCAAAATTGGCTGAATTAAGCTTGTCTACGCATCTAAAGTGTCACATGAATGAACTGGCCATGTACAGCGACAAATCAATATCATTTTAAAGCAACAGCTATGTGCAACATTTGGAAAATCAACGCCAGCTACAAAACAACTCCCAAGAGTGTACCACGTGCTCCGCACCGTCGAAGTTATGGCGTATTATATTCGTCCGCATAATTACTCCTATTACATTATATTCTGTGATATTTGGTGTTTTCTAGTATTTGTATTGGGTGACGAATGATACAAAATGAGTAAGTAAATCTCGGAAAAGTAAGAAACCTGGGAGAATAAGATGAAAAACATGCTTGTAATCTCACCTAAATGTCCGCCATATTCTATGCCACACAACGGGCAGCGCATTATGGGATATGAATAACGATCATTTGATGTCACGTGATTAGTCCTCCAAAGGGCTCCAGGTTTTGGGTCTCAGGTTTTAAACAAATTATTTAGACTAACTTGATGGCCTCGGTGTAATGAAACATGTAGTGGGAGTTCAATTTAAGGTCAATATAATATCGTCTATTTTCCTTACGGAAAAGTTGTTTTGTAAGCTCAATAGTTCAATTGTTCGACACTAGGGTGCGTAAACAAGAACAGCGGCGATGAAAATATTTGAGAATTTGAGTCACTGGGCAGTGCGGGGTTACTGGGTATGTATGGAGTTATCGTCCCCTACTTACAACAGTTCCAGGCTTATAATTGAGCGACACATTTCAACTTTCATCCTGTTGGCTCTGGACAACTAAAATCAAGACCTGTGCGTTTATTATGTGTCAGAATGCTGGAAACTGACTATCAAGAATTCCGGGCGGATGACTCTCAGTTTCAGTTGGCTTGACAAACCGAACTCAGTCACGGGGTTCTTGTAGTTATAGAGCTAAATCTTAACTGCCCCCTACATTCCGGTAAACTGGTGTGATAACCTAGCGAGTTCCCAGGGAAATTCATGGTCCCTAGTAACGTTTGAATTGGTGCAACTGACTAACTACCAAACTCTAAAGACTGCACTGATCATCGAGCAGCCCTTGCGTTGTCCTAAACGTTCCTATATGGCCAGTTCCGAGTCCACAACTAATCACCAAGTCCGGGAAAACTTGTACTTAAAGACACCAAATAATTCCTAGTTAGTTAGCTACATTAAATAGTGCTGAGGTTGATATAAATCCGCTAACATAAGCAATGCATTGCATGGTGGCTTCCTCCGTGACCCCGTGAAAATGGCCCTATAAGAGTCCGCCCGCTGAGAAAGACCCGGTCGTTTTTCACGGAATAAGTCCAACTTTAAAGCAGCCAGTAGTGACGAATTGGCGTACTGATGATGAGAAGGGATTTCAGGGTTCAGGAAGAACAGACACTCCATTCGAGATCAAGGTGATCGATTCAGACGAAGTGAGGTCACGACGTGACCTGAAAATTTACGAGTCTGATCTGAAGAATTGAAATGGCGAAGTGACAGGTCTTCTCAAGCTCAGAAATCACTTCTAAACTAAATAAACATCAACATTTTTCAAAAGGTAAGTGTCATAGGCAATAGTTGGCTTTTTGACAGACAGCACAGGTTCAATACTGCCTTCCTGATCTCACTTTATGTGAACATTGTGAAATCCCCTTGGGGCTTACGTTTTGCAACAGATACGCGACAAGTTAAACATGTCACAGGCAGTGAGTGAAATAAGATGACACTCTACCCGTGAAAGGTGATCTATTTTATTACATGCTAAGAGAAGTAGGCTCGATAAGGAGACTCATTTGGCAGGGGCAAAGACAGTACCGAGGAAGCGGCGTTGTGCTGCAAGTCAGATGATTTACTAGACAAATGCGAGACGACCAGGAGAGCATTTGTCAACTTTCCAAGTCGCCGTCTTTGGGGTGAAAAATCAAAGTCGTAGACAGCCCAGCGGGTTTAAAGTATAGTGTCAGTTTTGCTGAATTTATTTATTTAAACTTCAGTCTTTAAAATACTGGGTGACCACTTGAGTGTATACACAGATTTTTAAGTGGGCTCTGTTGGAAATAATTACACGAAGTAAAACACAGAGAGCTCCCCCTAATTATTTTTGTGCAAGGAAATGTTTTCTACGACGACGGATTTTTTTCACCAGTTTGAAATTGTGGCATTAATGTAGACCCCTAGCATCGGTGTAAACGACCCGGGATACATTCCTTGGCGTTTAGTAAAGAGTTCCAGGGTCATTTTACGGGCTTAAGAATGTATTGCTACTCCAGCAACCCACAAGTAGTGTTCTCATTAAAAAGTATCATTCTTATATCTTATTGAAATTTTCGAGTTTATGATTAGTTTCTCACCTCCACGTTTCCTCCGGCATGTTACAGCTGCCACGCTGAATATAGCCCCAGGTCCCTTTTGTCTTGGGCAAAAAAATCACAGCTTTCAAAAATTGCAGGCTCCATGGAGTGTGGCCGTATTTTTCGCTCTTAAGTCTTCAAACGCTATAAATCCTATCAGCAATCCGTGTTGTTTTGGGCCAAGTTCTTAGGTTCCTGTCACACCAGCAGCATAGAAGCCAGCGTTACCGGGACACCTTGGTTGAAAAACAGGACACGTGGGTTGAAAAACCGGTACATCTGGAAATAAGGGTGGGAACCTGGGTCTATGCCAAAACGATACGGTAAAATGTTCCCCCCCAAAAAACAGAAAACGCAACAACAGCGTTTTTTGTTTTGTTTGTACTTTATAGACGAACAATACGGGTGTCGCGACATCCAAAAGCGCACTTACAGCGTACCGATCTTTTGTTTTAATCGAGCGGAAAAAAGGGGTGAATCTCGTAGTAAATCATATACGTGTTAACAATGTAATATTACCGGAGTCAATTTTCCCGTGTGTCAAAAAATGTGACATTTCTATGGTGTCGGTAGGCGGTTCAAAAATTGAAAAAGTCCCGCGAAAAGCGAGGTAGTCGAGTATGTGCTAATGGTAGTTCTAACTACGTTCTCAAGAACGTGGCATGATTGGGAACTGAACAAACCCTAGTGACAATTGTCCTGTCATGTAAGCGATATACAGGACACGCTTTGATGCATAGGCGGATTTAGGGGGGGGGCCCAGGGGGCCCGGGCCCCCCCCCC
>NMRA01000133.1:773687-787712 GCA_002633005.1 Phoronis australis | reverse complement strand
GTGCTATGCGCATCTACAATCGTGGTTCAGTTTGCGCAAATGTTTACAGCCGGACAAAAAGTTGGGCCCCCCCCCTTGTGATATCCTAGATCCGCCACTGTGATGGGTGAATGAATTTCCCTAAGAAAGCGTGCATTTTCCGATTTGTTACCCTTTAAAACTTTGGCAGTTCGATTATCCGTTTTTAACATTTACGTTTAAAACTTTCGTTGCAAAAATGTACTCATTTTGATGCACGCCATAAGTTTCTTCTTGAACTATTTCAGGACTAGCTAGCTGAAAAGGCGTCTGAGCAAGAGTGTATACGAAAGGGTTAGGTGTATGAAATAACCCCCCTGCAAACAGGTGCTGAACAAAACACTACAAACGGGTTACCTTTTCGAGTTTCCTCGCTTTAAATGGATTGCTTATTGGTTGTGCTATGTGTGTTCAATATGTCGGGTTTCGGTTCTCGGTTTTCGCTCACGCAGGTCTATTTGTAGCACGTAACATTTGAAGTGAAATTAATGAGTTAGACTAAGCATTTTCGTTGTTTTCGTCTTTTCCCACGAACTACTTTGATATAAGATCCTCGCTATTTTCTCAACAAATTTTGGTGTCGTGTAGGAGTGTGGAACACCTGAAACGTATCAGTCTGGCGATCCGCATAGAAGTGGAAAGTTACGAGTATTCTTCGGTCTTACTATCTAGTCTCTGCTCTCAGAATCGCCGCGTGGTTAGAGTAGGTCTACAAATTTGGGAAATTTTATTCCAAGCTTTCCATGTAGTTGGATAATTTTGGACCCGGGTTTAGAGTGCAGAGATTAGACACTGGGCCAAGAAGCTGTATACCACCGTTCCGAGTAATCCAATTACTTCATCGCAAGTGTGCAGTAAAATTGGGGAGGCCGTCATCACCGCCAATAGTATGATCCACGATCAGATCCCAGACACCAAAGGTGCCCCACAAAAAGTTCATGGCCGTAAATCATACAGCGCGGACGCTCAACTTTCCACTACACAGTTCATTCACCCAGTGTCTGTACCAGCAGCGCCGTAGTTACCGACTACGACGCACTTACTGAATTTGGAACTCACCGAATTCTACAGCCACTTACCGAAGTTCTGGCTTTTGCAGCGGGTACATGGCCACTTTCCGCGGCAACACGTTCCTATCAGACATTTCAACCCCATAATTAAGGGATCAAAAAGTCGAGATTTCTAGGGCGATGGGTTTTGACCGAAGTGTCAGTTTCTACGAGGGAAGGCGGGGTAGAGTTCAGTAAAGCTTGGACCAAAATCACTTGTTCTCATTCAAAATATACAGCAATATCTCAGGTAATCTCGCGAAGTCGTGCTTTTTAGCGAGGCCCTAGCGTTACTGAACTCTACTGGGGTTACAGGAACTTAAAAGCTGCATTTTGCCCCCTTTGTATTCTCAATTTTAATTTCTTGACGGAAGCGTTTTGTGGTTTAAAAAATTACCAGTTCACCAGTTAAAATTATTGCCGAATGAGTCGACTAGTCATAGCCAATGGTAATATGCGTCATTTTCGAATTCGCAGTTTTAAAGTGGGCCCACAGTCAGAAGCGTTTTCTAATCTCGGATGATTTATATTTTCTTGTTGGTAACGAGAATATAATCCTATCAGACTATTAGGTTACTGGTTTAATGAGACATGTCCAACTCGACATTGGTTTTGACCCAACTAAACAGGATGAAACGCAACTTTTATTGGTAACCTTTGAAGGCATGAAAATCTGGGGTTGTATTGGTCTTGCACCCAGGTGTAATTTCAATAAAGCCAGTGATTTCTCAACCAAAATGTGAGAAATGTTTTCCCTTCTTGGTTCATGATGAGATCTGTTTGAGGGTTGATGCCCTTGCCTCTTTATACTTACTGACAGCAGACTGACATAATTGTTTTAAAGTACAAAGCATTCAACAAATCTCCTTATGTGCATATGAATAATGTATAAGAACATATGCATTTATATACAGGTCTAATCATTACAATTGTGTTACCACAGTGATATTGCTGTTGCAATGACATATTTTGAGAAGCAATTTCAACAAGTTAAAAGGGGACAAAACATTGTAAATATTTTCTTTATTTAGTACCCAATTATTGCAACCAATTGTCAATTATCAAACACTAAGACATTAAAGCAACAAAGAATCTCATCCTAGAATGTATGCATTTTCTACTGCCTATGCAGTTTCCACAGTTGAGGATGAAGACGGTTGTCCAGAGCGGAACAGTTGAATACTGAGATTGTGAAGGTCACGGTCATAGACAGGACTTGGGTACAATAGTGCCTGATCTACACTCTGAAATAGAGAAAGTGTGAAGCAGTTAGAAGAAATGCTATCATCTTCAGTTCCCTCAAAATAAAGTAATGTTTCTTAGCTTAACAAGCGATATGATGGAGTTTTGTTTCGCTAAAGTTTTGAATAAAACTGAACGAAAGTCAATTTGTCACATTTGTTGCTGTACTGCTCACTGGTCATTGTAAATACATGGCAACACTTTGAGCTGTTATAGCAAAATGTAGGCCTAAAAAATGTAAAAACATGGCTTTACCAATTTAAACAGAATTGGATGAGGCTATTTTCTGCCTTGGAGCTGTCTTAAGCCATGTTTGAACTAAAGTAAATGTCACATAAGTTCGACATGCGTAAATCGTATTTTCCCCAAACCCTGAAAAAGTTTTGTGGTACAGCCACTCTAGTTAATGAACTTGTGTTCTCATGTAGGTCGGACTTGGCCAAACTCTGAAGAAATTTTCGGTCCAGTTGTACCCGACTTGTGCTAGTTATACTGTAAATCAAATCGCTCTCCAGATTGACATGAATTTCACGAACTTGAATGCAGATGTAAAATAAATCTTGTGATAGATATATCAGGTGAGAGTTACAATGCATGACGCATTTCCTGCCTACCTTATCTAGCTTACACAGTGTGCGTCGTATTCGCAGATCACGCCTTGCACACAAAGCACGCCGGAATTCGCCAACGCTGGTCACCAGTGATTCACGAGCCTTGCGCGATTCCACAATATTTACGTGGAAACCAGCAATATCACTTTCGAACTTGAACGTTCTGGCCGCAGTTCCACCTTCATAACAAACGGCACAGAATTAATGCAATAAATGGTGACTTCGTTCACGAGAACATTACAAATCAGTTGAATGATACACTATACACTCATGCTGTGGGATGCATCCAATTTAACTACTACTTAGAAACTCTTAGAAATCAACATTAAAGCACTTAAAAGCACACATTGTGTCAATAAAATGAACTGTCTGAAAATCACTTAATGGGGGCAATTTCATAACTACGGGTTTGTACTAGCAAAAGAGGAGGCAGTGTGGCCTAGTGTGATAGGTGCCCGCTTTCTTTACTCAAGGTCGTGGGTTCAAGTCCCACTGAGTCACACTGCTAAACCCTTGAATCTGGTTTCTAGCTCCTCGGCTCGTTTTTAACCATATATTAATAAAGCATAAAAATGGTTCCATGTGACCACTGCAATGGGCCCACATGCATGCACGGCCTGTGCACATCTGGTAGAACGTGTATCAGACTGCCTCCAATTATATTATCTATTGCAGTAGCAAAACTTATCTTTTTTGACGGAAAGTCGATTTGTAGCAACTTTAATGTAAACTTTAATATAAAGCCTATTTCACTTCACTGTTGCTGTGACATAATCTTCATCATCTTGAACACCAGGTTCAGGTTCATTACGACTAATGCAAACATAATCATTAGGGAAACCCAGTAAGTGATCCCCAATTTACAAAGCGTTGAGTTGCATATTGAACCACACTTAGGATGTTCCAGTAGGATTGAACTATTGACCTTGCCGTGTTCAAGCAATGAATGCAGTATTCCATGCAAGTCAATTCAAAGGCTTTCGTGTATAAATTACCTCAAGACACAAAAGGTGATTCAACAACATTCACAGACCTATCTGGAATTGATCTCAAAATTGCATTTAAGAAATTCAAGTTAATTCAAAGCGCATTTAAACGCGTGCTTTCTGTCAAAAAACTAGTTTAGATTTAGGCCACTTGCTATTTAATATGAAATTGTTCTCAAATCGTTCAAATTATTGGTGACTTTACGACTCCAAGAGAACTGACAATTTGTTGTTACTCAAGATCAGACTCATAAACTTTCAGGTCATACGACCCGGAAATATGGGCCTGGTCTAAAGAAATAACAAACTGTCAGTTCTTGCCGGCCCACAGAGGTCACTTCTAAACTGGGAAAGGAACAAGGCCAATTTTATAAGTTATTGGCCTAAATCAAAATTTGTTTTCGACAAAAAACAGGCTGAACGCCGCTTTAACTATTAACCTTCGTAAAACCTACTCTCTTGAGCCTCTTTGTCCAGTTCGTCCTGACACGCTTTGCGAATCTTCTCCATCACTGCCTCTCCTGCGTACTCTGAAGCCAGTCCAAGTCTAGAGAACACATTAGCTGGTGTGAATCTCTTCAACGCAGATCCTTCAACAGCAACCTTGGGTTTAGAATGTTTCATTAGACTGGCCCAATCTATATCGAGAGCGTCAACAGACTTGCTTTTGACTGGCTGATCAACTGAGTTTGAATCATCCAATAACTCATCCAGTTCATCGTCCGAGATGGGGTCATACTCCATAGTCTCGGGTCCTTTGGCCTCATCCCTGCAGAGGAAGGTTCAATTATCATTCCGTGCTGTACTAACACTGCTGTAAAGCACACGACAAACAAAGTAAAATTTCAACCTCATGTAGTAGATGTTGAGAGAAGCTCAGTAACATGACGCAACACTTAAATTAATTATCGAGGGAAGACCTACAATGAGATCAGAGTTCAAATTGGGAACTTAAGTATAAGAAATTGAGCACACAGTGCATCTCTAGCCACACAATACAGAAATTTTTGAAGCACACGATTGCAATTTATTTTTGGTTTATGGGCTAAGAGTCCCTCACGACTACCTGAATGTATGCATTTATACTGGTAGGACCTTCGTCTCAGCGCTACTCAGTGAATTTTCAAGCTGCCCATTTTGAAATGACATGCAACCACCTCCAGACTGAAAACCATCGAGGTAGTTTTAATTTCAAATACACCTGCTGACTGTCAGTCCAGCCACTGTTTTGCTCTTGTGCAACTGAAAATAAGCCACCGCTAAGCAGACACACCACTGTCACTTACTCTTCGGTTTGCTTTTCTTGTTTAGGTTTCTCAGGTTTGTCATCCCTTTGTTCAGACTACAATGCAAAAAATAAATAGCAATAGCTGGCATTATTTTCTGTCATCCATGAAGCTCTTGTTTACAGACAAAAACAGAACGAGAAATGAGAAATTGTGACAGCAACAAGAGCCCACATTGGGCATCACAAATGGCAGTTATGAGGAGTGCTCATTTTTTCAAACATTTCCACGCACTTGAGTGGTACACTAGTGAATTTAAAATTGTGTCAATGTGGCATAGTGCTGATCACGTGAAAATTCAGTGGCAAATGCACCCCTGGTCGATACTGAGACTGCTGGAAAGAAAACTATTAATACTGCCACAAGGACTGCAGCAGTAGTTGAAATTGTCCAATTATCAACGTCACTGAAGGACACAGAACATGCCACAGCACAGTTGGGCAGGTGCAGAAGCACATATGTCAAATTTAACAAAGTTCCACCAAGAGATTCTGCATTTACAGAGGCCAAAAGGTGAAATCCAAACAAAAGGGCACAGCAGTGGGCGGTTCCATTCGAAAGTCAACATAGGACTTGCTCTAGTTAAGGGGAACATTTAACAAATTGCATGATGGTCCATTTGAATTTGGCACTAGATTGGTGAGGCAGGTGTAACAACATAGCATTTCCACTAGGAGGCAAATATCAATGTAAGTCAGACAACCTTCAACAGAAACACTTCTACCAAATTTCCTGAAGATTTAGTAAGCTGTTAGGTAGACAGAACAACCGATGCCAAAAAAAGAAACGGACACCAAATTACCATACTCCCTACATAAGAAACATAACTGTCAAAATTTCATGACAATTCTTCACCAAACTTAGTAGGTACTAAGGTAGGTGCAAAAATCTAAAACTGCCACCAGATGGCATAGCGGTTTTCATATCCATTGAAAATCAAGGTGTACCATCTCATTAGAAACATTTCAAATTTCACCATGTTTCACCAAACTTGGTAGAAATTGAGGCAGGTGCAAATAAAATAACATTGCCAACAGGGGTTATAGCAGTAGTCCGACTAAGCTATTTGAAAATTGTCTGCGTTGACACCCTCTCTTTGATCCAAACACACGCCTGACAACTCATTGGCACGTAATCTGTAACTTTCAATATAAACATTTACATTTCCAAAAGAAAACTTGCACAAATTCCAATATCTTTTCGACAGTTTGAATAAATTTCATTCAAAAGTTGGCGTGAAACACTCAAAAACAACAAATTTCAGTTTCAAATTCTGTTCAATTAAAAACGACATGCAAAAATGTTTTGCAGTCGGCATGCTGATTTTCTCCTCTCTGCAACTACATTTCAGGCTCAACTATTCTGAATCCATATAGGGGTAATAAAACAGTTATCTTCTCAACCAGGACCATAAACCCTTTGTTAAGAAGTGTTTACAGTCCAACTGGTACAGTTGTATGACAAAGAGCAAGGTTCACAAAGAACTACTGACTTTGCATGTCAATTTCAAAAGGTCTTGTGTTTGAATGACAACCATGATACACAACCATCCGAAATATTCTAAGCCACTATGTGGACTAGTTACTCTCTCCAAGCTCAAAATGGGACCACCCATACATACATGTGGGTGCACTAAGTAATGTCCCCAGAAGGGTAAGCTATGAAAGGCCATACATCAACAAAAATGTTGATAACAATTTTACAACTTTCTGTTAAATTAATACCAATAACTTGGGCCAAGTTACCCAGTAGGACTGGTTATCCTTTGTCCACTATAACAACGTTTACCTTGGTGTCAGATACCGGTGATGGCTCTGCTGTCATGTCCTCATCTGACCAATCACTGAACTCGGCTGTAGCCGAGGGTTCCTCAACTTTCACATCTATGCAGGTAGATACAAAAAGGGTTACAAATGTCAAAACTTGAAATGACACGATTTCTTCAATCAAATTTGAGTAATTTTTTTATCAGATTAGAATTTTGTCCCAAGAAATTATATTTGCAGTGTTTTTGTCATATTAATAGGGGTAAAATCATGCCAATTTCGGACAAAAATAATTGCTAAAATTACCTTTTTTGAAAGTCTTCTAACATTATTGTGAATGCCAAAAGATTATTCAAAATATTTTTTGACCATAGCTATAGCACAGCTAGAGCATTCATTTCACGCTATAAAATTTTTATGAAAAAACGAGAAAATAAAATTTCACTTGTTAGCCATATTGTGCCCTAAATTGGTGACATATTACCTGCTTATAGAAATTGATACTCGCTACTATTCAAGACCTAGACAAGTAAAGTTAAAACTTAGCGTCATTGACTTTCCTCGACTCATTTGAGTATAACACTTTTCATTATCACATACCAGGAATGCAGTACGGACATCGTACTACAACTAAATTTGGAACAGTGAAACTTTACAGACATGCATATGCAACACAATTTTAGATGGGGCGAGGTGTATAAATAAAAAATATTTAACTTTTACCAATCAATAAACTCTTCCTTCAGTCAACACGAGAAAAATACAAACCTACTACCGTAGGATGTTCTGCAAAGAAGTAGTCTGGTGTATGTCTACTTGACCATAGACTGTGCTACAGAGCCAAGCCCCAATGTAACTAAAATTTTAATTTTTATTAGTCATGTTTGATAAAAATAGACAAATTACTAAGTTCTACAAACGACGGTTGCCAAGCCTTTAACGACAACTTCATCAACTCACAAAGTGTTAAGTAAAATAAAGGGTTTTCGCAAAGTGACTTCAAAAATAAGACATTTTTATTTGATTGATGAATGTTTCATGAGATCTCCCAGAATGTTCATCGTATCTTCATTTTCCATTCAGTTTCTATGACAGCAAACACGCATCACTTTCCAGATTTTCATGACGAGAGGGATGCAGAGGTTATACCCTACCTGTGTTGACTGTTACTACTCAGGTCTTCAACATACCTGTTGATGTGTCTGTGGGTCCAAGCCTCACTGCCTCATCAACTGTGGGAGTACCCACCTCAGCAGGCTGGGGAGAGGCAGGCACTGAATCAGCTGTGAAACAACATTACAGTTAAACATCATGGTTCAAACGCTGTTTCAGCAATTAAACATATGTTCATTACAGCATCATTGGGTACTCTTTCAGAGAATAAACAATTTAACAAGTAACTGATCATATCTCGCCGAACTGAAAAATTGGTAACAGCCACAGTGCCTCGGTGAAAAGCCTCAACAATCTTTCCAACCAAATATGAAGTCAAAGACTTCCAATTGATAACTGATAATCGATGCAAACAACAATAACAAGAGCATCGTGGAGCGTTGACAAGCGCTCACCGTGTGCATCCCATACAGTGCACATACAAGGGAGGATTATTTCAAACATTCCCACCAGTAAACTTAAAATAGCCTATGTGTGTGGGTGCATAAAATGGCAAATAGGTGGCACAGAATATGCCAAATACATTCTAAATGAAATAAAAAATTTTCTGTAACAAAATATAATTGCCACAAGGGGTATACTGGTGGTCGCGTTTGTCCGAAAATTTGCTGGGCACTCCTCCATGACAGGAGTATATCTGCAAAATGTCATGAACATTCACTCACGGGTGTTGGAGATACAGCAACAGATGGTGAACGAACAGACGTATAAGGACAACAGCATAATGCACCCACATAAACACTATGAGGTTGAATGAGAACACCTCTAGAGCATACCCAAATGTGGTCTTTTTCTTTCCTTCTCATCTCGCACTGGTGAAGGCGAACGTTTTCTTTTCCTCTCTCGATTTTCTTCGTCCCTTTTATCAATTTTCTCTTCCCTTTCCAAGGACTAAAAGAAAGATACTACGGTAATATTACCACCATAATCTTGGAGTTTTTCATCAACACCTACAATTAAATTTCTCCAGTAAGTAAAATCAGGTCTACGGATCAATAAATGATACCAGTTTTCAACTAACATACACTTCAGTTTAACATGACTTAGGAAAGATGAGTCTAGAACTGATCACCAAGTATAGCTAATATTCAATAAAAAAACATGCAGAAATCTGCTTGTAGCTTTGATGAATGTATGAAAGTGGCGGAAATGGAAACAAATACAAAAATTACTTAAAACGTGCAAGTTAATTAAAACTCAAATTACAGCACAGGATAAATGCGGCGATTTTAGCTAAGAATGGCAATAGACTTGGGCATAAATGACCCAGGCAGCCACTGATGACGTGTAAGCAGAAGGTGCTCAGCATAATCTTGTAAGAAAACGTCCTCGCAGACTTATCAAATATTCAGCACAACAGCTCCAGGGAATAGCAGTAACATGATACATACAATCAGTTTCATATCAAAGGTCAACACGTGTCACCTCAGACCATCAGGCAGTCCGACGAGATTTTCTTCTGAGGTTTTCTTTTGAACACATGCCAACAACGAGGTGCTGGGCAAATGAATTGGATTTTTAAATAGTAAACGGGCACAACTGAACCAAAAAATGCTTAATAAGTGTACTCCACAGGTACCCACGTCACTACATTTTACTGCCATCTGTTTTTGTCTCAGTTATTTACCCTAATACCAGGTGTCTAATTTCCCCTCTATGATGGCTGAGAGGAGCATTATTAGTAATACCAAAAAATGGCATAGGTCTACATTTTCTGGTATACATTGCATGGCACAAATGTTTTTGTAAAGCTACCAAAGAACAATGCTATGATGCTAAAAACATCAACTCTCTTCACAGGAATATTACCGTTAGCTCTTCCAATGTAACACACTGGGCTACATACCCGTTTGTCTCGCCGTTCTGACCGATGAGGAGAATTGTCACTGCGGCGGGAAGATGAGGATTTGTCCCTTCGTTCTGAAGGCACCGGAGATGACTTGTCTTGTCGCTCGGCCTTAAACTCTGATATAAGTTCGTCTTTCCTCATCCTAGGTTTGCCTCCCCTGTCCCTTTCTCTTTCTCCGTCTCGCTCCTTCCGTTTGTCCTCGTCTCTATCCCTGTCTCTTTCCCGTTCTCGATCGCGGGAATATCTCTGCACCTCGGGAGATCGAGCCCTGCGTGGGCGCTCATCCTCATCGCCATAGCGACTGCCATGGGGCGAGGCATTCCTGGCCTTCTGTTTCCCACCGTCACTATGGTGACTAGATGCTGATGGCGAGACATCCTTACGTCTACCTCTCCCGCCTTCATCACCATGTCGACTTGCACGCTCTCTAGATGGAGATGATATATCGCGCTGCCGATCCCTATGATAGGAATATGCAAAAGTTTTCATATAGCAAATAGGACAGATTTCAATTTCAATTGCACACACCTGTATTTCACAGTCACAAGACAAAGTCACAGGTATGGGGTAGTTGCCCAATTGATATTTCAGACACTAAATGCACTACTCATCCCCAAGGAAACGTTATTGTTATAAAACAGTCTGCATAACATCAAGTTCAAAAAAATGAACAGACCCAGACTTGTACTTTGTTCTGACATCTTCTTCTCTGTACTGATTTGCTGCCGGTGACTTGTCTCGTCTCCGTCCCCTTTCTTCGTCTATGTCTGGCCTGCTGCGATACTTTGCAGCCGCGTCCTCGTCACCTCTTCGCCTACCAACAGGTGGTGTCTCTTCTGGCCGACCTCGATCATAATCGCGTTCTCGATCACCCGGATGTCGGCCTGGGGACATCTCCTGATGCCTGAATCGAGGACGATCGTCTTCTTGAAGTCTGTCAAGACAATCAAATAAGGTTCAATTTTGATAATTTATTATTAGCTTCACCAAAAAATACTACGAGACTGGATCTTGAATTGACTACTCTACCATACTTCTGGACTTGAACACCATTTTAAATCACAAATTGCAGCACCAAAAATCTATTTCCATGTCCCAATACAGTGCAAAAGAAAAATCAGTTAGCTTATTCTACCTAGTTCTTCACTGTGTCAGTGTGCATGCATCTGATACAGTCGACAATTGTACATTCTCTTTGCAGTTGGACACAATGTGTCTGATAGTCATGAACTCTTCTTAAATAAGGTCGACAATCGAATATGACGGTCTCACATAGAAACCAGATAGTAAAACGCATTGTCTCATTGGCCTCGTTTTGGAAATGTCGGGCTGATTCGAGGGATCATGTTGGAAAACATCCACGTATGCTTTTCAACTTTATCTAATTTTCTACTGTTGGAGTTGCAATCCACACAACAGTAAAACTTGACTGGCGTAGGAAGGTGAAATACATTTATTGATCAACCTAAGAAAGCTGCACTCTAGAAATGACCAATATCATTTGTACATTATACATAAATGTTTGCTTCTAAAGATTGAACAACTTCTTGCAAGTGTTTAAGGACATCTCAAATAATTATTGCTGATGGACTTAGTTGTCCAAGCCAAGTTAACAGCTCTGAGCAGGCGAGAGAAGATCAAAATTGTCATTATATTTTGTTGCAGTAAAATCAATTGTGCTACCGTGGGTCAAATGGTGGACGGTCCATTCTAGGGTCATCAGGAATGTCCATCCTGGGATCGTCACGTCCTCTCTCCCTCTCCCAGCCACGCCTATCCTTATCACTATAGTAACCAGTTTCTGAAAGTAAAACATAAGGAAGTGGATGAGGCAATGACGACTAGAAAGCATGCGTTATGCAATCAAAGTGAAAGGAAATCAATTTGAGCAGCCCTTCATCCACCATAAGTGTGATTACAATCAGAACAGCCGACAGTGGTAAACAGTGACAACATAGTATATGACAGTAAGCAGTGACAACACGGTATGAGACGGTGAAGTTTCTTCAAATTGGAACACAATATGGCGAAACGGTGAAATTTTATGTTCTCAAAATTTTCAAACAAGAGTGAATAAGATGACGATTTTGCATGATTATTTGAAAACTTTATATAGCATGGCTGTCGTCAGCAAACACATGACGAAATTTTGAACGTTATTGGCCATGCAATGAGCATTTGAAAAATGAAAAATTGTCAATTTAGCCATTATTTTTGTTTGAATTTGAGGAAATTTTACTGTACTCAAATACCTGATCCATGACATTCACTGTTGCTAACTCCTTTAATAGACACATGATGCCAAGCACTTGCTTTAGCAGGTCCATTGAGTCACATGGTCACCAGCTTAAGTATCAAACGTACGAATTATTTTGATAAAATTTTCAGGAACAGCTAGAAATAGCCAAAGTGTCAATCGATTGACCTATCGCCAAGATTTTGAATGATAGCTTAACTGACCAATCCGAATTCAGCATTCTTGACACACCTTTGTTACCAAGCTGCCATTTTAGCCACCAAACAACACGTTGCCGGGTAAAACTTATTGTTTGTTTGTTAACTTTTCCCCAAGGGGGCAGAGCTTGCAATAGGTCAATTAGAGATTTTGGAATGGGGGACTTGCACATCTGTTTTTGCTGCTATGATCGCTAGGAGCATGGGTCGCAACAGTTGTCATCTTCCCAGGTATTTGCCACAAACTGTGATTGTTATCGGAGATTTTTCGCAAATTACATGTCGATACATTGATGACACTTGTCGAGTGCTGGTGGAATTAAAAATGATCATCAAAACCTAGTCCAAGCATGTTTTGACAAATTTTTATTATCTTTAGAAGACTCCTTTAATGCTGAAATATAATGCTTTTACCTCCGCCAATTGTTATTACAATGGAGTGAGACTGAAATACCTGGCGTAGGTTTGTGCTCTTATAGCGAATACAGTGGCACAGTCAAGAAGAAGACAGAAACAGCGGACATTCTGGGCTATCTTACCTCTCTCTCCTCGAAATCTGTTATCATAACCACCTGCAACATTAACACATAATTTTAGATTACGGCAGTCTACTCTGATAACCCTCTTCTGTATACGAAAATTCTCTGTATGCAGAAATTCTCAGTACACGCAAATTCTCAGTATATGCAAACTGATCAACAATTCGAGACAAAATGCGTCAACAGGGCTTTAACAAAACATTTTGAGGAAATAAAAGTCTTCATTGGCCAATAAGAAGAAATACAAAGAGTCAAAAAGTGTAGCAAAGTTAAGTGCAGTTCAACCTGAAATGTGTGCATTCTGATAATTGTGTCGATTAAGCCATGACCTTACCTCGACCTCTGTATCCACGGCCACCACGAGACCGTCCACGGCCAGGAGAATAGCTGTCACTGGGTCCTGTCAGCAAAAGTATCAGAAGTTAGCAATAAAACAAAATTGTGTTGATCTAAACCACAAACAGAGCAAATCTATGTCTACAACAACAAAAGGCTAGGCAAAAGAAAACTTCAGTCCAAAAACACTAAACGAAAATGTCCTTATCTGTTAGGTATTTTCTTTCAACAGTCATTTTGGCTAATACATATATTAGCAGCATCCAATTAAAACCAAAATGTCTCGGTTTAGAGCTTCATTTTCATAAATAAAACAGTGGGTTCAAACATATTGTTTCACAACTTCACAATTCAGCAGCATTTTCAAAAAACATAAACAAAATGTGAAGTTACAGGGCTCGACATAACGAGCTGCAGGTCGCATTTGCCACCTGAAATTTGGAAATGCGAGCTGAGATTTTTGTCAGCTCGTATAAAGTCGCAAAATGCGACCTGGAATTTCCAACGAATGCGAGCTGAGTTTTTACACTTCTCAACAGATACCCGGCAAATACGAATCAGGTCTTGTTAATCCGACTGTTATTTGGTTGTTGCCAAATAGAAGTTCAAAAGAACACTAACCGAGAACTGCCCTCCCGATGACTTGTAAGCATGTCGCGTGAACATGGGATATACAGAATCGATCTTTGACGCGTTTCATTGGCTAACACTTTCGG
>NMRA01000133.1:746798-773376 GCA_002633005.1 Phoronis australis | reverse complement strand
GGCAGTTAAAAAAATCATTCCGGGTGGCTAAAAAGGGTACAATGTAGATGGTAACGATATCCAGAAAGTCACCCCTACCAGATGGAGTTTGCCTCGCAAAATCGTATTATTATAACTTTTCTTACCATTGCAGCGTTTTAATATCTTATTACCGCAAACACTGAGGTTAACGACTATGCTCACGCACAAGCCTACTCCCTACCTTTAAAGTGTTCCATAATAAGCGCTCACTGATCTATTAAAAGTCCCCTCTTAAATTTTGAGAATTTCCAATTAAGCGCCCACAGTTCAAGCTAGCGCCCATCATTGCGCACTACAAACGACCGCGTGTGGTTTAAAATTGACACGCAGCTTATATGGTGTGTGTCACTTTCATTTTACACAACTTCAGTTTTCAAAAACGTCTTTTCACAATATGTAAAAACCAAATCTCGGCTTTATTTTATACCTCGGAAAGAAAGTTAACACTAGTGACGTGCGTGTCGTTTTGCGACTGGCCTATTTTTCCCGTACTTGGAGAGTATTGAAGAGCAAACTCGCGATTACCCGAGTTAGTTTGAATCGTTAACGACTTTGATGACGGCCAGTAGCAGACCAGATCTAACAAAATCCCAGATACTTTTTCAACGGGCATTTTCTCCCTTTTCACATCGCAAATTTAGCTACTCCAATGCACAAGTCAGTTAGAGAGCACTGATTCAACTTTCACGCCGGCAACTTGCCTTGCGCTCTAGAGTCTTTCAATGGCGGTCGTGAAGAACAGTAAGGCCGTACCTGCATGAATGAAGTCAATTTTGAGATCCGAAATTTGTGAGTATTTAACGCTTCAGATAAGAGCATAATCTAAACATTTTCTAGATGATCTAAAAAATCTATTTTGGCGCGTAAAAATGGCGGGAAAATTTTGCGACCTGGCATTTACGAATGCGAGCTGGATTTTGAAAATGCGACCTGGGATTTTGGCTAGGTCGCAAAATGCGACCTGGCGACTTGAATAGCGTCGAGCCCTGAGTTATAAGTTATGGCAGGAAATTGTTTGATAACTTGGTCAATTAGTGTATGTCAATTGCGTTTTTGAGTTTTCAAAAACATTTCCTGTGAAAACATGCACAAGCACACCTTTCATTCTCTTGATAATGCATGCAGCTTAAACTTGATTGGTAGATAGAATTTTAACTCATATAGTCAAATTAGGGTCTTGAGGAGTAAGCGCTCAACAAAATGTCTTAATTTTGTGGATATAGTTACAAATCTATTGGCCATCGCCACAAACAATCGGCCTTTTGAATATGACTGGTGTTTCTTGTTGGGATTACCAAAATCACTGTCTGGTGATTACTTGACCATCGTTTAAGCAAATGCCGCTTAATAACAAATGCTTTATGGTCCGTCTTGGGGCCCGCTCCAAGCTAACTGACTTAGCTTAGACAAATCTTAAATTTAAGCCAATTTTAACCCTTATCCTGCTGAGTCTCTATTCAGACTACTTTCCCTGTGTGCTGAGCTAAGTAGGTCACCACTACTGCTGGACAATGAGCTGTTATGAAGGTCACCAAGACTAATGTAAATTTCACAGAAAAGAAGCCAATATAAAAGTTGTCCAGAATTTGATGGAGATTTTCACCCTGTGTAAATCTTGATCAAAGCCTTCAAGGTACCTAAACTACACGGTCAACGGACTCATAAACACGGGCACGGACGCATGAACACGACTCACGGACCTGCAAACACCGTCCACTGACTCACAAACACGGGAACGGACTCACAAAACACGATCCACGCACCCAAATACACGGGACACGGACTCACATTCATGAGGAAACACGGTTAACGGACCGCCAAACACGGGTCACGGACTCATCGGCTTCCTGGGTCAGCTGACATCTTCATTTTGTCCGTGACCCGTGTTTGGCGGTCCGTTAACCGTGTTTGCTCCTGAATGTGAGTCCGTGTCCCGTGTACTTGGGTGCGTGGATCGTGTTTTTGAGTCCGTTACCATGTTTGTGAGTCAGTGGACGGTGTTTGCAGGTCCGTGAGTCGTGTTTATGAGTCCGTTGACCGTGTAGTTTAGGTACCTTGGCCTTGCTGAAAGTAAACTTATCCACTGTCATCCTCTCACGTCTGGCTCCAGCCATATAATGAAACCATGTGTCTACACTTAATAAAACTGTCAATATCTACCAAACTAGTAATCACAGCCATATGGTTTAATTCAGAGAAATGTACAGGAAACTGTGAACTATGGAATGCGCATGCTCACATATCTAAACAACATTCCGGGGCTCTTACAATTTCTGAATGAAAATCACAAGTGTCCTGGGGTGAGTGCACTCTCCTAGGGCAGCCCAGCTGCAGTTTATCATAGTCGATTGAGTATACACCCAACGCATTGTAATAGGATAATTGGCATGTCGGCTGACCTCGCCAAGCGCAAGATACGGGTTAAAGATAAAACTTCAATTTGTCTGAAGACCGTTTCCAGAAAGTTTGACATGTTTTTTTCTTAAGTTCTGAATCAACTAACTTACCGGATGTGGACCTTTCAAAGTTTGGAAACTGAGATAAATCTTGAACTTAAGTCAGTTTCTTGGAATGGGCCCCAGGCTAGTGAGAAAGTGGTTTTATTACCCCTGTTGGCTATGAATAGCCGAGCCCAAAATATATATCAAGTCATGGTGTCAACTATTACCTCGAAGACCATGGCGTGAGGGTGGTGGCAAGCCTCGATCAAAGTGACTGTAGCGGTCAACAAATTCAGGTGGAGGTATTGGTGGAGAGCTTCTGTGACGTCCAAAAGGTGGCAGCTCGTGGGCATCATACCTGAGAACAGGGACTTTTACATAATAAAAGTAACAAAAAGAATAATGCAGTGTTGAAATGCAACCATTGCTGCACCACAAACAGAAGAACTCTAGTCGTGTTTACAAGCACCATAACAAGAGCAAGGCGGAGCATTGAAATGCACCGGCGAATGCACTTCAAACGGTGTGCTTCAAGGGATGTCATCATAAAAATGGTTACTTGATGATGCAAAATATGTTAAATCCATCCAAAAACGGGAACATGTCATCAATTCTGTAATAGAATGCTATTTACCAATTTTCATAAAAATCTGTCAAGAAACTTCAGAGAAGCAAAGGGAAACCGAAAAAAAATGACATTGACACTAGGGGGAACAGCGTTTGTCTGATGCATCTGAAAGTCGTCCTTCGTCTGTTCTCAACTTCATATGAATACACTTGCTAAATTTAATTTAATAACTGCCACTAGGAGGCGCCACAGTAGTCAAAGTCATCATCGTCAACTTATCATCTTCATACTGGGAACAGATATGCCAATTTTCATAATTATCCTTAGAATGGTTTGGTTGATTGAGGGCGGATGACAAAAAACAGATTCGAAAACACCAAAAATGGCCACTAAGTGGCAAAAAATACCTTGAATCCTTCCGAAAACGAGAGGAAAGCGTCATGTCACCAATAGATGACTATCTTCCAAATTTTATGAAAATGCGTAGAGGACACTTGAAGATACAGAGGTAAACGGAAAAAATAAAAATTGCCACTAGGGGGCACACCACATCGTCTGTTGTCAACTTCATATAAATGCATTTGCTAAATTTAGTAAAGATCCTGCCGAGTGTTTAGGAGATACAGCCATGGCCGCAAAAAAAAAACTGCCACTAAGAGACGCCACAGTAGCCGAAGTCATCACAAAATCATCGTCAGCCTTCCTCTTCATAGTAACAACATACATGCCAATTTTCACAATCATCCTTAGAGCGGTTTGGTTGATAGAGGGGAGGACTACTAGGTGGCGCAAGATACCTCAAATCCGTCCGAAAACGAGAGGATAGCATCATCCCACTAATAGATGCCAATGAGCCAAATTTTACAAAAATCTCTTGAGGACCTTTAAAGATACAGAAGTAAACATAAAATAATAAAATTGCCACTAGTGGGCACACCGGTAGCAGAGATATACTTAGCCACTCACCCATTCGCCAACGCGAGTAAAAATGGTGCTGGGCGAGTAGAAGTTCAACTGCCAGTCGCCCCCCATGGTGAGCGAATTTTCAGAGCAAAAAAGCCCTTTATCGTTTCCCAGATGAAAATGAATAAGTTTCTCCTCCCTGTGCTATTTCTATCATTAATTTAAGGTTAAGTATGGTCTGCGTGTCGATGCTCCGACACTAAAAAACATTGGTGCAGTGCGTTCCTAACATGTCCCGTTATGTGTTGCGTCTAGACAAAAGGTCATCTGTCGTCAGCTTCATAGGAACCCATCCGCCAAATTTCATCAAGATCCTGTGAGGGGTTTAGGAGATACAGTTGAGTACCCAGACGCCCAGACAGAGATGACGGCAATATGCACCCACATATAAATGTGTGGGCGCATAAAAATGGTCATTAGACGGCATAGAATGCGTCGGACTTGATCCTTCGAGCAGACTGACATAAACAGAGGCAGACGACTCAAAAGTAATGAAAATGGCCAATAAGTAACACAGAATGTCAAATCCATCCCAAAAAGGAATGGTGCTGTCTCCTTCGTAATGGAAACTTGAGTGCCAAATTTAAAAAAAAAAACTATGATCGACGAAAAAATAAGATAACACTTGAAAAAACAAAATTACCAATAAGGGGCACAAAGGTACTCAGGGTCTGACAGAAGTTGATGGCAGCCATGGACTCATTTATAGGTTAACACTTGTACAATGTCACAAAGATCCTGCAAACAATTAAAGAAGATACAGCCGTGTACGCAAAAAAGTCACAACTAAGGGGCACCACAGTTCTTTGACTCATCCACAAATCAATGTCAGCCATTGTCTTTTCATCAGGAAAATATTTTCTAAGTTTTTTAAATGTTTTTGAGCGGTTTGACAGATTAAGAGGCAGACGCCAAAAACCAATTCAAAAGCACTTAAAATAGACTAGGTGGTGCACAAATATATGGAATCCATTCGAAAATGAACAGCATCATCATCATCATCTCCTTAATACAAACTTATTCGCCATATTTCATGAAAATCCATCAAGGAACTCCGAAGATACAGATACAAATGTAAATAAACTTAAATTGCCACTAGGGGGCACAGCAGTAGTCGGATTGGTCCTCATCGCCGTGCATAGTAACTTCCATAGGAACAAATCCAACACATACCTAGAAAGGGTACACACAAAAACCACAAATTGCCACTAGGAGGTGCTAAAGTAGTCAAACCCTTCTGTAAATCAGCGCCAGCAGCGCCCTTCTCATCAGAAAGACAGCTGCCACCTTTCCCAATGACCTTTATAGTGGATTGGTGGATAGAGGACGTGGACACCAAAAAACGGACTTGCAAATTTTAAAAATGCCCACTAAGCACCGCAGAATACATCGAATCCATCCATACATGGGAAGTTATTGTTTCCTTCATACAGACCTATTGGTCAAATTTCATGAGGATCCATCAAGGAGCTCCAAAGACAGAGAGGCAAACATAAAAAGTAAAATTGCCACATAGGGGCACAGCGGTAGTTGGATCGGCCCGAAATTCGCCGTCATCTGCTGTCAGCTTCATAAGACCACATCTACGATATCTCAGTGAGATGCGGCAAGGGGTTTAGGAGATACAGCAGCGGATGCTAGAGGCCCAGCCAGAGATGACAGCAATCACACTCACACACATATATATGTGGGTACATAAAAATGGGATATTACTTAATAAAAGCTCTGTCAAGTTTTCCTTAAACAAATAAAACATGATAAGGCAATTCAAACATTTGAAGAGACTGAAAATTAGGGAATTTCATAGTAAATAAGCAACACGATAGCACTGGCATTGAACTTTTGTGATAGATTTTTCTTTCCAAAAATCTGTTTGGATTTTTCATTAAAAGCACAGAATCAGAACTGACCTGCCATGGGGTGGCAAGTCCAGAAATTCTTCTGGCCGCCTCAAGTCTCGCTCTCGCCCGTGCTCTATCGGTGGTCGCATATCTCGGGGGTCAGCATAGCGATCTCTGGGACTTGGACTCCTGGGTCGCAGACGAGTGGGAGATATCCCACGCCGTGGGGGTGACTCTCTCACTGGTCTTTCATGTGATCGTGTACGGTAGTCTCGTTCAGTATACGGTCCACGAGGATCTTCATGTCTCGAATCCTTCTCAGGAGTATATGGCTTTTTACGAGATTCATAGCCTTCCCTCCTGAAGTCTCTGCTGGGGGAATTAAATCGCTCTCGCGACATAAGCGGTGATGAGGGCCTGGGAGGGGTAGTGGGACCCTTGCGGTAGTCATCTTGTTTTTTGTAGTCAGGCGATCTTTCTTTTCTGTCGCGGTATTTATCCTGGGGCTCGGATGATTGCCCTGATCGTTTGTACTCAGGTGAACGTCTCCTGTTTGTGCGCTCAGATTCCTCCTGTCTGTAGGAGTGCTTCAATGGGGCAGGTGAGCGGGATCGGTAGTCCTTCTCTGACTGTGGGGAAAGGGATCGACGACGGTGCGACTCCTGAGGAGTAGTCGAGCGTTTTTGAACCTCCCTCTTCAGGGGCTTATGTTTAATGTCCACAACAGATGAAACCCTCTTTTGGTCCTGCTTTGCTGATCTATAGTCAGACTGGGGTGAGTAACTCCGCTTGGACGACTCAGCAGGTGATCGACTTCTACGCTCTTCACCAGCACGCGACGACGAGCGACCATACTTTTCAATGTCATAGTAACTTGACTCGGCATCACGCTTTGTGACATGCTTTATAGATTTGACACCTTGTGGACTCTTGGGTGTTTTAACAGCTTTCTTTTTGTCTCGTGGACTGATGTCTCTCACGGGCTGAACATACGATTTGTGCGATTTCGCTGGTTTTTCTTGTACTGCCTCCCCTTTCTTCTTTTTGTGTTTTTCCTTGACAGGAGAGGGGGGTGGGGAAGGGCTGCTACTTTCGCTGCTGCTACTGCTGCTGCTACTGGACGAACTGTCTGAGTCTTCAGGGGATGGTGCTCTGAAAAGGCATAAGTCCCAGTAATACCAGTGTTTTTTACAAATGTACGTCAAACCCAGCACCCTTACATTTAAAAAATCCTATGTTCCATACAATAAGTCCGTATGGCATTCTGTCAAAATGAGATTGAAGCACATGTTAATTAGATAGGTTACAGATATAAAAACAATAAGACAATGTCTGGCATAAATAATATTGACAAGCATGAGGCGAAAAATGATTTTCAATGCACTTCTGTCAGTTTGACATGAATTTAAGAGCATCCACACTGCAGGTTTCCAAGGCAACTCAGGTATCAAACTTTAGTACAAAGACATGGATTTTGTTGGCATTAACAAATACAGCAATCATGATGAGTAATCTGCAAGGTGTTTCTCGTAAGTTTGGAGACATTACTCAAGTAAGATAACAGTAGCGAAAGGTTGGAGGTTCAGGGTGGGGCAGAGACCTCACACAAACAAAATGGGAATGACTGACATGATTGGGAGAAAAATGTGCGTAAACATGATACTTCCATTCTAGAAATACATTGATTTCTTGCAAGATACTACACACAACTGTTGGCTACAAAATAATGCCACTAGAACGCGAGATACAAGCTATACTTGCCTTTTCTTTGAGCGACCCTTTGGACTGGGACTTCTCGCCGCTAATTTCTTCCCCTTCTTAACATCACCAGATTTCCGTCGCCTGTAATCAGTTTCATTAAATTAAACGAGTCCTAACCCAATCTATACTTAATCAATCAATCAATACTGAAGTACAAAAATAAAATTTGGTAAAGAAAGCAATACTTTCTACTGATAACATGGTGGCTGTCTAAAAATGCCTTTTTAAGACACCAAGGAAGCATTATCAACCCAGTAAGTGTTAAATTAAATGAACAAACTAATTTCAATAATTTGAAAGTACACAGTGATGTGATGCAATTAAAACATTCAAAAACTTTCAAATTAGAAAAATATTGAAGAACCACAGACATTACAAAGCTGTTAGAATTAGAGTTTTGCAACTCCTTAAATGAGATCACGGAACAGGAACTTAGAAGAAAGAGATCACTAAGCCATACACAGGGCTGGGCGTTTTTGGTCCTTTGACAATTTTCTTAGTTTTCTTCTGCTTAGGTTGGTGGTAGTCCTCTGAGTCTGTGCTATCGGATGACTGAAATGAACGGAGACACTTAAGCACTGTGGAACTTTGTGAAGCTGGACATAAAGATCATCGCTACCGTGCAGTATGTAAATGGAATCTAAACAAGTTTTAAACAACACTGTAAAAGCAGATTCTGAGCTAACAAGTGGAATGACAGTTCTGTAGGGAAAAGCTTGTATTCCAAAAATAAGTCTTGCTTTGTTTTGATATTGTTCTTGCCAGAAAAAAGTAGTGTTTAACTAAATTAAAAATCACCTCTCATCCGGAATACATCTGCCAATTTTTATGATTTTTGGAGTGGTTTGGCAGACAGAGAGGCAAATGAAAAAAAAGACTCGTGTCGTGTGCTCTCGCTTTTCTCACAAGAAACTTGGGTCTACAGAACGCTCCCCAACTCGACATCCTACCTGCTTGGTGTGCTTCATCCGACTCTCTTCTTCAGCCAGCTGGCTCAGTTCTTGCTCCAGGCGTTTCTTCTCCCTCAAAAGTTCTTCATCAAAGTCCAGTTCAGTCTCATCTCCTGTTACAGGAAAGGACAAACATTCTAGTTAAGCTGGTGATCTCCAATAAAATACATTTAACACACATTGAAGCAAGAAATGCAGCCATAACTGAACACCAAAACGTACACTACAGCAGAGCTCAGTGCTCACCATAATGTCAACTCGCCCAATGCCATCTGACAAAATGAGCAGGTCGCCAAATGAAAAATGAGATTGTCAAAATCAGGGTGCTCCGGAAAAAAATGAGATAGCTGAACTAAAGAACTGGCAAACTAAGGGAATGCCTGCCCACATACCGACAGTGCAACATTTTTCAGTTGAATGGATAATTAAACAACGACCAATTTCACTCTTGGTATAATCACCTCCTACCTACCAAGTGCCTTTCAACTTTTGATAAATGAATCCGACTCACGTCCATTTATTTTCAGTAGTATTTTGAGCGTGAGCTGGGATTTGGGCATGGCGACTTTCTGGTGACTCGGGAGTTTTACCAGGTTGCCAGCATGGAGAGTACATTGGCAACCTGCAAGTCAAACCTTTCTTTCTGAGGTAAAATGCACCACGGAAGGTATGGCTGATGAAAGTTCACACTTCTGCCACCAATGTAACGTTAAAATGCACTCTTTAGGAAGGTGTGTGGAAAGCACTTCCTGCTCCTACACTACGAGTTTTGATTTCAGAGTCTGTGACACAAGCACGCTGATTAACAGCCACAAACGTATACAGTTCATTCAATAAAGTAATTTTAGTCTCTAAAATTTGGTGAAATATTGAAAACTTAAAATTTTCTTCTTTTTCAATGTCCTGCACATAAGATGCCAGTCTTGTTTTCGCATGATGTCACGGATTGGTTTAATAAAATACAACAGTCTTGATTTCATGTGATGTCACGGATTGGTTTAACAAAATACAACAGTCTTGATTTCATGTGACGTCACGGATTGGTTTAATAACAACAGTCTTGATTTCATGTGATGTCACGGGATGGGCTAATAAGATACAACATTTTTGGTTTCACGTGAAGTCACGGGTTGGTTTAATAAAATACAACAGTCTTGATTTCATGTGATGTCACCGATTGGTTTAATAACAACAGTCTTGGTTTCATGTGATGTCACGGGCTGGTTTAATAAAATACAACAGTCTTGGTTTCATGTGACGTCACGGATTGGTTTAATAACAACAGTCTTGATTTCATGTGATGTCACGGGATGGGCTAATAAGATACAACATTTTTGGTTTCACGTGAAGTCACGGGTTGGTTTAATAAAATACAACAGTCTTGGTTTCATGTGACGTCACGGATTGGTTTAACAAAATACAACAGTCTTGGTTTCATGTGACGTCACGGATTGGTTTAACAAAATACAACAGTCTTGGTTTCATGTGATGTCACCGATTGGTTTAATAACAACAGTCTTGATTTCATGTGATGTCACGGGCTGAGCTAATAAGATACAACATTTTTGGTTTCACGTGAAGTCACGGGTTGGTTTAATAAGATACAACAGTCTTAGTTTCAAGTGATGTCACAGGCTGGATTAATAAGATACAATAGTCTTGGTTTCACATGACGTCATGGATTGGGTTAATAAAAACACAGACATACCAGTTCCTCGCCACTGACCATCTGAGTCAACATCCTTATGTTTGGAGATAACAACCGTCGACTTGAGTTTACCTTCCTTTGTCTTCTTCGTCTTGCTATGCTTTCTCTGAAAGTGAAGTATGGCTCATTACAAGAGGAGTACTGCAAAGTGAAGTATGGCTTATTACAAGTAAAGTACTGCAAAGTGAACTATGGCTCATTACAAGAGCAGTACTGCAAAGTGAAGTATGGTCTATAGCTCTTCAGCTCAGTTTTAACTATACATTAATAAAGCATAAAAATGGTTCCAGGTGATCAGTTTGATGGGTCCACCTGAGCATGTCTGGTACAACATGTACAAAAAATAATTGCTGGCGGTTTGGTACAACGTGTACCAGACCTCCAGCCATTATTTTTTTTTACTGTTCAGCCCTACCCAATGCTTTGTTTTACAATCAACCCACATACCTTGGGTGAGCTGCTGGAGCTTCGTCTCTCGCTCCTTTTGCGGTCAACTCGCCGACGCAGGTCTTCAGCTTCAGGACTGCTCCTGTAGGGTAGTTAGCTCACTTTCACTTACAATTAATTTGCAACAGTCTCTAAAATTTGTGAGAGTGAAATTCAAGCCAAAATCGAATTTCCTTGATTTGGAAGAATGTTACTAAAGTAACGTTGTCATTCATCATGTTTCTCAAATATTGGACACTGCATTTTGTATCACCAAAATCTGACATAAAATTGTCAAAAACAGCTGCCAATACAAAATTCACCTCCCTAATAATTCTTGAATTGGGCCTAAAATTTGGTACGAGGGCCAAATCTTATCACCACCTCAGCACATGTTGTCAATGGTAAGGGGAACAACCACAATTTGTGACGATGGGAGGGCTCAACACTCATGTGGCATGCCCCAGTTGTTTTTATCTGTTTAGTACTCCTCCCATGTAGAGAGGAGAGGGTCAACACATGCTCATTTGGCACCCACCTGGTTTGCACTCCCCCCTTGTACCCTTTTTGCTGGCACCTGGGGGAAACTCCCCCCTGAACCCCCAGGAGCAATCACTAAAATTATGAAGTCCATGGAGGTATGAAATGTTATAAGGAACAGTAATTAGCCTTATTAAGAACTCAAACATGAAACAAAACCATGATGGCTTTTGAAGGGAGCTTCAAGAGAATGAAAG
The DNA here is from genome assembly GCA_002633005.1 of Phoronis australis. Classification (NCBI taxonomy): domain Eukaryota; kingdom Metazoa; phylum Phoronida; family Phoronidae; genus Phoronis; species Phoronis australis. The sequence goes on along the minus strand of NMRA01000133.1, from coordinate 761,960 downwards.
TAAATACACTTTAATATTGATTAAAACAAACATTTTCATTCTCATTCGATTGTAAGTGGATGTTAGTTTATGTATTTTACCCATTTTCAATCACACAGTAATTTTACTGCACGTCGAACGTCATTAAAGTATGAATTTATTAGTGTTTACATGGTTCGGACTGCGCAGCTAAATTAGTATTGCTTATTTGCCGCTTGAGGCGCTAGTTGTTCGACCGATAACCATTGTGGCGAATGACAAGATGGCGGAGTGAACTCTCCTATTCTATGTACACTCCTTACTCCAACCTCCAGCAAAACAATTTTCGCCGTCCCAAAATGGAGAATTTTTACCATACTGCATAGACTTGTCAGTTCAAGGGACTGAACAACAGCACCTTCAGTGCATTCACTAAGTCACGTGAACAAGCAGTCATTCTATTGTGTACAGTTTTGAATGCCAACCTATCAAATGTTAAAAAGCAACATCGTACAAGTCTAAAGCATTGTTTTTTTTTCCACTATAATGAAGGACAAGAGATGAGTTAAATTAGCAAACGACACACGCATAGGCGAGCACCTTACTTGTAAAGAACAGCTGCATTGCAACATAATCACTTTACACAGAGACTTTCACATCGACAGTATTATACTATACCCTTTCTTTGAGTCGTCGCCATGACTGTACCGACAGTTAGAGCCGTAGGTACACGTCCCATACTTGAGCCAGTTACGGCATTTGTCAGAGTAACTCTGACCCTACAAAAAACAAAATACTTTTATCCAGATGTTGAACAATGTCGAAAACAAGAATCAATGCACCTTCAAAACAACATCAGGGCTTGGAATGACCGATGGCGAAAAACGCGGAAATTTTTACGGCCCGAAACATGCGCGCATGCCAGCCTTGATAAAGTGGGTTATGCCAACAAAATTCGAGGACTAAAAAAAAAAAAAAAACAGTACCACCTGCGGAAGCGTGCGTCTGCGTCTGTCTTAGCTCGTCCGCCACTCCCACCTCCAAATATTTTTGGCTGCAGAGTCGTAGTATTTGTCACTGCAGTTTACAATCACACGAGCCGCCATTGAGGAAATCCACCACACTATCCCAGATGCCCCGGCAATGTTGACATTTTACGTTCCTCCGAAACATAAAGAGCAACTTCCGCTTTTCGAGGCAAAAGTCGTCGGCAACGCGGCGGTAAGAAAGAACTTGCCGCGGAAATTTTATATCAAATCCGATTTTTTTTACGCGGAAATATAATAAAATACGCGGACAGAACATTTGAAAAAAGCGGAAATCCGCGTTTCCGCGGAAAATTCCAAGCCCTGCAACATACAATTGAACAAATTTATAATTTTAACAAACAGAATGTGCATTATTGGTAATGTTGTTGAAAGACACGTTATACAGAAACTAAGGTGTTCTATCAACAAGCTTCAGTCCCTTTTCAATCTGCACAATTTCGAAAATTCGTGATATTCTGTAATTCCAATGCAATGGTTTTTTATTCTTCTGCATGTTCTAGCTTACCTTAGACTATCAGCACACACTGATATTCCATGTACTAACTAAAACCAGGCTTACACCGTTCACCAACCAAAATTTATCGACCAGTTTCAGCTCTCGACATAATGAGCTACAGGTCGCGTTTGCGACCTGGAATTTGTAAATGCAAGCCGAGATTATGACCAATACACATTGGTCACTCGTGTGAATCAAGCTGTTTAAAATCAGTTTACTTAAAATCGCCTAAATCAAATGTGAAGAACACTCTCACACCAGAGCCTTCTCGTTGACTTCGAACACAAAATGGGGCAATGAAAAAATGATCTCAAACACATTTAATAGACCAATTACCTTGAGGTATCATTAATTCCTGGATGCAGATCAGTAGTTTCGGCAACAAACCAACAATCACGTAATGTACATGGTGATGTACACAATCTATCTTTCACACTTGCATTTTTGGTATGATCTCATTAATTGTTATGAATTAAAATTGTGAAAAGAAAAGAAATGCAATTCTGAATGAATTCTGTGCGGCGAGGAGGGCTCTGTGAAATTTAAAGTAAGTAAGGTCTAAAACTTTATGCGATTGTTTAAGCATGTCTGTGGCAGCTTACATATCAAAGTCAATCTTTCAGTGCAGTAACAAAGTTACCATAGAGACAATGATGTCGCATGCAAGTGCAAAGCCAGCGTAATTTCATGAGACCGATAGTTGAAAAGAATTTTACGACCCTGAAATTTATGGGAGCTCAATGTGGCGAGTAAGAGCGCAACACTGGCAATCTAAGATGAGGCAAGGCGGGACAACCATTGCTTCCACCCAGCCTCTGAAAACAACTGACTCCATGCAAAGACGTGCTCGTTGTTCCTCAGAAAAATGATGTCACAGGCAAATGTGCCACCAGCGTATTTTCACGAGACTTAAGTCTAAAAGATTGAAACTAACATTCATCAAAACAACATGAGAGTCGTGTGATCCTGGACTTTGTAGGAATTTAAGAGTGCAACATGGGGGATTTAAGATTACACAAGGAAAGCAGCAACCTGTAAAATTGAATGAATACGTGCGAAGTCAATCTTTAAACATGGTATTGCATTGTTCCTTCTCCAGAAAACGCAGGCAAGTGTACTGTTAGCGCATATGAGTAACCACGAGCTTTATGAGAACTAAACATCACAAGTCATGTAAAAACATAACAGCGAGGGACCTATATGAAACTGACCAGTTATACTGTACAATCAACTCAGATGCACAATAAGCTTAAATCTACCTCATACGTCCTAGATAAGCCTCCCGTACCAATGCACAATAAGCTTAAATCTACCTCATACGTCCTAGATAAGCCTCCCGTACCAATGCACAATAAGCTTAAATCTACCTCATACGTCCTAGATAAGCCTCCTGTACCAAGGCACAATACGCTTCAATCTACCTCATACGTCCTAGATAAGCCTCCCGTACCAATGCACAATAAGCTTAAATCTACCTCATACGTCCTAGATAAGCCTCCTGTACCAAGGCGTTCAAACACACTCGGCTTCCTCTTGTCATCCTCTTCATCACGTTCAACTGTCACTCGCCGCCTTGACTTACTCATAGCATCAGTGACTCACGGAACACTGCAAAACAAATGGTTGAAATTCAGTTCAACACGAATTTTGACATAGTTTTGTTCTTAAACATTGATAAAGCCAGTGAGAACTAAGGAGTTAAGATTGATTTGTAACATTGCAATGGTTCAATGTAACAGTAAATTGAATAACTGTAGTCAGTCTAGTCAAGGACTATCAATTAGCTGCTGACACTGAGTCAGGAAATTTACATCAATGGTACTGGGTAGTACACTACATAGACATGCAGTTCAGTCTGTGCTGCTTCCTCTCGAGGAGGCTGGAAGACCTTGTATAACCCCAGTACATTTGACGTCAAGCACGTTGACTGTAATGGCAGCCTTCAACTTCATCGATGGAATGAGACTTTTCACAAAAAACATCGACTGCGAAAGAATTTGCTCAGGTTTGAAGGAGTCAGACTCAAACTCCCAAAAAGGTTCCACCTACACCCAAGAGCTACACAAAGTAATGTCACTGTTGTAGTTTAACCAGGGTTAAGCATAATTTATATAAACTCTTCTGCCATACACGATGGATTAGGATTTGCCGCCAGCCGCCTAAACGCTCAGTGACCTCGTTAATCCAACGGAAAAGGGAACTTTTTGGCGTGAAGAGAAAATTTTACTTCATGATCACCATCGACAGCACCTCCACCGTGTTACAAGCCCTCACAGGCTCTGCCTCAAGTAGCCAAAACTAACATTTTGAGTGCTTTCAAATTGTCACCTGTGTGGGTCACAAGTGATCTGAACCTTGAGGGGAATTTTTTAATTACTTGAGGGCAATTTTTGGGCCTGGTGTGGGGAATTTCGCAATTTTTTCAATATTTTTTAGAGGAAAATGGGGCCGAAACTCCATCCCAAAATTGAGGAAATGACTGCCGATCACTACACTGTCACTAGTCTAGGTCCAGAGTGCAGTGGCACTGCAGTGCATTGTGTAGTCAGATTTATAACACAAACTAGCAAGCAGAGGCAGAGAGAAAAGTGATAGGTGGATGGTAGTCATAGTCACGCCAAAATAATGGGAAGCAAACTTGGTGAATAAGCAGGTTGGCACACCCAACAATCAACATCATCACTCAACGGTAGACACGTAACGGCAACGCGACAAGCCGGTAAGTTCATGCCGATGGCGATGTTGAGTGTCTGGTGACTGTCCTTCAGTCCAACAAGAGCTTTAATTGCGTGCCTCAAAAGAACAGGTTAACGTATTGTTCCACGTGCCTATTCATAAAACGAAACACTTTATCTTTCTGCATCCGCAAAATTCACTGCAACTTGGAGAGCGATTTGACTTTGTGCGGCTCCCCGTCTTTTCCGGTTACATATGATCCCTCAAGAAAACTTGAACGAATAAGAGCGATGTGCACATTCGCACAAGGCTAGCTTCCGGCCGAGCATCTCAAGTCGAAAGCTCTACACTGTAATCTATTTTGCTCGTGTGTTAAGTTAATTTCGTGGCAGCAAGTTTAAATGTCATTTTCATCCACACTTGCATATATATACTTTTCTCACATGACCTGGAATGTGTTACGACACTGACGACTGCTTAATAACACCGAGTACGTAATTTTTTACATTACATGGGCGAATCCCAAAGTAGTGCAAAGTAGAAATCCTTACGCTTTACATTTTATCGTCTGCAAAACGACACTAAGACAACCAAACGCGTTATGATTGACAAATCGGGAATCGCAACTGTACGTACTTCCAGTCGGAAGGACATGCAAACAACTTCTTAAACGGTCACATCTCATCAGTCGGCGGCGAATTCCACTATCCACGTTCATTCAAATGCAGACGAGCCTCAACTCAAGAAACGCGGCCAGACTGTCTAGCTGTATGCTCTCTCAAGGTCAATTCAGTGCTCACGCGCGGGGAAGACTTGCTGACTATTTATAAACATTTTTTAAGTTTTAATATTACAACTTCAAAGACTATTTATTAGATTCTAACTGGAATATTTGCTACGAAAGCAGAATGCAATTTATAATTGCTAAGCTTAATTAAAATTAAAATAAAACTATTAACAAAAAGATTAAAAACTGGGCGATCGCCACACTAATAAAAAAGTTCATGTTCAATTCAACGTTTCGTCTTTTCATTAGACATCATCAGGTTCATATTTGCAACAATTTAGGACAACAAGTGCCAACATATACTCAGGTAACATCCATAGAGTGAAGTGAGAGATACATATAGGCTTACGGAATAGTCGGCAGCTGGTCATCACCACAGTTGCAGGGTCACTGAGCTCTGCATGTTATTCAGCTGAAGAATCAGTGGCATGCTAGACTCTTTAATGTACAGTAACTCCTTAGGTTCTCTGCAGATAATTTACTAACAGCGTACTGGCTTGGTGATTGTAGCTAGCACAATGCCAAAAATGTTACTTTTCTGTGAGGTGTGATGTTCTTTCAACCTGTCACAGAAGCGTCTCTGTGTGCGTCCAACTGTAAGGAATTCTATATAGGACTACATGACTAACGGATTAATGTTCTTAAGTGCACATTCGGGTAACCGTATTGTTTGGAGTGCAAGTTTAAAGCAGAATGCCACCCGATTTAATTAGTCTTTTTTACCGTCTTAATCGGTCTATATCTACATCGCCTCTTATACGGTAGACATCACCTTCCCGAGAGGTGTCGTGTTAACTTGTGAGGAAGGTGAGAAACGACGCAGCGACGTCAGTGGTTCGTCTGCAGAGTGAATGCCGCTATACTGCGGTGCATCGTTCCCGCTTGTCCGAACTATATGAAGCTGGGAAGAAAGCGGGTATGTCATTTTTTCGACTTCCTCGAGAGCCCGAAATGCTTAGGAAGTGGCTCGAGGTAGTGAAGAATGAAAAGTACGCTGTTAAAAGTATGAGGCCGTGAAACATCTCCGTGTCTGTGCGGGCCGGCTTTTCGTCGACAATGATTTCTCTGACGAATTCCGGCTTACCAAAGACTGAACTATCCATACGTTCTGTTGCCTGTGCATGTTCACGGCGCCTCTCTAGTATTTCTTGATCAGTGTATTCTGGTCCGATTTGATAGCCTGTGAAACCTTACGATCCTACCCGTGAAGTGTTCGACGGATGAGCTCTTGACTAATTCGGGATTGGCGACGGCGAGTTGCCATGTAGACGTTTGCTCTGCGTTCTGTTTCAAAATGAATTATTCCCACCCCTCTACAATGCTTATATAAAACTGAAACGAAGTCTGTCTCATTAGATACAATTTGTAATGCCTTTGCAGTATTCGTGAGTGCAAATGTTAAGAAGCCAGCAATGGCCACTGCGTTACTGGCTTTTGATGCCGGCAATAAAGGTAATTTACCGGGCAACGAGGCCATGTGAGCGCATGCTAATTCAGTGTTTGCTGATAGAAAGCTGTTGACAGAAAGCTGCTGTGAAACAATTGCTCGATTTTATGTGCTATGGTCGCATGTTAGGGGAATCTTTATTTAGAAATACAAATACATTATTCAAATCATTGTTACTGTACAACCTTTGCCCTGACGGTCTGTGGAAGTGGAACCCGACTTCGCGCCCCCCGACAAGTAAGTAGATTTTCAGTTCCGTGGCTAATTCACATAAATAATTACGTACACATTATTCCTTCGGCTCACTATTATAGTCTTTTCGTGACTGGAGGTTTAGTTTCCAACTCAAGTTGGTTTATGCTCGTGCCAGTCCCAGCGGCCGCAACGGCCGGGCCCTGATCGGGTCGGAGCCACTCAGGTCGGGATAACGAGCGTTTTGTGTGTTTAGAACTAAAAAAATCACAAGTATTAACAATACAGATCTAGGTTCTCTTTTCTGTATTCCACGGAAGAATATTTGAATTTATCTCCGAACAGACCCCAAACTCCCGGCTGCTACGGACCTTGGTAAATTGGCCTACCGAACTTTGTAGGCTATGGTGTGTCCAAATACCAGTAAATGTGTAACTGCGAAATAAAGCAACACGTTTTCATAAGAACTCGGTGTATTTTTAAGGGTTTTACATCGAAGTTTGATGATTTATTGGTGTTAAACGACGAATTCAAGCAATAAGCCGACACCACTAACCCGTGTTTTGAACTGCTGAACAGACTGCGTGTGAAACCAATTACGTCATTGGATAATTTCAACACCTCCGTCTGCCGTCAGGTGTCAGGTTGCGCAACCGAACGTGCCGTTTTCGAGTAGAACTACTCGATCTAAATTGAAACAAAATAGGTTGTTTTTGGGTGGCATTCTCCTTTAACTATGCTGAGTGAATTTTGGTGTTTTGCCAATTTAGATTGGTTTTGGGCCCGGTGTCTAATCTTCAGTAGGCCTACAAAATATTTGTGACACACTCTTTTAATATGAGCTCAAGAAAATTATCTATGATTCTGTGCTCCAATTGGAAGATTACGAAAGTAAGTGTATATTCCAAATGCGCACTTGACGACCTCTAGGTTCCAGCTACAAAGTCGAGCGATAACTGGAGGTTTCTAGTAAACACTCGAGATTTTGAGTTCAGATTCTTGAAGTTATAGCTTTAGTGCTGGATTCGTCAAGTGGAAATAGGATTGCGACAGTCATCCGATGTATAGTAGAACGACACTTTGAAGGTAAATCTGACGAAACAAAACATTTCAATGATAAATTTACAACAGATGGACAAATTCTGGAATTTGATAATGAAATCACTCTGGGTAGCCATTAATGGTCATGAAGGATCGCCCAAAACCACGTCTCATTAGACAAGCGTTATTGGCAGCTGACGCTTATTCTTTCGTAATGATTTAGACAATTTCAATGATTGCTCGACAGTTTTTTCCCGTATCAGTATTTGTTGTTCGTTTGATCTGGTGATAATTGTAAGAAAATTGCACTGGGACTTTAATTGCTGCGTATGGGTTATGTACGGGAAGCGGTCGTGGTTGTTAGAATGGTCCAAACATGGCAAATGTTCGAACGTTTTTAGCCTTTGTGCTTTACCAGTCGGTCACATGCGCCCTGGAAACTCAAAATGGGGCCCCTCCTACGTGTCACAAGCATTTCTACTGGCATTCATGCAATGACTCTTGTGGTGTTGCGTCGTCGCGTAGAAAATCACCTATTAGATTGTGTTCTTGTGATAACCTCTGCCTCATCTATAGGGACTGCTGTGCTGATTTTTTAGATAACTGTCCGACTGAGTTTTAACAGGGGATGACAATAGCAGGCCAGCACAACGAAGTTTCCAGCGAATGCCGGGCAGGAGGTTTCGGTGGGGCAGAACGTTTGATGGTAACAGGATGTCCCACAAGTTGGAAAGATGATCAGATCAGATTACAGTGCCGTCGATCGACTGGGTCCATCATTGGCCTACTACCAGTGCGAGACAGGGACACAGGTATACAGTACAGTAACCTCTACTGTGCCAAATGTAACAGCGTCCACACTATTGCCTTCTCGAACGTCACACTCCAATGCCGTAAATATAGCAACACTACGTCGTACTATGATCAAATGGAAGAGATGAGAAAACTTTTTAAAGACGAAGAATGTTTATTGGTCTTTGATGATGCCAACCACGAACGAAGAGAATGTATCTCGAGCGCCATAACCACATGCGTAGGGATGTCTCAAAACCGTTGCGATATTGGAGGTCAGGAATTTGTGAAGGACGAGAAGGTGGTCATAAAAAATTCTGCGTGCGCAGCATGTAACGGCGTAATGAATATGACTTGTTTGAAGGATTGGCCACGTTATCTAACAACACCACTTGAGCCTTCAAAGTTCTCGTTGTCATTCTTATTTGATATATCTGAGGAGGGAAAACTTATAATTTCGCTATCAAACAGTCGTCTGCCAACAACTAAGCTGTCGAAAGGACAATGTTTAAACGACCTCAGCAGTTGCACTTTCGATACATGTCAACCAGGGTACGTTTTGAAAAACAGCCGCTGTGTGGCGGACTTTATATTGATTGAAACCGAAATTCGGTTGGCAATATTTTTAAATCGGAATTTTACTTTTGGCCACGATCTTGCCGAGGACGTTTCTGAATTCGTTGAGAGATCATTGAAAATGGACTTTAATTTACACGCAAGTCCCGATATGTCCAATCGAGTTACTGTAACAGAACTGTGTCTTCAGGTGTTGGTTACTGCTGTGTTTATAGGAAGAGTCACTAGAAAACAATGTGAAAATATACATTTCTATTCACAGACAATGCACAGAATGGAGGAAGCAACGGAACGTTTTATAAAAAGTAGAGTCATGATGTTCGATAGTTTGATTAACGTCACCTTTTACTACGAGGAAAGTGCGGGCATATTCAATACAAGCTTCTGCCATAAACCTGTTCACAACAGTGACCACAAATATTGCACAAATTTTCCCGTGACTTTTGCGATTTTGCTAAATGGGTCTATTATTTTGAACTCGAGTAACTCGGTGTTAAATGACGGAGAATTCTTTTTGGACAATAACGGTAGCCTTTTTGTATGCTACATTGTGCCCAATGGTATCAAGGGTGTGTTAACCATTGTAGGTATGTCGCTTTCTAGTGTCTGTCTTTTGGTGCGCTTGATTCTGCAACCTTTTGTACGACAGTATCGTACGTTTCCAGGGATACTGCAGTTCGTGTTGTCGTTGACGTTGCTTACGTTCAACCTTTCCCATTTGTTTGCCCCGTTGGCTGGCGACATAACATCACTTTGTACAATATTTGGAGTCTTGCGCCACTGGACGGGCCTGTCGCAGTTCTGTTGGATGAACGTTTTGGCGTATGATACGTGGTGTTTGCTCAACCCATTGAAGACGACTGTTTTATCAAATAAGTGGAAACTTGTCACATATTGTCTTTACGCCTTAGTCATTGTTCCCGGTGTTGTAGTATTGTCCTCTATTGCCATAAATTTCATGGACGGTCCATTCGAAAATTTTAAGCCCAAATACGCTGCCAACGGGATGTGTTGGATTACCCAACGAAACGCGTTACTGGTACTCTTTTTAGCTCCCGTGGCCATCGTCATGCTTATAAACGTCGTGTTTTTTCTTTTGTCTTCGTATTTGATGCACAAGTCAATAAAACGGCGGGAAAAACTAACTCAAGCAAAACGCCAAAACCATTTGACTGGCTACGTCAAGTTGTTTGTTCTGCTAGGACTGTCTTGGGTTTTTGGTTTCGTCGCGATGCTTGCAAATAATGAAATAGTGTGGTACATTTTCATTGTGTTAAATTCCTCACAAGGAGTACTTATTTTTATTCTCTTCGTCCTGAACAAGCGCGTGCTGAGTCGATTCAAGTGAAGAGTCCAAGCGACCTTTCAATCATCAAATGTCAGATGTAATGCGTGATCAGGAGCCGGTACCTAGTCTCTGCACTTGAAAATCGTACTCGAAGTTATTGCGTTTTGTGTTCTTTTTTGTGCATAATCAAGATGAGTGGCAACTAGTCTGTGCTCAGTCGAGTACATATGAGTTTCTAATCCAAGTTTGTACTCGATGACCCCTATATTTGTTCAACTATAACTTAGTAAATCTCGAGATTTTGAGTAAAAACTCGAAATTTCAAGATTTGACTCAAACGTTAAGCCTTAATTATGGGGTCATCGAGTGCAAACTTGGATTATAAATTTATCTACCTAAGCCATTACGTAAACATAATAATTCATTTGTTTGGAGTTCGCAGAGAAGTGGAATAGAAAAGCGTGAAGAATATTTTGAATTCGATTTCAAGTAAAGAGATTGGACCCTTGGGCCTGAACTACAGTCTGGCTTATAACTTACGGTGTACAGTCAGTGCAAATTACAAATCGATTGACGGATAATCATGAAATTTCACAATTATGATGGAGACGGTTGACGTTCATATTCTGACGTGTCCAACTATTGTGGCGCTCCCTATAGTGACAATGTTTGCACGTACCTCAATATGCGCTAACTTCCTTCATTGGTCATTATGAAATTTAATATACGTTTTCCAATGGAAGAGTGCGGCTGACGTTGATTTGGGACGTTTCCCTAGGTTTAATTTATGTCTGCATGATATCGCTCTCTCATGCGGGAATGTTTGAAATAATAATTCTCTGCAGGTGCAGTATGCGATGTACACGGTGGGCTACATCAACGCTAAGCGTTGCTCATTTTCAGATGAAACGAGTCGTAGTTATTAGATCAGCTTTAAACTCAAAACTGGGTTTAGTGTGATGTCAAAAACCGACATTTCACGTTGTATCCATAATGGAATGAAAGCTACTCGCTACTTTAGTAGAATTTCTTCTGTCGACCGCTTAACTTCCTGAGATAACTTTTTACTGTACATTTGATTGATAAGCACTGATAAATTACTTGTATTGTTTGTGGTCGAGTGATGTTGAATATTTTGAATGTAGGGTTGGTTTTCTTGAAAGGAATAACCAATGTACTCGTATCATGCTTTTTAGTGGGTTAATCGTGTCGTTCTAACTAAAAAGTAATACACGTAGCCATTTATATTTGTTTGCTTTATGAGCCTCGTTTCGGACCTCAAATGACGTGCACGTGAGGTCTGAGTTTATTAAAGGTTTATTAAAGTTTCTTGGCCTTCCACGGAAAGGAGCCATGATTTAATCTTACTATTTGTTGTTACTATTTAGGTAGCGAAAATTCCCTCGCGTGGTCAAGTGTGAGAGGAAGAGGCACTTACAAACAATATATTGAAGGAAACTCTTCATACATTATTCGACAATTGGATTGTTTACACCAACAAACTTGCAGGTATCCATCAATAGACAAGTTTACTGTACTGTAATACTTAACTGCTTACCTTCATTAAACGTTGAGCTCGTAAAACATCCTCAATATCTGCCACGAATGTCTAAATGTGTCACTTTTTTGTAATTCACTGAACAAAACCAACGCAAATTTTAAGTTAAAGAAACGACCCATACGTTTAGTTATTGCAATACATGGACACGAAAATCAGCGCATAACGTTTAATTATGATTTGACACAGCTATAAGTACGAAATAACGTTTCCTCAGTACATATCTCAAGACTGCATGGTCCTGCCGAAGTTCGCATCACACTTGTGGCTAAGTATCGTTGGAGGTGACGTGCAGGGGCGGGGGTTAGCTGGTCTGATGGGCAGCGAACTCCCATGTCTGGGGAGTGTGTAGTTGTGGCATGGGCAGAGGAAGTCAGACCAGTGGCACTTGAGCTCCGCCACAGTCTGACTTATTTTGTTTTTGATTCAATCATTGGAGGAAGACAGCCGTAGACAATGGTGGTAGGGGGCACCGGAAGAGACAAAGACAGTTGGCGACGATCGAGAGGTGGAGGTTGAAGATTGAGAGCAAAGGTCCACTGATCACCAAGTAAGCAACCCCTGTTCAACTACTGGCTACAGACCTAGGTTGTAGTCCCCAATAATTTTCACAGGGACCAAACTTAAAGATTTAAATCTTGCACGCTGTCAGTAGGATACTAATAGATACGACAAGTATTATAATTTTTGTGGTCGCTGGAGGCTTAATTTTAAAAATACGAACGTGGCAGTGTAGAACGACCCGGGGTTTGTAACTAGTGCCGCTCAAGGCGGGTAAGGACCAAAAGGCAAACCCCAACTCTACTTCATTTGATACTGAAGTGTCCAACAAATTGTTGTTGTACGTTGATCCTGAATTCAATCGTTTTAAGTCACCACATCATTGATGAAGGAATTCAAACAAAACAACTTAATATTTTAATACAAGCACTAGTTACTTGCGCACTAGTTTTCCTCTTGCGAACACACGTCCTTCCAAGTGACAAACCTCACTGAAACACACCTTCATGAGTTTCATGGCAAATAAAAAACTTTTACCACTTACAGGTAAGACATTAGAATATACTCAATAGATGCTAACATGAAAGTTCTTTATAGAACGGAACCAATGACCCAGTAAATGACTAAATATGCAATATTAATAATGGAACAAGTTGATGATAACTGATGAAAACAAGACTGACAAAAACAACGTCTTTAACTAGATATTCTAGCATGACATAATTTGATGAGATGGGATTTTCATCCTGACTTCGTCAGGTGACACGATTAACTTTCTCTCTTTAGGTTTAGGCGCGTTACGCAGCTTAAAGGAACCCTTCTTTATATCGCCCAGAAGTTTATCCACCACAAACGAGTCGTCTTCGGGCTCCACCTCGTGGCCTTTGTCTGAAAAGGTTAAAATTGTGTAATACGTAGAAAGTCAGAAAAAATGCAAATCTCAGTTTCGTGCAGAAGCTTTCTGTTGCCTGGTCGAATTTAGATTTCACGAATGGTTTTAAACATTAAAATAAGCCATACTGAACGAAACAACGAGTGCTATCAAAATGACGTGACAGCTCCATTCATTTGTGAAAAAAGCAAGACTTTGAAAGCCTTCACAGAACACTTAAAAATTCCACAAAAGTTATTGGCTTCTATAAACAAAATTGAAAACTATTGCAAGCTTAAAGTAGATGTCAACCGAATATGGAAGTTTTAACTGCTAACTTATCAGAGTATCAGATACATTAATTGACATTTTACTGCTGAAAACTAATTATTCTTTTTTTCTCTTTCGAATTCAAAATGAAGTTTAAAGTGCAATTAATTGCTAACATAGGGGTAATACTAACAACCATATAGTACATGCTAGCGTGTTGCCCCAACGATGAACTTCCTTACAAAATCAAAATGATACAGATGAGATACGACAATTACGACTTCGAAGATCGCTCGTGTCACGGCGAACTTGCCCGACACCTGTAGTGGAAACAACGAAACGACAGACAGCCAGTCTCTTGCTTTAGAATTTGGTGATGTAGATAATCATTTTGAGAGTAAGGAGGCTACTGATGCTTTTGTTCTCTGATTGGCTAAAACACGTATAACAATACGTCTTCCGTTAGGAGGTGATGTCCCTTGGCATCGTTCCTCGTCACTATGAGAACAGATGCAATTAAAAATGTAGCCTCGTTTCGGCCGCCAGAAACAGAAAGTCGACTTTGTGTGAATTAAAATACCACCGACAGAAATAGGATGTCGTGCTGGGAATTTCCGTATCAGCACCCTTTTGATTTTCCGAAAGAGCGCGCACCATACGATTTCTCGGATACGACGTCGTACATGATAGTCTATACAACTTCTGGGAGTTTGTAAGCAAGTGTTCCGACTCGGCTTTTTGAGCTACGAAGTCGTGGTGTGTTGCCAGTGACCCAAAGTCGTATAGGCGGAGTGCGTATACAGAGTTATTACGGCGGCACTACTGGTGAACAAACTTGGTGATGAGAAAGAGGTGACGATGATTATGGTGACGGCAATGTTGTGGCTGACTCCGATTGTGGTAGTGACTATTACAAATATGTTAATTTTTTCAACGAGGAAGATTGTCGATCAGTCATTAGTTATTTCAAAATAAGATTACGTGTTACAAAGTGTTGGATTTAAAAGAACTTACCGCCAGTCTTGGCCTTCTTCTGTTCGCGTTCAAGCCGCCTCTTCTCCGCGCGTTCTTCTTGCAGTTTCCGTTGAGCATTGTCCTTTACACAATCTTGCACTTTCTCACAAAACATTTTAAAGTTACTCAAGAATTCCTCAAGCTGAAACTTGTCCTCGTTCTCACAGAAGTACTGTATTATCCTTGTAGTCAGATCTTTGATCTTTTTAATGTTGACATCTAGGAGATCCAGCTCCTCACTGGCTTCCTAGAGATGAACACGCAACAGTATACGTATCAGCACAAACGTGTCTGGTTCATTCAATCACGCTTCAAACACCCACGCCCCCTTTGCTCATCTCAAATGTTTTATTGTAATCTATTCTGCCGGGGTACGCCACGAGCTATGTTGCAGAGTAAAACAAGAGGAGGATTGCGAATATTGTGATTTATTATGACGTAAATAGATAAAACTAACTAAGACTCTGCAAGATGGGCATGGACAAAACGCCCACCGGCGTGTACAATGAATATCCCTGAAAGAGGGAACAAAACAAAAGAACTGCCTGAAGGGCTTAAAGGAAAAGTACAGAACATGAACACAAAATTTGAAAAAAACTAACAGGAAATGTATATGAGAAAAGAGAAAGTGGAACCGACACCCCGG
>NMRA01000133.1:709792-739090 GCA_002633005.1 Phoronis australis | reverse complement strand
GGACCTCCTCCCATCATGGGAGGGGGTGGGGCCGGTGGTGGACCTCCGCCCAACATGGGAGGGGGTGGTGGTGGCGGTGGCCCTCCACTCATCATCGGAGGGGGCGCGGGGGAACCTCCGCCTATCATAGGAGGGGGTGGTGGTGGTGGGATGCTAACTGACTGAAAGACAGCAGGGCAGGCAACTTCATGGCCAGGCAGCGGTGGAACAGGAGGAGGGGGAGGCGGGGGCCCACCCGGACATGGCAAATCTGGCAATACTTTGGTTGGAGGGAGAATATTCCCCGCCCAGCCTGGCTTTGCAAGACCATATTTAAGAGCAGTGGGAGATTTGATGGGTTCTGATGGCTGATTGTCCTCGGTTTGCACTCCAGTGTCCACAGTCGATGATGGTTCGTTTGAGTTGTGAATCGTCAAAAGCAGTTGTTCTGGTTTGTCACTCAGTACTGCATGGCGAACGAGATCTTCCAAAGCATCCCATAATACTTCTCTGAAAGAAACGTGTCTCAATGAAAGATGTTATTTGCTAAGAATTTTAACTCGAAAAAGCAAACCAGCTTCAGCAAAATTTATTCTCAGATGACATCTTTCAGTTATTTCAAAAAGGAAAAATTCAGTAAAAATAATAGCATTTTTAAGTTTAATTCTTAAATTTCTGGTGGAGAAAAGCACACCGAAAACCGGAATACACATTGAGTTGCAATTTAGTGACATCTATAAGACCCATTCCATGTTCTAAACTGGTGAAAACAAAGGGGAGAGATGTTTTTGCGAATGTTCATTTCTTTCGAAATCGATAGGTCATTTTTTACGTCACAAATTATTGCGCCTTTGACATTGAAATGAACTGCAAAAGTTTTAACTACCTGCCTGTCTCTTCGATCTGGAATAAATTTTGAAGAATGGCTAAAAGATGAGACGCCTGAGGACTGTTGTAAACCTGTAATAAATGAGTAATTTGCCTTAATTCATGAGTACGTAGTTACTAAATTTTCAATAAACTGCACCACCTGTCCAACATATACAGTGTGGTTCAAAAATGCTACCCGTTCTGATTCTCAACTCGTTTAATTTTTCATGTTTGAATACTTTGAAATACTTATTTTTTTAAAAAAATATGTCTTAGAAGCACGGAATTTTTTGTGATAATTATGATCTTGTATTTTGTCACTATTTCTGAATTTAATAATTAATGAGGTTTTCAATCCTTGCATATCGTTCCTGAATCACAGTTGCTGTCTACGTGATCCCCGACCTAAACACTAGATGGCGTGGCAGCTACCTAAGCCACATTTGCACGGGAGACAGCTGTCACGGAGAAACTAATACGGCACAGCTGATCGGGCTCAAGAGGGTGTGTAAACACGACTGACACGAAGCAAGTTGACACAGCAGTGGCCATTTTTGACACGATTTGAGAGGAAGACGGAGTTGCACTCCATCAGTTTCTCGGGTTTCAACACAACTGCGACAGGGTGGAAAAGGATCACCTTTCAATGCGCTTGCACAATACCGTATATACGGGTGATCCGCTGGCATTCCACATAGTTTGGACGTTGGCTATTGTTATGCGAGCATGCGCAGACATTCTTCATGTAAATGACTCTTGGTGATCCAGTTTGCGATCTAATGTCGTGTAAATGCGACTCAAGTGGAGCATCTCACGCCGAGACAACTCGCACCGTGACAACTGTTTCCCGAGTAAAAACAGCTCCAGTTTGGTCGAAGGCGTTATAAACCAGCCAACTATCACAAAAAATAATTCAGACGACTTACCGTTATGAAATTTTCTCAAATTTTTCTTTAGTCAAATTTTAGGTATTTCAGAGTTCCGAAAGAACTGACAATTCGTTAGTGCTCAAGACGAGGCTCTACAAGTTAGTTTTTCACTATGTTATTTTATGCGCTGAGCATGTTCTCACAAAATAAGAAGGTGTCGCGTCGTTCCAAACCCAGAATTCACTTCTCATCGTATTAATGAAGAGACTGAGAACAATTTTATAGCGGTAAGGAGTCTAAATCAAATGTTCTCGTCAAATCCATCTGTAACAGGGCAGCTGCTGTCGTGTACGTGACTGTAAGTTATTTGCCACATTTCATGAACATCCACGAAGGAATTTGGTAGGTTTTAAGGCAAATGCACATCTTCATTGCCAAATGTAAGGAAGTTCCTACAAGGGGTTCAGGAGACATAGCCGCGGACGCACAACTGCAACCAAGAGTTGTCGAAACCGCCAGTAGGAAAACGAATTAGGAACACGCATTAGGAACACGCATTAGGAACACGCATACCAATTTTTGCAATCATCATTAAAGTAGTTTGGCTAATAGAGACGGACATCAAAAGCAGACTCAAAGACAATAAAAATAGCCACTGCAGGTGGCGCAGAATGCGTCAAATTCATCAGAAAATGAGAGGGCGGCGTCGTCTCCTTAAAAAATACATATATATGCCAAATTTCGTGAAACTCCGTCAAGGAACTCCAATTAACCAATTAAAATTGGCACTAGGGGGCACACCGGTTGTTGAAACCATCCGAACATTCACTCATGTCGTCGTCCCACCCAAGATAGGAACATGTCTGCAGAGGTTTTGGAGATACAGCAGCGGGCGCCAGACAGACGGATGGACGTAAGGACGGTCGGGGGATGACGGCATAATGCACACACACACGCGCACGCACACACACACACACACACACACAAATATGTAGGTGTTTAAAAATGGGACCCTCACTTCCAAACATAATTTCCATGTTTTGAAAAAGTATTCAAGCACGACAGTATTCCCATAGAATAGGTTAAAATTTGCGCGTTAAGTGAGAGGAAATGTTATTTTTCAAAATTATGTCACCGTGTACACCGGACAAAGTTAAATAATACTGACTAAAAAATCTTGAGCTACCTTCTGGAAAACAGCGTTGAACAGGTCCTGAGGATTGTTTATATCAACTCCGCTAGGTAGCGCGGCTTCCAGAACTTGTTCGTCCTGCTCTTTGCCTTCATAAAACACGTCGATCTGGGTATTGAGGTCCTCGTCTGCTTGATCCTGACATGTTATGAGAATGTCCAATAAGTCGAGACCTGAAAACCGAATACACTAAAACTTATTTTTTCATCAGTTAACACACCAATGACATACATATTCGATGAAAAAGAGTCTGCAGGTATTTTCAAATAATTTTTTAAAAATTTTAAATGTACGAACTAATGTCAGAAAAGTTTGCCACCTTTTCTGTGTAAATACAGAAAATGTTGCTAAAACTGTGAAAATTCTTAGTTTTTCAGCACGGCATTTACGGAGGGAATGACAATTAAAATATATCGCGTTAAACTGTTAAGTCGATAGCCTTTCAAACGGCCAACAAACGATTGCATTTAGTGGAAGCCATGACTGGTGCTTACCGACCAGCTCGTTGCGTATCTTCACTCGGTCGTCCAACACCGTTTCTCCAGCAAGAATACAATTGATGAACGCCAACAGAGATACAGTATAACCCACGACTTCAGAGGACTTCAACTCCATTATTATAAAGCTGAATCGGTATCTTTGCTTTTTAGTGACCTGGAACAAGTAAAAGTTTTACTCGTAAACAACATAATCAAAATGCATAATGTAACTAGTACAAGCGTTTGGAAGAGAACGTCTAATTTGTAATCAGGTAAAAATGTTAAAATGGTGATTTACCAAAACGTGTAAGAATTTACAAACTAGATTCTGTTACTCACTCAATCATGACGTTTACTAAACCTTAGTCCAGCGCATACAATACGGGTCTTCGCGATTTTTAGCGGCGACAAATTGCCGTGTCACTGAACCAGGAGACACAATACAATTTTTCACGTGAATCAACGCACACGATACGTATTTTATCGGCGACATTTTGGCGAGAATAAATCGTACCCAGTGCCATTTTGTAATAAGACGACGAATTATCCAGGTAAAAGTAAATTGATTCACAATAGCGTTTGAGAGCAAAAATGAATGCTTAGTACACCAACGACAGTACGTACCTTAAAGTACTGCAAAGCATCAAGGATCAAATCGTGACCTTCCCCAGAGTACAGGCATATGGCAGACATCAATTCTATCACTTGTTTTTTTACCATGATGTTAGTCGTGTCCAGAGCTGTAGATGCACAAAGTGAATTAAAAAGAATGCAGAATGCTTGCAACGACATCTTTTGCAAAATTCGAAAACCAGTCATTCAACATATACAGTCCTATCTGATTCTTCCTCCGTTTGCGACGATTCCAAGTCCAAATATTAAACTTATGGGCTTTTAAAGGAGACCACAGCTACGCTAAATCACAAAACATTTCGGTTGAGCGCCAATAACAAAAGCTCGTGAAGACTTAAAGCGACAATGAAGGACGAAGAATTTGTGCAAGGCTGAAAAGAATTACACAAATTTATCTCTGACAACACTTCTGAATAAGCTTCCAGTCACCGGAAAGTCCTCTGACAAGACACCACAATCGGCTCACTAAGAGAAACACCACCCCCAATACCCTTCAGCTTATCCTCACTGGGTGTACCTATGGGGAGAAGATTTGTGCCCAACATCTTCTGTGAACCCACACGCAGAACGTAAGTCAGGTAATTCTGAATAAACAGTTGTTTAGAATTTACTCCCACACTTCAGTCCATTCTTAAAACTCCCATTCTCGCTGTTTCACACATGCTCTCACCTGTCAGTCATTATCTATTCCCCTTTTCTCCATACCGCCCCTCTAGCTCTGTCAAAACTATTCGACAACTGGTTTACTACTAATTTTGTTCCATTCTAAGAAGTGTAAACTCTGTTTCGTTACATCTCGGACACCATTTTGTACAGGTGCACAGAATGTGGGTGCTTAAACGCATGCTTCAACACAAATATTAATATTTCTGAAACAAAATCACATTGTGTACAAAAAATCATTTCACAGTGTTCAGTTCGTGCATGAACTACAGACTATTCCTGTCTTGCATGACGTCACAGTATGAACATAATCATTTCTTAAAGAGTTCTTGGACGACAATACAAGTAAATGTTCCTTTTATGACGGTTACACTACGACATTTGTTCAAGTTTTGTATCTCGTCATAAACCAATTTGAAACGCATCGACTAAAATTCCGAATATCCCTACGAAAGAATAAAACTAATGTGAAAAATAATTCACCTACAAAACATGACTCATTCGACATGGTGCTGACATATCACACAGAGCGTTTCTCACATTTATGCAATTGATCAGAATTACAGCCACAGACTGAAATACGACAAATAACATCGACATCTCATTAACCAAAGGTAAATATTTACTGTTGACATGTTTTATTACCATTAAATACGGTCTTTCCATAATTCGCCTAAAGCTGATCTACCGGTTTTTCTTGTTTACTACGCCGGTGTAACAGGTGGTTTGAAATATTCGAAGCTTAGCAACCACAACATAAAAAAAGATGAGACACAAAAATTAAGGAAAAGTCAAAACTTTACACGTTAAACGAGCAGAGAAACAATCATAACAAATCAGAGCACTGAAGTTACATGGCTCTTAATGTGACAATCAAAAAATCAATGTACACATTGAGACATAGTTATCTTTTCCTTCGCCATGTTACGCTCTACTTATTGTGAGTATTTATATCTTCCATATTGCTTATTTTTGTATTTCTGTCGTAACAAGGGACCTGCTTATGTTACACCCGTTGTCTCTGGAAAATGGAGATAAGGACGTACTTTGCCACAATAGGGACATATGTCAAACATAAATGTATTTGCTTAATTTATAAAGAAAACATTAAAAAGAACGAACTCAGTTTTAGGGCGAAGAACGCATTATTGTTGGACAGGATAGTCTTCTTGAACTTATTGACCAGTGATATTGTATAAGACGGCATAAGTCTTTTGTGATTTTATTAGAAAACGTCAATTGCCGAAATTGTCGTCAAGTCATTCGGAAGAAGACTCGAGTTCGAATCCACCAGGGGACTCCTCTATGGTACAGAACGTTCACGCTCCGTATAATTTTCAGCTTCTAAGTCACTTAGTTTGATAAAGGATTACAGGGTTTCTAACGATGAAAATACGAATTTGTAGCTGTGTCCACAATCATCAATGTTTAAGAGCAGGCGAGGCAATGTTTGGATGTGTAGAGAATGTTCGTGTCGTTGTCGACAAAAGCTTTCCCGGAAAAGTGTGGAAGCGAAACCGTGACACATGCGCAACATCGTTCAACAATATTGTAAAAACTTTAGACTGCAGTTAACTGTTCAATTTATTGTCCACGCGAACGCTCCATTTTGTAGGACTATGCGAAGATTGGTGCTTGACCAAAATACATATATAGACTGAAGGTCAAAGCTATGACCAATGTGAGAAAAATGTCTCCACTACCAGTAAGACGCACACACGATGATTAATGGTTTGTCTATACATGATAACACCGTGTTCTATCTGACAACAAGCGATAACAGGTTGTTTTATTTACGATCACAATATACGGGTACGCAGTGCATGTTTGTTACTCGGGCGTGTCTAAAATAAAATAAAATATATCTTGCTGCTGGACAATAAGGTATCTTTGCAAAATTTGATGTGAAATTACAATCGTATGCATGTATTTTTTCAAAGAGGATTTGAAGAGTACCATCTTTAAAAATTCTAAATTTTGACTTTTCAATGACAGACACGATCTGAATATGCTGGTGCTATTCAGTGGTATCAAACGAGAATATACAGTCACTAGCGTTTACATGGGCGGCGCACTATAGGGGGTGGAGCGGCTATAGCCCCCCACTTTTTTCAGTGCTACGCCGCACGTGGTCTATAGGCGGTGCACCACAGGGGGCTGAGGGGGCTTTAGCCCCCACTTTTTCAGTACTGCGCCGCCTATGGTTTACCCCGTATTGGGAGCGGACACACCCTGTATTGGGAGCAGACACTGACATCTACAGTACCCTAACACATTCCTATGAGAAAGTCATTCATAAAGCACTGCATTACACTATCACTATGTCGTCGTTTTGCTTTATAAGCAGATACACGTTACAGCGGTAACCAGTATGGTGCAACAGTGACATCTCTAAGATTAGATAGAGAACCAATCAGATTGGCTGAAATCAGGTAATACATTTTGGTGATTAGTTTAGGATGGCGAGATTTTCCCGAACCTTTCAGCCTACATCTAAGTTCACTAAAGCATCATTAATTTTTTACAATATCAGCTAATAATAGTAAAAAATCTTTTAGGAATCAGTCGATTTTCGTACACCCAGATTACCGAAATAGCGTAACCTTGAGACGTTGGGCTACCAAATAGCCACACAATATAAAAACTAACGGCACACTTAGCGCAGAACTCTAACTGTACTTTCTTATTTTAAAAGACCATTGATTCAAAGCATGCGATTTTTAGTCCCGAAGGGATGCGCGCAGGTACACTGTACGTGAACAGGGCAGGCAAATCGGGAGAGAACAGGAAACGGGGTATCCCACGGAAAGTTTGGGGCTCAAAGACAAGAAATTTTCAGAATTTATTCTCGTTAACGTGAATTGTGGTTCATGCCAGTAGTATCCTGTCACGGTTTATGAGTTAAGCATGCATTATTAAATTCGCAAAAAGTGTTTGTTCCCGATTGCCAACACCAAATCAATCTGTTACACATGTACACTGACTGTACACGGCCATAAAAAATCGTATTCCTAATATTCCAATCGACACAGTGAGTTTCGCACGAACAACTCTCTTTTCATTAATAATGCATTTCTAATAACGATCTTCAACTTTTCGAAGCATAGATGAATAAGAATGCGTTTTCAATTGAGAGTAGAAGACCCACAATGCCAAGCTTATAAAAATGGGGGACCCTTCAACGAAATGTCCTGGTCAGGGCGCCCAAAAGAATAAATCTAGGATTGGTAGATAACAAATGTTTTATAATCTGCTCTCTTCTACATGTTTTGCTGTGTCTTTTTTCTCGACTGCACCTGCCAAGCGTCCTGCGCCTATATCGGTCACCACGAAGTTTTCACATTATTAGGGGGCAATTATCCTCCCAGTCGACCCAAGTACCGTCCCTATTTAGTGCGTATGTGTGGGGGATGCCTCCAATTTCACAAGTGTGAGTGGGCATGGGGGCGATCGCCACCCCTGCTCCCTGCTTCTTACGCATATGACCTGTTCAAAAATCCCACTGGACTAGGGCACGTTGATATTTTTCGCAATTCATTTTACATGTCTCGGGACAACGACATGGCGATTCGAGGTCACACGATTGCTATCCTATTTCTCACCGGGGCAAACGGTAACATCCCTGTTACACTATTAATCATAGGTCATGGAAAGACCATAACCATTAATTTGAATTAAAAAATGTTTACCGGTGCTAATATTGTGACGCCGGAGCATACTTTATTGCAGATAAACAAAATAAATAAAGCATATATCTTATCGCCTTGCCAGTGCTTAGATAAAACACGCCTACGCATTGAACAATTCCTTTTCGTTTGCAAATTCAAAAACAGTGAGCAAACATTTTTCATTGCTGCAGTCACCCATATTTACATCGACGAGGGCGGCCGATGATTTGAAACATATATACTATCCCACGGATTTACCCGCATATTTGGTGGTATTCCTGGTCGCCACCTTGGAAATGTTATCATACTGATGTTTTTTAAGAACATTCAACCCTACCGCGGGGTTTTCAGACCGAAAATAGAGCTGAACATGATATTTCGAAAAAGGCCTCAGCATAAGTGACAATCGATACCAACCGATAATCCGGGACATTGGACACAAAGCCACTTACACGTATTTTACTGCTACTACTGATAGTTTTTATTCCAGGAACCACGTTAAACTTGCATGTAACTGAATAGAATGGCCCAAATGCTCCTCTAATTGGCTGCGGGTATCAACAATTGCGATCATCATCACTATGCCTTTNCAAAAGAATAAATCTAAGATTGGTAGATAACAAATGTTTTATAATCTGCTCTCTTCTACATGTTTTGCTGTGTCTTTTTCTCGACTGCACCTGCCAAGCGTCCTGCGCCTATATCGGTCACCACGAAGTTTTCACATTATTAGGGGGCAATTATCCTCCCAGTCGACCCAAGTACCGTCCCTATTTAGTGCGTATGTGTGGGGGATGCCTCCAATTTCACAAGTGTGAGTGGGCATGGGGGCGATCGCCACCCCTGCTCCCTGCTTCTTACGCATATGACCTGTTCAAAAATCCCACTGGACTAGGGCATGTTGATATTTTTCGCAATTCATTTTACATGTCTCGGGACAACGACATGGCGATTCGAGGTCACACGATTGCTATCCTATTTCTCACCGGGGCAAACGGTAACATCCCTGTTACACTATTAATCATAGGTCATGGAAAGACCATAACCATTAATTTGAATTAAAAAATGTTTACCGGTGCTAATATTGTGACGCCGGAGCATACTATATTGCAGATAAACAAAATAAATAAAGCATATATCTTATCGCCTTGCCAGTGCTTAGATAAAACACGCCTACGCATTAATATTCCTTTTCGTTTGTAAATTCAAAAACAGTGAGCAAACATTTTTCATTGCTGCAGTCACCCATATTTACATCGACGAGGGCGGCCGATGATTTGAAACATATACTATCCCACGGATTTACCCGCATATTTGGTGGTATTCCTGGTCGCCACCTTGGAAATGTTATCATACTGAAGGTTTTTAAGAACATTCAACCCTACCGCGGGGTTTTCAGACCGAAAATAGAGCTGTACATAATATTTCGAAAAAGGCCTCAGCATAAGTGACAATCGATACCAACCGATAATCCGGGACATTGGACACAAAGCCACTTACACGTATTTTACTGCTACTACTAGTTTTTATTCCAGGAACCACGTTAAACTTGCATGTAACTGAATAGAATGGCCCAAATGCTCCTCTAATTGGCTGCGTGTATCAACAATTGCGATCATCATCACTATGCCTTTATTCAATTGTCAGCTTCAAGGAAGTCATTAATAAATACTAGCACAGGAATCAGAATACAGGGGAAAAGACATTGGACACTTACAGATCAATGCAGATCGACGCACTGTCACTCGCATGTTTTAGTTCATTGTTGGCAGACATATCAAAGTCATGCAGATTATTGGTGGTGGTTTACCTATTACTGATCACATTACCATGGGCAGTCATGTGTGTAAGACATAACCGACTATAAATATCTCAACAGGGAGCAACTTCATCGCTATCCAAGTGTGGTGTGGTTACGTATTCAAGATGGCACTCAACATGGCCGACGACAAACGATCACGCACAAACATGGGAAATAACGCCTAACATATGTTTTTTTATTTTTCTTCCTTTCACAACTGTCTTGTTGCACCAGAAAGTAAGTAATGATATATATTTGTGATCCGGCTAAAAATGAAAACCGAATTAGGCCTTTACTCTCGTGAAACTGGTCTCATAACATTCCTTACAACAACAAGCTTCCACGTCAATAATCGCAACACCGAAACAGTCCAGGACTCAAGAAGACGCTTTTGATTAGCGGATTCGAAAATGGCGCACGTATTGCACGTGACTTGAATTGCCGGCTCACACGGCAATACTTCAAGACGGGATGAGCGCGGTAATGTTTTTGAACCCAACGCCCTTCGCTAAGCAGCTAAACAGCTACAAAATACAGCTTTAATTTGACTCGACTCCAGCCCTCGAAGTTATGTTTGTTGAAAGAACGCATCACCTGCGACTTAAATTAAGACCTATTCATAGATGTTAGAAAATCAAATACGAAAAATTAAGTTGAAATTCGCTTTCCCTGGTCCTTCTACATTCTACACCGCGTGACGAGAGGAAATATTGTGCGACTGACAGACACCTAACCTTCTTCCACCAAGATTATTCCGTTATGTCAATAGTATTTCGTGCAACCTAGCATTTCTAGATGCTCAGTTCAGCATTTTGAATCCGACAACTGCGTCCCATACTATAAATTCTATTCACGTTAGGTAATTTTTCTCTATGTAACGCCGAGTTCTCTTGGGAGCACGCGCATTTCAATCATTCACACTGACATGCTTCCCTGGTGTCCCGACAGACTGTTCATCTACCGCGGGTACCAGACCAATAGAAAAGCCAGCGTTCATAAAAGAAAATAAGAAATCCTCCATATACAACAGGACTAACGACTCGCGTTGATATGGTCAACGTAAAAGGCCATGTGCCTGGTGACTAATGGGAACTACTCGTCTTGTGTCTTTTTATTTTATTATGCGCTTCAATTTTATATACATAAAACGTATATACGTTGTCGTCTACAATGGGATTTAGGACATTAACTTTTGAAGAAACGATCCACCACGTCATGACCTGACATAGAAGTACTGGACCGGACATATGAGAGCACAAACATCCGACATGAACACAGCGTTTGCACAAATTTGTTGTCAGTTTTCGATGGATATGTTGGAATCACATAAACTTTGATGACGGTCTTTTATTGGAAATCCTAACTCGAGCCCAATAAAATGCTTTGAATATCGAACTGTGTTAAGCATGTATCCCTGAAGATTTTCGGTACAGAATCAGTAACAAGTGCATTTTAGTTCACCAAACTAAGCTCATCAGTCTCAAGTGTAAGCTATTCTGCTTAACATTAAGGATAAACACACTGAAATACATTTTGATGCCTTAAGTTGGCTGGGGACCGCAGCCAGGCTGTGAAAAATGGATATCTGCAATGATCAACACGAGAGGTTTACCGGCACCACGGTAGAGTTCTATAGCTGTCCAACTGCGAGAAAAAATCCAGCCAAAATCACGTGCTCTCATTGAATATACACGGCGACATCTCGCGGAATCTCGCGAGATCTTGCTTTTCTAGCGAGGTACTACCGTTACTGAACTCTACCCTGGTTATCCTCACAGCAATGTGTCGTCGCACCACGTGCATTAACTACAATTGTACAAACCCCGCATCGCCAGCAGTTCTAATACAGAAGTTTCCATTCATCCACAATAATTTGCGCAAACATCGTTGCACAAGGCTGTAATGATATCGTACGACGGTAATTCGTCTGATATTCGTTTAATTCCCAATTATTTCTAATAGATAATTGCTCAGGCTAACACCGTAATTTTGAAAATAATGACTGATGGATAGTGTCCTGCGCGACATGTTTGTAAAATGAGCTTAACACTTATTTGCAGCTTTTAAAGTTTCAAAAAATCTCGTGATAATATTCTATTTTCCGCCAAACATGTAATGCAATGAAAAAAAAACATACATAGAAGTATTACCAATTTCATGAATTATACCGTACCGTGCATTATACATGTCACGTACACGGTAACGATTGGTATGGTGGAGTTTCAGGTTGCACAAACATGTCGTTTTACGCTTCGGTAACGCTTTACTGCCTATCTACACACACCGGCTATTCGTATTGTAATTGATTGTCGTATACAACTCACGAGTTGCAACATGATTTTTCGAGCTAAAACGCTGTAAACGATTTATAGGAGGAGAAGTCGTATACGATTTGTAGGTGGAGATGGTGTATACGACTTCTGAACCTCTGTGCACACACCTTAATTGTCGTATACAAAGTTTACACAAAGTCGCATGCGACTTATCCCCAGCACACTCCGACGTTTCCCATACGACTAGTCCCCGACTTCCTATACGACTAATCGCAGTGTGAAGACGAGTGGGCCTATATGGCTTTTTGAGCTTCTCGACCACCGCAGCGTGTAGATAACTTTCCAAAAGTTGCATAAGAAGTCCTAGGCAATGTCAAATAGTATACAAAAACGAACTGTGCGGGCAGGACTTTACACAACAGTCACCGCGAGCAGTTGGGGTTATATTCCTGAATGCTCAAATCAAGTCAACAACGGGCAAAAATTTTGTAAACGACAAGACACGTTAGTCGGTCAGACGAAATTGCACTCGTGTTTATTCAATAGATAAAAGGTGATATATGCGAGGAAACGCAAAAATGAAAACGTAAAATATAATAAACTACTACCCACTCCATTATGCTACTACAACAAAATTTCAATAGGCAAAAGGCAACTAATTCAGAAGTTTATATACACCAGTCACTGCGAATGACCCCCTAATACAAACCAGTCATTGCCAATGTCCCCCTAATTTTGTATGGGAACGAACGAGGTTATATGTTCAGACTTAGTAAACATCCGAGCTTTTTTCAAATGTTGAACATACCGTCATTCACAGTCATAGAGAATAGAAACAAACAACACACACAGCACTGTAATGATTGCAGAGCACTGGAGGTTATTGGCTGTTGCTCAAAGCACTCACGCATTCATTTTGGGGTACTTTAACGTGTCCTATAATTTGTGAATAAAAAGAACCACGGGAGTACATCAACTCTTGGAAAATTATTGTTGGCAATTGTTTGAAAGTAAATATTACAATTTAGTAATATTGAATAACATCTGTATTAGAAGACTGAAACAATTCATGAAAATGACTTTATAGGCAAGAAAAGTGGTTTTCGGAAATTAGCGCAGAATCGAAATTGCAACCCTTTAACACTCTGCTGGTGTATCTGAATATGTCTTAATAAATGGCAGAGTATTTAAATGTATTTACACTGCGACTGGTGAAGTCGACGGCCTCGATTTCAGCGAATGTCTGATAGACAATGGCGTGAAGTGGCGAGTTGTGATAAAATCGCAAAAACTTAATGGGTTTTGTTATCTAAAATCTCTGGTCAAAGTTAAAAACTTCCAACAATAAATCCAAAATGCGTTTTTAGATGTAAAACCGTTAATGCCGGTTTAATCCCGGCGTTATCCACGTGATATACACGTGGTATTTACGTAATGTAATTATAAGATTAAAAAAGTTTGGTCCTACTGAATTTTCAAAAAATTACGTCCTCAAGTCTATGGATGAATGATATACTACATTTCTGATTTATCTAATAGAATAAAAAGTACCAAAATGATAACATACGTTTAGAAAACCACTACATATTAACAATTGCCGTGCGTGATTCCCGACAAAAGCTGCGCGCTTGCCAAACTGCTACTTCGATTTACGAGACAAATGTGCAGAGAACTGTATGTATCTAAAGAATTTCAAGTTCACCAGACAGAACTATCTGTAAAGTCTCTCATTTTGCTTAATAGTCAAGTATATAGTACATGTCGTTTAACAAAGACTTTCATCAAACATTTTTTATGGATTCGGCAAAAGTGAAAGTAAGTCACGTGAAAGTAATCGCGGGGCATTGGCAAAATACCTTCGATCATTGCTTTTTTCTCATAAACTTTTAAGATAAAATCTCAAGAAAGCTGTTACGGTTTTCTGAGTCACTTTATTTTTTCATAAAAATCATACAGGTCTTATATTTGATAGTCCGTCATGCAAAAGTGGAATGTTTTAAAATAAATCCTAACATCGTTTTGTAGAGCAGTGCATAAAGTATAGTGTGGGAAAGGTTCATGTGAATCTGATCAGCCATTTCTGAGACACGACTGATTTTTCCGGAGTTTGCCAAAACTGAACATTTTTCTAGGGTCCTACAGTACCTTAGCGAGGTGTTTTTCTCAAGCCGTAAAATTCTGAAAAAGGTGGCGAAACTCAGCGAGTTCTGCAAAACTGCTCATACAGCAGTTTCCCTGTTAGTTTATATATCATAAACATAGACACTATTATTTTATGACATTTTCGACAAAACAAGTATCATCATTCAAGCGCTGAACAGGGGGAAATTTCTATTTGGGAGATGGAGTCTCGTGCGTAATTTTTTTTCTGATAATTCATGTAACTTTTACACCGTTGCCGATTTAGCATTGGTTCGTGTTTTGGAAACGCAACTCTTGAGAATGACATCTCAGCCACATTTATTGTTGAGTGCAGTTACAAGTGTCTCCTTACATGAGTTTTCAAGTGCTATCACTGTGTCAGCACCCGATATGAACCTTTATGTGACCTGTGATAAACTCTGAAGACACTTGAAGAAAATTAATTATCATAAATCCACATATCATGGTGACTGAAATAATCAAACCGCACGATGTGAACCATTGGCAATGTTATCATCGGCAAAAGAACCAGTCTCCAACACAGTGACACAACTAGAAGCGGAGACTGGGACGCGCTCATATTTATCACTGGGGTACGTCGAACATAAATACATGTGTATTAACCAATTAATTATTTATTTTATTTAACTGACAAGCAATAGTTGCTACCCAGCCACATTTGAGTTTCTAAGTTTCAATCTCCAAGAAAATTAATTCATACGAAGCACAAGAATTCAAAAAAAACTTCTCATTTACCAGTAAATAACAACTCTTATCGCCAAGGATTTGCGCTACAAATATACCCGACAACTAGTTTACTGAAAGAGGTAATTGTCACTAAGAAAACAAAAATGATTTTGCCGGAACCTAGCTCACCAAAGGTGGAAAAAACAACACGTCTTATGGGAATAACGGTGTTCGGAGATCTGTGCGGAGAACACAAGACTAAAGAAAACGCATTGGGCAATCTAGGCATGGGACATCACAAAAAATCACGCTTTGATCCAGACATAGAGCGCACACCAGAGCCAAGTCAGGACTTAAACGGAGGCACATAGACAGAAAAATATCAATTCACACAAAACAAAGCTCAGATCGCAACTCAACAGATGACACGGTTTATCTCATCGCCCTCTCATCAGTTGTATTGTATAATTTGTAAGTTAATAAGACAAGGCTGTGTAAAAATACCACGTTCGATTCGACCGCATGTCTCGCCACCACGACCTGGTACCATGAGCTAATGTGAAAAGATTCATAAATTAATGACTATTTCATTCTATTCAGTATTTTCAATGCTGGCGGTCGGGAACAATTCAGTTTTAGCACCCCAGTTCTACCCATGCTCAAAATTTGAATGGAAATCCAAGTTAATGATAGACCACGCTAGTGTATAGTTCATGTGATAACTCTGAGAGAGTTTGTACCTGATCAATAACAATCAAAATTTATCACACCGTTCGACCTGAGCAAGAGATTGAGTATTGATTGTTCTGTGCAAACTTAACTTGTTTCTGTGGTATGGCTGCTGCAGGTGTTAATGGCCATTTATGTTGTGCTTGAACTAGGAATTACGCTTAATCTCAAGATCGCAAATATGCATTAACTTGAATTCATATGTCCAATAAGCAGTCAGGTGAAACTTTCTGTTCAATATAAATATTTTTTGTAATTATTGACCCCACAACCACCCATTTCATTCTTTGGCGGAATTTGCGAATGGTTTATCAATAACTGTTTGGTGAAATGATACTTAGAATATTTCAATAATCTGGTTATTGAATTATGATATTTACCTGTAATGAGCTGTCTAATGTAATCCTTGTGATTTACAATATACTCGAGTCCAATCCTTGAGTTAATCACACACCTAACGCATGAAATATTCTCAAGGAGAACCATGGCATCTGCTAGCTGAGTAACCTTCCTCGACCCTAAACTTTCCACACTGTCAAGTAAAACCTTCAAGCCATCTTCGTCTAGAAAACCCTGCATCCATTCCAAGTCTGAAGTCTTGATTTTCTTTTTCAAGGCTGAGAAAATATGTCTTGTTGGAATGCGCAGTAAGCCAACGCAGACGTCGGGAGAACAGACATCGAAGTCTACATTTGACAATCTTTTGGCGAGAATTTTTCCCAAAGATGGTTTTCGAGTAATATCTAAAGTGTTGTCATATCCGTTACTTGTAGAATGTGTATTCATTTCTTCGTTTGACGTTCCTGTACTTAGCTCGCTCTCCTCAATGCTCCCGTCGGTATTATCCTGACGCACTAACCCAACTCTCCTCTGTCTATGACTCGTTTGTTTTGCCTTGTCTGTTGATGCTTTCTCGATTTCCGATAACTCTCCCGCGGTTACATCGCTTTGATTACCCCCTTCCTGAATTGCCCTCCTTCCGCTGAAAATGCCGCGCCAAAAACTGAACGCAGAAGCTGCCATTGTGATTTTTAAATTATCACCAATTATGCGATCACTCAAGCAAAGAATCCAGCCCACGCCCTTCTATCCAGAAAACATTGTTGACCCTGGTTGATCGACACAGGAAAAGTCAGAAATGTTCTGCCACGTGACTACGACAATGTCAAAAACTCCATTAATATTTTTGTGATGACCTGAAAAGGATAATTGAATCATCAACTATAGATAACTCGTCTGACCGCCGTGAGGTCAACATTCACCAGTCGGAATTGCCAAATGGGAAACAGGAAAGTGATTCATTTGTCACCTACCTGATACTCTGTGGGTACTACGCAAACTCTATTTTTTATGGCAAAAATAGTATTCAGCGGTCCACAGCGTCCAGACGGGAAAACAGACCAGTTGCTGAATTATAGGAAATATTCAATTCGACCCAGTACATCATCCATGAGTCAATATCTGGACACACAATGACCTAACCCCTGCCGGGTTGAGGTGACTATTTAATCCTGTTATTGGAGATAGGGCCGTCCCGAACCGTTTTTCGGTACGCAGTATATAGTGTTACTTTGAACTCAGGCCGCAGTGTTTACTGGGTCCGACTTAAAATTTTGATGCCCCGACGCCAGTCAGGGTATTCTGTGTTCCTCTATCGAACTCAAATTCCCCTCGTTGAACCTGTGAACTCGAGCGTCACGGTAAACTACCAAGAAACGAAGCCCCGGGGTCATGGACGTTAAGCAATACTTATNTATAGGAAATATTCAATTCGACCCAGTACATCATCCATGAGTCAATATCTGGACACACAATGACCTAACCCCTGCCGGGTTGAGATGACTATTTAATCCTGTTATTGGAGATAGGGCCGTCCCGAACCGTTTTTCGGTACGCAGTATAGAGTGTTACTTTGAACTCAGGCCGCAGTGTTTACTGGGTCCGACTTAAAATTTTGATGCCCCGACGCCAGTCAGGGTATTCTGTGTTCCTCTATCGAACTCAAATTCCCCTCGTTGAACCTGTGAACTCGAGCGTCACGGTAAACTACCAAGAAACGAAGCCCCGGGGTCATGGACGTTAAGCAATACTTATCTGTGTTCAACAACGAACAAAAGTGAATTTGTAGTCGTTTACTGCTCTACAGAATATGTGGCTATTCTCGTGAATCACTAAATTGAAATGATAGATTTTAATAGTTCGGCTTTCAAGTTAGAAAAATATCTTGTCCAACACGAAGTGAACACCAATTCAAACATTACTTACTCGCAGGCAGAACTAGAAGTTGATTCAATGACGCTCAACCTAATGAAAGGCTATCAAACCGTCTCGGGATGAGATGACACTTCATGGTTGATCTATACATGAGGGTCCAGTGATTCACGATGGTATCTATTGGTACTTCGGGAAATCAAATTCATCAACCAATTTGACCTGATATAACACGTCAACACCCACATAAACTGAGGATTTAAATAATATAAATTGCTTACTAAAATCTGCTAGTCACGTGGTTCGAACTGATACAGATATCAATTGAGCTATTGTGACTTTCTACAAAAGACATTTTGTTGGACATACGTGATAAACCAAACGAGTCCGCAGGATCAACTAAAAAGATTCGAACAAGTTAATTTCTCTGAGTTTACGAAAATAACATACTTGTAATTGTATTCTGAAAAACATGAGAATTTTGGCAACATACGCGATGCACCTCAAAGACCATCCATGACACGACTCTTACAGAGCTGTTGCGCCCGGATGACACGCCCACTTCTGTATCTGATCGGGTTACTATCATCCAGCACAAAAGGCATCTCAATGATGGCATAGAAATTACCACTCAAGGAAAATGCTACGCCGGTGCATTTTTACTAATATAACTGAAAACATGTAGAGCGACTTGAGAAACCACCACACAAGGGGATTCACAGTCGCAATCTCAAGCCTGCGAGTCACATAACAATTGCCGTTGTTGATGGAGAAAAATGCACATATCATTATTCAAAAAGCGTGTTAGTTCCTAAAATACTTGACACATAACCACTGCGTTGTGATGCGCCCACGACAGCACCTCGAACGGTATGCTGCTTGGGGTGTTTATCAGTACCGTAAAATGGCCACCAGATGGCGCAGAAAACGTCCAACACGTCCGAAAATGGGAAGGCGTTGTCATCTCCTTAATAAAATCTGCCAAATTTCATGAAATTCTACCAAGGAACTCCTACGATACAGAAGTAAACGTAAGCACTGCCATAACGAGGCACGTCCGAAAGAAAACGCCATCTACGCTTACCTTCAATCCAATACACAAGCCAAATTTTGCAGACATCCTGCAAGGGGTTTAGGAGAAACAGGTGTAGGTAAAAACATGCCACTACGAAGCGCCACAGTTATCGTACCTTCCCGAAAATCTACGCTAGTGGTGCGCTTGTTAGTAGGATCCAATCTGCCGATTTTCATAATGATCCTCTACGCAGATAGACGGATACGGACGACAATAGCCCACTAGGTGGTGCAGAATCGGCCGAATCCATCAGAAATTTAAAGGCGTTGTTGACTCCGTAATAGGAGACTATTTGCCAAATTTTATGAAAAAGAACACAAAGGATCTACCAAGATTCAAAGGCATGCAAACATCAAAAGCAGAAAGCACGCAGAGTTAGATTTTTTACTTTGAATCAATCTGTAATCTCTTGGTTCACGTGACCGTGTCATTTTTAGTAAAATTAAGTAAAAAAGGCACACTCAAACAAAATGACGATATCAACAGCATGATAAAAGTTCGTTTGATATAGAATTCTAGTACTCCAACCCTTAGCGTACTTCTTTGAATGGTGTAACACCTTAAAGTGGAACTTGCACGCTAATTTCTTATCTCTGAGATTGCTTGGTCAAATTAGTTAAAAACACTGCGTAGAGCAATGATGCGAATATGAATTACGCTGAAAATTTCCGAATGGTTTTAAGAACGACTTTTGTGTCGAAAATGATCCGCCGTAAATCACTCAACCGAGTCTAGTTAATATCGTGACGTAGTGTTGGGGAAATAACACTGCATGATGCGGGCTATACGATCTCCCAAGGTACGACATTATTGCAAAGCTCACCTATTTACAGAATTTTTTGTTTTCACGTTACAAGTTGTCAACTGCGCTTTGTTTAGCGTAGATGATATTCAAATAGCATTGTCCTTTAGTTCCTGTTATACATTTGTATAGTTAGGAGCATGCACCTTTATAATGACCGATGAAATAACCGACCGAAACGTCGTGTTAATGTACACAAGCTAGAAGTCCATGTCAGATGACTTGGTCCATGTCAGGTGACTCAGTCCATACCAGACGTAATATCAGTCACGTGCTCATCATGCACGAAGGATAGTTTCGCGCCCTTTCATGACAATTAAAAATTCACAAATTAAATTACACCAATAACACCAGGGTAGCTGTCTCACGGTAAGAAAAATCTTGCCAAAATCACGTGCTCATTGAAAACAGACGACAAAGTCTCGCGTAATCCCGCGAAGTCTTGCTCTTTAGCCGGGTCCTAGCGAGGTCCTAGTGCTCAACAAGGCATAATATGTTCTTAGTCTACGCATTGTGTAATTTAGCTCCGGAGGGCTTGCTTGCAATGACACCGGTTTTTCGAGCTCAAACAAAGTCGTTGTAGCTGTAGCTATTTTTATGTCGCTGTTGAAGTAGTGCGAGAGGTGAATACGTAAAACTGTATTACATGGCTGAATTTCCCTCGACAAATTCAACGCGTATGGGATAAATGTACTTACATTTTAAGAAACAAAATTCACTAGGTGTTGCAATATAAAAATAGATAAATGATTAATTTTATAATAAAAATGGAGTATTAGATGCATAGATTATCATTGAACATTGAGAGAAAATAGCATGTGTAGACTGCACGACTGGTCACGGAGATAGCACCTTACCAATCCTTGGAAAATCGTTCAAAATCCAGCTGTGACCGATTTTAATGTCATTATGTCGAAGCTGCTAACAATGATGTTGTAACTACATATTAAATACTCGACTCGGAGTATTTAATCTAAAGGTGTACTACCAGTCTCGAGTCATTACACAACCAGTCTATTATAACTGCTCGTGCCACTACCAGATCGTAGGCCAATCGCACAATTAAATAGACGTGCGATTCAGTGTTCACCGGGGCTACACCCATGACTGAAGCGACGTTCCATTTTATCTAGACACGAAAAGTAGTTCCATTGAATTCAATTACATGTAAATGTATTCTGTGTTTGTTTTGTCCATTCTTTGTCTTTTTCATTCAAATAATGTATGCTGAGTCAAAATGTGTCGTTTTAAAGATGCACGTCCAGTTTCACTCACATTAAGTAGCGCTTTGTTTTTTCTAAGATGTTTCGCATGCGCCTAACTCCCGATAATGACACAGTCTCACGTGCGCAGGTGCATAACCATGAGAATATACAGTATCACCAAGAAATTAAATATAAAGAGGGCGAGAAAAATGTTTTTGGATTAAATATTTTCAATTGACAAAGAATATTACGTTTTCTTCTCATGAATTGCCATCAACAAGAGGTGGTCGTTCATGTATCCAAGCAACGCCTTTCGTCTTGCTATCATAGGGATCTCCACATGGACGGCCAGTACACCCACGAACGAACCCACTAAATCATCCTGGCTATATGAACAGCAAGTTTATTATTCTTTATCTTCTTCTTTCTTCTTCTTCCTCTTCTCCTTCTTCTTCTTTCGATGCTGTGTTGACGCAATTACGAGTATCTCACAAAGCGAAAATAAAAGACCAAGGCCGTGTAGGAAAAATAATGCAATTTGTAGGAACATATAAGGGCGTGGTTTTGTAAAATATGAGGGCGTGGTCTTAAAACATATAAGGGCATGGTCTTGTAAAATATAAGGGCATGGTCTTATATTCGAATATAACACAAAACTCAGGTATAATATATGGTCATGACCGGTTGTGCGGGATTTTACGGTACAGTTGGGGTGATTGGCAAATATGACAGTAAATTTACAGATAAAATGAATATCGTATTCATACGTGGCAGTCTCGTTAGGAATCGACCACTTTTCTGGGATAAGCGCGCAGTGCCGCCTTTTGGTGGTGTTTCGAAATTCAACTGTCACACGTCCAACTATTTTGAGACTTACCTATCCGACATTGTAATTTACATTCGATTTTCATGGGCAAGAACATAATTACTCAACTTGACTAAGCCCTGTGGGAAATCAGCTTTGCGAGTTTCCGAAAAAAAAA
Organism: Phoronis australis; assembly: GCA_002633005.1. NCBI lineage: Eukaryota > Metazoa > Phoronida > Phoronidae > Phoronis > Phoronis australis. The sequence goes on along the minus strand of NMRA01000133.1, from coordinate 716,829 downwards.
GATTTGTCAACTCTTTTGACTCAGACCCAGTATCCAATCTACGAGCTCAGACTAGATTTTGCTGCTCACCAACAAGTTCACATGTGCTTGGGCTGTCAACACTTTTTCCGAACTCAGTGTCGCAGCCAGTGGGGTGGAGGGAGGGGGCAGTCCACCCAAGCTGGTACCATACTAGGTAAGCGGTATCGGCAGGGTTCAGGCGGAACAAAACAGGTGACAACCGGTGAGATGTTGGAGAGAAATTACAGGATTGTACAAAAGTGCGGCGACGGGTGCGGGGGGCACCGTTATCTTCCGTTCCGGCAATAGTCCTAGCTCCCAAACCACGTGACTGGCCCTACAGGTCACCTGTTTGCCCTTGAAATCAACAACGTTCCTTACAAATCGGAAATTACAAGGGTCGACATACCCACTCTCTGACCTTTGGGCTCTGACCTCATATTGACCCTGTGTAAAATAATCATTATTATTAACTTTACGTTTCTCACCTCCTATCATCTTCCGTATGTAATTCATCTGATCAATCATGAACTCAAGGCCTATCTTAGAGTTGATCACCGCTCTGACACACGTTACATCCTGCAACAGGAGTATGGTGTGCGCCAACGACAAATGCTTCCCTCTCTTCGGCGTCAGCGATTCTATACATTCCAGGAGCATCTCCAAGCCGCCATCTTCCAGGAAGCTCTCCATCCACTCTTTTCCCGAATTTCTGATTTTCTTCAGCAAAGCCGATAATAAGTGCGTCGTAGGCAGACGAAGCAACTCGACACATACGTCAGTGGAACAATGGTCGAAATCAAACGAGTTCAGTTTTTTCATCAAGCGCTCGAAGTTGAACCGAGCTTGGGAATCTTTACGCTCTTCTGAACGAGGTTCAACCGTCATTGTTGAGTGCAGATTGATGCTCTAGTCTATAACCTTCACTCCAGCCCTGTCAAAGAAGAGCAACTTTAAGAGCTATTTTTGAAAACCTTCACAATATTTATAACGACAACAAGTGAACGTAATTTAAAATAAGTGAAACGCTTCAGATGTTTTAAAGGGGCATTTCGCCGCTGTTTAGCTGTCTGAATTCATAAGAGAAGCGAACAGGAATTTGAAAACACCACCACATTCATCCGAATGAGCCGCAACTGAAGTCACAGGCAATGCCTATATTGTCGAATTATATCCAAAATTTGTGTTGAGATCAAAACAATATTCAAGAAAGACCGTTTCACTATGAACACAACATCGATTCATGGTCTTTAAGCAGCAATAAGCCCTGGTTCCGTAGATTTAGATCCTTGCCGACATAAAATTGGTTTCAACTTGTTCCTTGATCTTGCTAACAACTGACACATCGTTATTCCTTAAGACCAAGCCAGGCAAATAAAATGACACGTTGACAAATCACCGTATAGAGCCGTGTCTAAAGCAATAACGAACTGTTAGACAGACAGTTCCTTCGAATCCCACAAATTCCCCCTGTTTAACCTTAAGATTAATTTTAGACCATGTCATAAAGGCAATTGGTCTAAATTACTTTTGTATACTCTAAAGGGTGCTGGTCTAGCTATAGATAACATCACTTCGGATGCGTAGGTAAGGCTCGAGTTTGTCTCCACAGTGGTTTGTCGGTTCTTGAATCGAAAGCAGACAATACCCAGTTTGACATTGTCTGGGCCCATTTGATTGTAAATCATAGCAAAATTTGTTCCTAAATAGTTTACAGTGATGACAGTTATAATTTTGTCATTTTGACCAAAAAATCTCATGTTAAGCCTTCTCCGTAACAAGCTACATTTTGCTCTTAGCAAAGACTCGTTTCGATCTTTTAAAATTATGGTCTAAAATACTTCGAGAAGAGTAAAACGACCATAACACATTCCCAGTATATCTTTCTGAATCCCGACGACAACCAAAAAATATCGTTACATCGCCTAACTAACTCAATTCTTTTCTTTTTTATCAAAATCACCAGAAGAATGGAGTTCAAATTCCAACGTGAGGTGTGCTAACAATCAATGATAATAACAAGGAAGCGTACGTGTCACTTGTGTATTTTATCATGTGACTGAAAAATCTCGAATAATGTCCACTCAGACACTTTAACCAAGATACCCACAAAAGATGGCGCTGCAAACATGGACAGTTTAACACAATCTTGTTTAGTAGGGTGTGTACAATAAACTACAGTTATAAACCCGCATTCCGCACACGGAACGTACGTCGCTCATCGAAATTGCTTTAATGAGAAGAAAAGTGACTTCTGGGTTTGCACGGAACTGAAACCGTAACTGAAACCATGCTCGCATAACGTAAGCCACGGCAATAAACCAGCGATTATGAGCCGGGTCTCAAACAATAACTAATTCACTGTCAGTTATTCGTAGCCCTATCATCTTCAATTTAAGGAACAATTTGAGACCACTTCTATAACGGAAGGTCGGTTTCGGTGTAGCCACTTTTTAAGTTATTGTTATTATATTAACATCCTCTGAGATCTTCTAAACGAATAAGCCTACCCGACTTCCTGGGTCTGTAGTCGAGAAACTACTGGCTACCGTACATGTACAACCAAAGTGTTAACCGAGACAGCCTGGCTGTCGGGAAGCGAAGCTTTGTATAAATGACAATATAAGCTCACATTCCTGTCCTCTACCTTGTACACACTACGGTACCCTGTAAGCAACTCAGTTCCCCTGGACTGACTTTCTGTAACCGTAGCGGTGGTGGAAATTAGTTTAGGTACTCCAAACCTGGGGTTCAAAACAAACTATCCTGTCAGTGTCACTTCCAAACATTATTCATGCGAAAGTCTTTCCACATAGGCCTACGACACACAAAGATAATAACACAATCGAGCGATACGTTTGTGACTATTCACACAAGCCCGGGGATACTCCCATACAAGACGTATACCGTAGGGCGACTTTTTCACGACCAGTTTTCCAGAAGATCGGGTGCCTTTTGAGACAACTGAATTCCATGAGAAAGGGAACCCTCTCCGACAAAGTTCCCCATAAAATGTTTCATTTTGGCCAGTAGCTGACCGAAACTGACAAAAGGTTCCTTTTCTAACTGCACAGATCTATAAAGACCGTGACCTGATAAGTGCTTCTGACAGTTTCTAAATCTACAAGACTTTCGTTGGATCCACTCATTTTTGACAAGATGGCATCTCGTCTTAATAATGCAGGGTGTTGTTGACACAAAAGCTTTCCAAAACGCGGCTTATTCGTGGAAACGATTCCCTTTAGTTTGGGTAGTCCTAATTTTCCAGCTGCAAAATATAGCCGAGTACCCCCTGGGTCGCCGGAGCCAACACTTGACCCTATACAATGCAGGCTAGCGTGCCGATCGACCACTCCTTCATCGTTTACTTTTGGGCTTCGTTGAAGAATATTGATAAGCGATCAAAACTGACTCACAGCAAATGCGATACTCACCATACACTCTGTCCTTGGACACTCAGATAGATCTGTTGTTTAGTCCGCCTGAGCTGGGCACAATGGGCTCATCTTGCGGTTGACATGCTAACAACAGCTATGACCTGCATCAGTTTCTTCGAAGATATCGCGGTCCGGGGCCCGGAAGAACCTAATTGTTCCGTTTTCGATAACAACACTGAACACGAGTAGTTAAATCTTCATATCCATGATGCGTGTATATAGCGCAGCTGTGACAATTTTAATGTGTACATGTTGGTGTTAGCGGGGCCAGTCCGACAAAAAACAAAACAAAGGGTGTTATCATCATTACTGTTAATATCAGCTAGTGTACAGTATTGCCAATAAAAGGACATTATCGATTTTACTGCGAAGAAGCGCATTTTTTTATTACTGTTGGAGGGGATGGACTTCTTCAAGTTATTAGGTTTATGTTTCCGTTATTTCATTACAAATCGTTTATTCTCGCCGGTGTTTGCCAGACATTCCCTGAATCCAAGGCCGGCGTCTTTAGCACTTAAACACTGCCAATTAAGGTCTAAAGATCTGTCAACCTTTCCAAAAATGAACTTCAGTTTTCACCGAAAAGCGTAAAAGTTTTTTTGGAACAAACTTAAGTTGTTGTGTTTCCGCCAGATTATTACGCATGCCGAATCTCCGATTATTGTCACTTGAAGCAGATGCAAACAACTTAAAAAAGTAAACGCACAAAATCGCGGAATAAAGACGGACGCCGCAAGACGGACACACTGACGACACCGTGATGCCTTACTCGGCTCGCAGCAGGATCAACGGGCGCGAAATTGCAAGTTGATGTGCCTGTTATTCCATCAAACTTCTAAACCTTCCGCCGACATTTCCCTACATCAACTTTTCAGCTCCTGACGTTGTTGCCCAGTTTCAAAAGTATACGACGTCATTCCAGGGATGAATACCTAAATCAAGCTAAATCGACATATCCCGTGTTCTACTTGCCATCCTAGCTCGTGCGAGCGTGACCTGTTCATTCATAGTTTTACTGCATTAAAAGTTATACCTGAATTTTTATTAGATTAGAANAGGGCGACTTTTTCACGACCAGTTTTCCAGAAGATCGGGTGCCTTTTGAGACAACTGAATTCCATGAGAAAGGGAACCCTCTTCGACAAAGTTCCCCATAAAATGTTTCATTTTGGTCAGTAGCTGACCGAAACTGACAAAAGGTTCCTTTTCTAACTGCACAGATCTATAAAGACCGTGACCTGATAAGTGCTTCTGACAGTTTCTAAATCTACAAGACTTTCGTTGGATCCACTCATTTTTGACAAGATGGCATCTCGTCTTAATAATGCAGGGTGTTGTTGACACAAAAGCTTTCCAAAACGCGGCTTATTCGTGGAAACGATTCCCTTTAGTTTGGGTAGTCCTAATTTTCCAGCTGCAAAATATAGCCGAGTACCCCCTGGGTCGCCGGAGCCAACACTTGACCCTATACAATGCAGGCTAGCGTGCCGATCGACCACTCCTTCATCGTTTACTTTTGGGCTTCGTTGAAGAATATTGATAAGCGATCAAAACTGACTTACAGCAAATGCGATACTCACCATACACTCTGTCCTTGGACACTCAGATAGATCTGTTGTTTAGTCCGCCTGAGCTGGGCACACTGGGCTCATCTTGCGGTTGACATGCTAACAACAGCTATGACCTGCATCAGTTTCTTCGAAGAAATCGCGGTCCGGGGCCCGGAAGAACCTAATTGTTCCGTTTTCGATAACAACACTGAACACGAGTAGTTAAATCTTCATATCCATGATACGTGTATATAGCGCAGCTGTGACAATTTTAATGTGTACATGTTGGTGTTAGCGGGGCCAGTCCAACAAACAAACAAAACAAAGGGTGTTATCATCATTACTGCAGCTAGTGTACAGTATTGCCAATAAAAGGACATTATCGATTTTACTGGGAAGAAGCGCAATTTTTTATTACTGTTGGAGGGGATGGACTTCTTCAAGTTATTAGGTTTATGTTTCCGTTATTTCATTACAAATCGTTTATTCTCGCCGTTGTTTGCCAGACATTCCCTGAATCCAAGGCCGGCGTCTTTAGCACTTAAACACTGGTCTAAAGATCTGTCAGCCTTTCCAAAAATGAACTTCAGTTTTCACCGAAAAGCGTAAAAGTTTTTTTTTGGAACAAACTTAAGTTGTTGTGTTTCCGCCAGTTTATTACGCATGCCGAACCTCCGATTATTGTCACTTGAAGCAGATGCAAACAACTTAAAAATGTAAACGCACAAAATCGCGGAATAACGACGGACGCCGCAAGACGGACACACTGACGTCACCGTGATGCCTTACTCGGCTCGCAGCAGGATCAACGGGCGCGAAATTGCAAGTTGATGTGCCTGTTATTCCATCAAACTTCTAAACCTTCCGCCGACATTTCCCTACATCAACTTTTCAGCTCCTGACGTTGCCCAGTTTCAAAAGTATACGACGTCATTCCGGGGATGAATACCTAAATCAAGCTAAATCGACATATCCCGTGGTCTACGTGCCATCCTAGCTCGTGCAAGCGTGACCTGTTCATTCATAGTTTTACTGCATTAAAAGTTACACCTGAATTTTTATTAGCTTAGAAAACATTAAGTCTTGAATTTTCAGCTTTTATTGGCTGAATATGACCATATTTATTGTCCAAAAATCGTCTTACTAAGGTACCCATTACTCAACATTTAGCGGAATTGGCATACCATGTGACCATGAAGGAAAACCGAAATCTGAAAGCGGCCCCCAAGCAACCCGTCATCAGCCGTGAACTGATACTCCAAAGTTCACACAGTTTCTAAGCCTTCAAATCTGGCCTAGTTCCTGTCTTCTTTAGCATGCAAGAACGTAAATTTTATTCCTTCCTGATCATTTGCGTATATTTTGATAGCTGTGACTTCAGAAAAGCTTCGACGCGTGAGCGTCAACCATAAAAAAAAAACTATCAGATATCAACTATCAGATGTCCATAGTTCTAGAATATACATTGTTATGTCTGATAACAACTATAACATTCCTAGTATGGTATGTTTTAGTTGATAAGACCCTGACATCGTTGATCTTTCATCCATACAGTGTTTGCCAATACTAGATAATGTGGGAATTTATTGATATGTTTGAAAAAACACACGACAAAGTCTTCTGCCCTGCAAGCTTTGGCTGAAACCGATTATTCCTAGAATCCAGTCAACAGACACTCTCCTGAGAACAAGTCCTTGTAAAACCAAACCAGTATCCAACTCTAGTCATTCTCACGCTTTCAGCAATTTTCAGTTCCCAATGCCAGTGCTCATCATGCATCGTCAACCACTACCTCGAAACAAAACGTCATAGAATGTTCATGTTTCTATAAGATGAAATGTATGTTTACATGGGCAATATCAGCAGTCACGCATCTAAAATAATGTATTATTGGATTTCGTTTTGCACGTTTACCGTACACCGTTGATGCACGTAGTTAGACACTCACAAGCTTTAGTACAAAAGGTTTCGCACAGACCATGGGACACGCGCATATAGAGCTTCAAGTAACATGGGTTGCGCAGCACTGAAAAAAGTGGGGGGGGGGGGG
>NMRA01000133.1:594114-709600 GCA_002633005.1 Phoronis australis | reverse complement strand
GCAAAGAGGACGAAATATTTCTAAAACTCAGAGATCAGTCAGCGTTCGGCACGAAATAAGGTCTCTGGTGGTGTACGAGTCAGACACTCCAACTAATAGGTGAATGGGGATTGGTCGACTGATTTAGTTTAAGAAACACGGGAGAGCGTTCTGTAGACCTAGTTTCTTTCGAAAAAAGAAAATCTCGCAAGACCTCGCAAAATCCCGGGAGTGAAAAGCGAAGACTACTGACTATTCTAACAAAATGTCGGCCACTGAGGTGATTGGTCTGCAAGGTTCGATGTTGTTCAATTGTGAGACTGAATTCACCGTTCCTGTTCCAAAAGCGAAGATTTTCGCCACAAGTACAAACTAATGCCTTGCGGTCAACGAAACTCAGCCCTGCTGAACTCCAACTACATAGCTAGCTAGCAGTGGTCAGGGGGTCGAAGGCTCTGGCCTATTCATAAAAAGCTGGTTGAATCACTGAAATGACCTGGGTCAGTATTGTATTTCCCTACAAATAGGGCAGGTTGCTGAGAAGCCAATGCAAAAATAAGGTTTCATTTAAAAAGGGCATTTTGTTATTTCGAGGAGTGCATGGGATATCTTTTCTGGTAATGTCGTTGACACATAGCTGTTTTATAGCTTTTCAATCTGATCTACCTTTCTTCGACCAACACGTCAAGGAGTCGGTGTCGGTTTACCGGTAACTGATTCATATCTACGGCGTTAGCCTCTCCAACTCACCTGTCACCAGTTTCCGGACGTGATCTTCCTGACTGACAATGAACTCCAAACCAGATTTAGAGTTGATCACTGCCCGTACGCACGATATATTCTGCAGCACGGTAATTGTATCGGATATCTTGAATTGTCTCCCCTTCTTCGGACGTTCAATACAATCCAGCAGCATCTGAAGACCACTCTCCTCTAAGAATCCTTCAATCCACTCCTTATTAGAACTCTTGATCTTCTTCAGCAAAGCTGAGAAGACTTGGGAGGTTGGCAAATGAAGAAGCCCGACACACACATCCGGGGAACAGTGGCTCAAATCTAACGTTTTTATTGGAATGCCGAACTTTGCATGTGCTGATATTGGTCTCGAATGAGGGGAGTCCAGTGTGGATTCTGTTGAGTTTTCAGAAAAGGCACCTGTCGTCCCGTGTTCCATCATTGACGAAGGTCTCTTACGGTAATCTCACGGTTAATCCTGGAAAAGTTCAGCGAACATTCACGATTCTCTCTGATCAAATGAACACACTTACAGTTGAAAATTGTTAGCAGTAAATTAGGGCAGGTGTCACACCCATTTCTGAATTGGTTTAATCGCTTTTTACTGTTTATATGAAAATCACTATCAACGTGTCAACATTTTTGTGAGAACCTTATATACCCTAATAGAAGAAAATGTAAAATAAGATTGCAGAATACAGTTTGTCTTTTTATAATACTGGTGTATAAAACTGTTCTTGAATTGGCCTAATTCTCCAAACCTAGAAAATTCAGGTACATCAAAATAATAGAGAGGTTTCGCAAAGCAACGTTGAACGTGAACTATCACGTATTTATAAGACGGCGTCATACATGCCATTGTTGGCGGTGACGTAATCCACCCGTTGCAAACGCCGTAACACCATTCAAGAGTCTATTAAATGCAAGCCGTTACATGTTTGCAGCTCACTGTAATATTATACTACAATACATTATACACCGTAACACTCTTCAACGAGACCTACATGCATGTTACAGTGCGCTCCAGGACCAAGTCGATGTCTACTCTTGTTGCCAAGATTTTCGCTTATATTTAGCTTCGAGACTAGCGGCAATCTGTATTTCGCACCGAATTAACAAAATGGCAGCCTCAGATGAAAGTACCGCTATCCCAGAACTCTTAGGTCTCGCGACTTCACACTTGTTCTCGTTGCTCAAAGAAAAGGCCGTCTCATTGTGGGCTTGATGAAGAGTGTTACGGTATATGAGGTGTTGTAGTAATATATTACATTTACTTACAAGAATGTAACGGTTTGCTTTTAATATACTCTTGAATGGAGTTACGGCGTTTGGAACGTGTGGTAATCCCGTCAGTGTTTGAGTATTTTACGCGAATACAGAGATATTCGCGTAGCTTTAAACACGAAACCAGGGGCCCCTTTTTAATTCTTATACGGTAAGAGGTCGAAATGATTTATATTTTGTTAGGGTTCTCAATCTTTCTTCTTTGCTTCAGTATAAAATGAACACGATTCTTTTGTCTCTAAATGTTCCTAAGGTTTATTTGCAAGAAAGCACCTTTTCCAAAATCCTTATTCTGACGGGGTTCTCTGGATATCATCGAACTAGAATGGATTTCAAACAGATATAACTTTGTGTTGTTAAATTTTTTACTTGCGCAATTTACATGCATCTATTTATTTTAAATTGCAAATAAATTTCGCATTCTAAGATTTGACCATTTCTCGCCAATAGTTCACAAGGATCATGGCATTGAAACAATCTAACTGTTCTGGCATCATCTGTCCTGAGGACAGGGCAGTGACACATCAGATGAAGCTCGATTTCTATAATGTTATCAATGTTTTCCGTTTTGATTATTTTCTCTCATTAATGTAACTCAGTTGAGAAAATCTTTCTACAAGTGGTGCTTCTCTATGCAGTTTTGAAATTTATTTCAACCTAAAATGGATACTTTCGACATGTCAATCACTCCGTTATCCATTAATACACTAACATCAGCCTCCGTTTTAGTTCCATAAAAATTCGACACAAAAGAAAACAGTGAGATGGCTTTTTTGGATGTGCTAGTGGAACACTTACTTTGCAGATCAACGAGTTACGAGAACAAAACAGGAAAAATGTTTACGGGATATACAATCATATGGGGAAGGCCTCACCACCAGCTGAAGTTACGCCTGAAATACGCTTCAGAATAAATAGAATTAAAGTAAAATTAATTCACCCTTATTCGCCAATATTTTTCTTTTCTAGTTTCAGCTGTGGGGAACATAAGTGACGACAGCTTATTTGACTTACGGAAACGTGACCACGACGACGACTCGAGACTCAGGCATGTATTCTTATTCCCAACATCAGACCACCAGTGGTCGTCACCACCAAAACCTCTCCTCCAACGGGGTCTAATCACATGAAAATAGTTCTCACTTGTCGCCTATTTTGCCATTAAATAGCTAACCATCGCACCCAATGATCATGTCACTGAGCATGACGTTGAGTGCAACACTATACTAACCACTACCTAGTTGTTTGAGTAATAGATCTCACACCTGAAGGAGGCTCTGTTGATGTCAATGGGTTGGTATGCAATCTTACCGATGTGTATTACGAGTAATTTCCCCTAGGGCCCTGAGTGATTGGGGGACTCAATATACGGTAACATTTTCAGTGAAATGTCGTAACACATCGAAACAAATCTGTTGTTGTAATAGGCTTGCACTCCTCGCCTGTGCCTGTAATGGGCTTGCAGACCTCGCCTGTGGATGCTACCGCTGCCTGGATGATAGCCATCGAACCAAATCACAATAATTCACACAGTTTACAATTTCCTTGAAATATTTCCGCATGATCAAGCACCGCTCAAATACCACACCAAAACCATGCACTTAAGACCAAGAACAGTAATATATCTTTAAAACTAGACCAATGGGAAAGTGTCACATTCACTGTCGCTTAAAACTTTGTAACTGCGCCATCTGCAGTGACTTGTTAAGATTTGAATGACGTGCCTTATACTCAATCAGCCAAGACTCGGGGGAGTTTTTGAACCTTTAGGTTTGCACATATTTCTTCATGGTTTCTCTACAGGAGTTAAGCGATGCCCACTTGGCTGCTCATGGGTATGGCCACAATTACTTACACTCATCCTGCAGCACGCGTGGGATATTCGGGTTAATCGAGTCAGAAGGCGTTCCCACACATAATGACTTTTGTGCAAAGGTTTTATAATTTCAAAATTTTCAGACATTAGTTCCATTCAACTATCCCAGAAAGGTTCTCTCAGCAGATTCCCGCAGGCAAGTACATCGCATAAAGACGTCCTGTCTGCAGTGCTGACGTAATTTTCCGCATTAGGAACATGAATTGGAAATGACGACCCCAGGCGTGCGTTCAGTAGACGCTAGGACCTACACTAGGACCTAGCTAAAACCTGGTCAAAGTCACGTGCTCTAATTTAAAATGCACGGCAATATCTCACGTAATATCGCGAAGTTTTGCTTTTTAGCGAGGTCCTAGCGTTACTGAACGGGAGGCTGGTCAGGATTGTCGAGAATACAGAATTGTCTGTACATATCGCATATCGAGACATTTCATGTTTAGTAGCACACACTCACAGTGGGACATTGTATCGAACAAAAGTAACGTTTCGAAGTGCACAAACTACATTGCACGAGATTTCTGTCTAGAGTCCCGCTTTCTTCAATACTGATTTACAAACATTCAATATGTGACTAAGGATAACAAGAATGAAAATAATAGGTCGATAACCAGGCAGCCATTATTAATATAATTGCTTACCTGTGCAGTTTTTTGGGCAACTATTTCCAGAATTCTCGGTGCATTTTTTGGACATCAAGACTGAACTTTACAATTACATGACGAAGCTTAACGTGAAATAAAATGAGCACCGGAAGATGTAGCCTGCCATCAAATTGTGAAAACTTGAATCATTTGGGTGGCCACACTGGGGTTCTCATCTTGATTGATGCCTGCGAATACCCCAGCTACACACTTAGGCTGGAAGGACGCCGCTCCCCGCCGAAGCCAACCTTCGTGTCGCTCATACTGCTTGCAAGACACTGTCAGAATAATCTAGTATTTTACTACAGTCGATGAGCACATTCACAGAGATCATTCAGCTGTGTTGTTTTTGTTCAACATATTTCTGTTATCATGCAAATAAGTTGTAGTTTATTCCGTTAATCAATGATACAGTCACTGAGGCACATATTTTGACCATTCTCAAGTGTACTGTGTTATTTTACTTGCCAGACATTGCCAGAATAACCTCCTGGCGTTACCTTCCTGCTCCTGTAATGTCCAGAATTAGTTTATATTTCTGACGCTAGGTGTCACTACAATTTCTAAACTTCACTGGTTTGGAGTTCCTCTACTAACGTAGAACGTGTATCATTGTTAAATACAATAATATTGATCATTTGTTTTATAAAAACAGATAGGAAAAGTGTTATTTTTACAAATATAACTTCACTAAGCTTTTTGGTAACTATTACGTAACTTTAAACTCAAATTTCCCAAACATGTGTAACTTTTTTATTCAATATAATAGGTACGGTACAGATCAATTACAGTTTCCTCACAATAACTTTTTTGTTTAGTCAAGGATCAGTTAAGGTCAACTTACAGTGCTGATATGTACAAACGTAGTTTAACATAAAAAACAAGTAGATGCTATCATGATTCATTCATAACAAACAAAAAAGGTCATGACCTTGCCAGCGCTCTATAAATTCATCGTACTTCATTTTGTTTATATACCTTTCAGTGGAAATGTACAATGCAACTTTCTTCTTAAACAGTGCAAGGCAGGGGTCTTTGCACTTTAACCTTTGCTGATAACTATGGTACTTGCTGAAGCAAAGAACCATACTTTGTAAAACCGCTATGAGCTTTCACCTGAACACCAGTCAGAACTGATTGTAAGGACAGTTCTAAACTATGTATAACAGCATCTACGAGCCAGTTATTTACATTAGTCCAAAACTGTTGAGTAACGTTACACGACCAGTACACAGGGACATCTAAGCAAAATGTGCACAATGAGCTATCAATTACACCAATGTTGTGTAAAATTTCTTTACAGCCTATAATTCTGTGAACCAGCCTAAATTGAAACCATCTCAGAGAAACATCTTCAGTGAATGAATGTGTGTTGGAAAAAGCTTTGTACCACCATTCTGCAGTATACGGGCGATTTAATTTTTCTCTGTACTTCATCTGAAACTTTGTTTTTTCGCAATTTTTATAGACAATAACGTGGTAAAGTTATTTATTCCTTTGAGATCTCCCAAAATAACTTTGATATATCGTGGACGACGCGGTAAAAACGTGCAACTTGATATGCAGGGACTTTTTAGATTTTGAAAGCACACTAGTAAATGAATTAAAAAACACCGAATAAAATTGGCCCCAAAAGTAGCAACAAAAAGTTATATTCTAGAAGCCCTATAAAACTCGGCCTACTGCCTATTGGTCTAAAACCTGATCAGAATGTTTTCCAACAAATATCTATGGGCAACTTGTTTGTAGGAATTCCATCATCAGATTACACAGCTAGCAGTGACAACTTCATTGAGTTACAGACACGATTATTCCTTGGTTCTCGTCCTAATTCACCGACAAAATTTCTCGGCCATATTTTCAACATTCTTCTCCTGTTTTATTATGTAGTGTCATCTAGTTTGTTAGCTTTTGCAATTACTGAATTGACTAGTCGTTAAACTGATTATCGCTGCGCCCACTCGATCACGTGATGCAAACAAAGACAATGACCGCAAGTAATCAACTGTCTCAAATCAACGTGTCGGGCGTTTTCTTGTAAATTATTTGCTCTAGCAGTCATTTGGTTGAGTAAATATGTGGCATTTCGAAACCAGAGTGTTGAGACTTGCTTCGTCACAGGACAAAAGCCGGGGACAAAAGTGTCAGATTTCCGAGAAAAGCCGCACCATACATGTAAAAATATATTGATGATAAAATTACACACTGTAACAAAATTACTTTAACATCAAGGAACCGTTTAAGGGTTGCTTTCCGCGAAGATTCGCGAAGAGTTGGCGAAAAATCGAGCATTCTAAAATAGCAATCTAATTCTGAAGGAATTCCATGATGTACGCAGCGTCACAAAAGAGAACATCGGCCAGTCGGCTGGCTACGACGAACATAATTATTTGCATTTGAATAGAAAGTCTTAAAAATGTATTTGCATGCTGCTAACTATGTAAATGTATGGCGGGAACTAAAGGACAATACTATTTGAACATCATCTACGCTAAACAAAGCGCAGTTGTATTGATTGACAACTTGAAATGTGAAAACAAAAATTCTGGAAATAGGTGACCTTTGCACTAATGACGTACCTTGGGGGCTCACACACTAGCTCGCATCATGCATTCTTATTCCCAACACCGCGTCCCGATACTTACATGACACGGTTGAGTGATTTACGGCGGATCATTTTCTACACAAAACTCGTTCCCAATTTTCAATCTACTTCATATTCACGTGTTCACATCGTCGCTATATGTTGTGTTTCTAACTAATTTGACCAAGCAATGACAGAGATAAGGAAATAGCGTGAAAGTTCTAAATGAAACAAACCACGTTATATATATGCTTACTTTTGTGTATGCATACAACTGGTAGTATCCAAGGCAACGTTAACGTTCAACATCGCTGTGTAGCTTTCGGCCGCATGCTCGAAACAACCGGAAGCATTTTTATCGAAATTTCTTGGGTTTTGCCGATTGTGGAAATGAAAAACTCTCCCCTGCCAATTAAACGATCACAAACTGTATATCTCATATACATAATGCCCAATGACATCTTTTAGCTATTTTGCCTCGAAGTCTAGCGGCTCCCCCGTTTGTTTTATACCGAAAAAATTAAAATATCTGCTAGTCATATGTTAACAACACGTGACCACATTCTTCCGTCCAAATTGATCGGTGACGCTACTTCAATTGACAGCGTGACATTGCGACTCCACCACCCGCTACCACATGACCCAGTTCTCGGATTTTTGGCAACGAGTCTTATGGAGGACAAGTCAAGTATTTATTTATTGATTTGTTAATTAACGTAATATTTACAATGAGGGTAACCCCATCAGTTTACATTGCTTTCCATGGGAGCCCTCACGGGACCAAAGCGTCAGACCCAGTTTCCATGAATCACCACTCCGTCCGGACTACAGGACAGCTGCCCCGGACGACCAGTATACAATTGTCTCATTTGTTCATGGCACTTAATTGAGTGGAGGGGGGGGGGTCTTGTGAGTGATTGCAGTTCAGCTGCCGCGATAAGACATTTCACGGTACACGCTGTAGATGCTTTGTGAAAGTTGGCAGAAGTTCTGTTCCGTGGTAATAGTTGTGCAACCCGTAGTAAGAGTTTGATTTGCCTCATTGTTTAAAGCCAATAGATACATCAGTCGCTGCCAGCTAAGCAATCATTTTGTTAGTGGACATAAAGGCCGCCGTGGGCATAATGTATCCACTGCACGTTTATTCCCTATGCCTTTTCTCGGCGTCAATTATCTAGCGCCTGGTGTTTTTAGGTAATACGAGTACTTGGCGATTATGAATCCTATCTATATTTTTTTGCAGAGTGAGAATCAAATGGAAGGAAAGAGGTTTATTGTTTCCTAAACGAAATTGTCCTTGGGGCTTACGTTTTGTAAGGACCGGGTTTCGTCTTTTCGCTGAGCGAGCTTCATGATGGCTGAATACAGCAGGGTCGTCATTATATTGCAGAGAAAAATCGATTCCTCAATAGAAATCAAATGTATAAAACAAATCAATAAATCAATGAGCCGTTGTGTGTAAACATGAATTACAACGTTACACTGAGCCACCCGCGAGTTCATCGTCATCAGTCACAGTTGTCTTCAGGTATTTTCAGACAGGATGGAAGAGGAATCGAAGCTAATATTTGCATTCGATAGACGAGATCTCGTTTGTAAGCTTTGCTAATCATACAGGGGACGTGTAAAAACAAGTTGCCCCTTGTAAGACCCCCGGGCCTGCCCGGCTGCTATCAAAACATGTAGATCCATGAGCTAACCGTGTGTGCTGGAATTTTAAATTTCAATAGCTAGGTAGATTTTCAAGTGTCGATTGAAAGCAAGAAATTGTAATCAACAAAATATGTCCGATGGATTGTATTTCACACAAGATTTCTTTCTATGCTACTTTTGAATAAAACATAACATGTGTAACTTTCTTAGCGCCTAGTGCCAAATTCCGAATATGAGGGACAAGGACATAATTCTCAGTAGTGTAACTGGAAAACATAAAAGTGACATTAACAGTCAAAGCATGTCCACGACCTAGGGCGTTACAACCATTAACGCCCAGAAAGATAAAAATTCTTCGAAAGGCATACATTCTATACCCACTAAGCCAAACTCGTCATTGTGTGAGAATTGCCATGTGAGAATACATGGTTCAGTTCTGAAGTTAAACACTTTCACGACTCAAATGCTCGAATATTACTGATTTAAGTCAATACACCATGTGTCGAAAGCAAACTGAATCACGAGCGCATTTTAGTGGGTATTGGCGATTGCCTTCTACGTTGCCGCAAGTTAAATTGACGTCTTTTTGACACAAAATTTCAAACTGTGTAGCTTACCACCCTGGTTCTCGACAATGACCCTCGGCATAACACCTCCGTGTGATCACGTCAGAATGGTTCTTTTGAACTGACAGCGTGGTTAAAAAACAGCTACTTGATCACCGATCACGTTGCTGACAATAGAAAAATGTCAATCCGACTACTTGCAAACTGAAGAAATTGGTAGGGGTGTTCAGCGTTCTGGTGACCCTGGAATGTAGCTGCTGGTCAATGTTTTGCTGTCGAGCGCGACGGAACTGTCGTGGTTACTACAACAAACAGACGGTCCTGAGTGTGTAATCCTACACTGGATCTTGCTTCATACCGTCAACCAGAGAAACCTTCTTTAGCATCAAGTGGACCCGACTTTTGTGGAGCGCCAACTTGTCACGTGGTTCACGGAGAACGTGACATACGCCACTTTCGATACAACGAATGCTGAATCATAAGTTCAAGACATATCTTGCCCATGCGTGCAAGTGTTTGTATACAGCAAAACTAAGTTTACCCCTTCCTTTATCAAGAAGGTAGCGTAATAAAGAACGCGCCTCATCTTCATGAAAATACGGCACTGAGTAGCGCATGTGCAAACAGCAAAGGTCGTGCTCCCTCAGTTCCCGGGGTTCACACTCTGAACACAGAGACAAAAGTTGCGCATGCCCGGTGATTAAGTAAAATGTTCGCCGATTGGTTGGAGGGTACACATTTGTTTTGAAATTAGTTAAAAGCGACTGCAAACTTGCGTAAAAAATAATTTATAAAACGGGTCCCAATTTGTTTCTTACTCAGTTAAGAGGCGGTTTTTGGACTCGGAAAAAGCTGACGGTATGTATAAATATTATTTAACTTCAATAATTAATGATTAACATATTACTTCTAAGAAAATTCAAAGAACGTGTGCTGTCTTGCATGAAACAATTCCTATAGGGACTTTCAGCGCATTTGTAGACTTTGTTCACTCACTGATTTCACATTTTCCGAGGGATGTTTGATTAAAATTGAATTTCTTCATATTGAAAATATCATCAGTATGCAGTGTTAAACTTAATCTAAACGAAAACATCAGAGTAAGACTCACAAACAAGTGATATGGAATAGCAGTTACAAAAAATACTAATGCTAAAAAAATTGCGTGCTCTCCCTGATGTGCGAGTGTACCGACCCGTTTTGAGACAGTAAATAAAGTCCCGCGAGTTTGTTGATTCAGTCTACATTCTCTAAAGATAACAAAAAATACCAGATTACAGACAGACACTGACATTCTATTGCTTATACATGTTCTGGGCTAAAAGTTTTAACCCTTTTGCGCCCAGTGATTCGCGCGTGAACAATTCACGTGTGAACGTTCATCAGATATCTGACATGCCTTTTGATCGTCTTACCCCAAACCAAATGGTGGATCTGCCTTCGCAAGTGGCCTAAACTTCCATGACGGAATTTATGATTAGGTTCTGTTCACCTGTGTGGTCATTGGCCAGAACATGGGCAATTTGCATATTGATGTTACGCTAATTACTCGTAAGACGGTAGATAAGATGCCATTCTAAGAATTTGACGTTTTATCTGCCATCTTATAAAAATTCTACGTCTGAACGCTGTACTCAATATACTAGGGCCTACATCTATGTCACATTCAAATCCAGAGGCCTGGAACGTGATCAACAGACTAAATTGCAATATTGAAAGTGGTTGTCTGCCACTGATACAGATATCAACCTGCTCACCAGGTTTAGGGTTTGTTCGTAAGTATTTTTAAATTCAATTCATATCAAAGCATTTCCTCTTAGTTTCAAATTCAAAAAATGGCCTATCAACTGCTTGCCCCTTCGTCGATTTTTCTCCCACAAGGCAAAGCACGTCTCCTTAATTGGTATGACAAGACATAGACGTTGCGCATTTCCCTTATATGGAAAATGTGACCTTTGACCTCGAGCGACTTCAAGCAACTGACTGTGAGCGCATGTGCACATTTATCAAAAGTGGGGGTAAATTAGAACTCTGTGGTAACCACACAGTTTTTCCTTCGCGCGTATTTCAAAATTCGTAAATTTTGTGATTTTTTTCTGGAAATTTCCTCACAGGGGAAAGCGAATTACTCTGCTCTAGACGTTGCGAGATGGTACTTTCGTCAAGAATTGTTTAAAAGATATTTTTGACGAGCTTTTGCGTCCCATGCCTCTTTAAAAGAACGACATTTTTTAAATAAAGGTTTTGTTCGGTAACAGACACTTTCTTACCGCAGGCCCGTAGCCGGGGGGGCGTTCGGGGGGTTCACGCGGAAAAGGTCCAGCCCCAGCTATCCGTTAGAGATAGGGTATAGATGGACAACAACAACAACAACTAGAAGGATTATTGTCACGGCGTGACAATAGTGGACTCTGCGCGTGCGTATTACTGGAATTGTTATGGGATGTTACTGACACCAACCCCTTTACCAATATGAAAATTAATTCGTTAAAATTGTAGGAGAAATTACATGTTAATATTTTGATGACCTTTCCACTAATTGACCTCTTCCGGTGCATTATGAGCCAAGATGAGAGAATTGTAAACTCGATTAAAAGTGTGGTTAATGCTAAAAATCACAGATGTTTTATTTTAAGCACTTCAGAATACAAGATGAATGAATTGGTCAAACTTTCAGAAGAAAAATGCACCTAATGACCCCATGGGTGCACCAAATGACCTGAAAATTTAGAATTCAAACTCAATCGCACTTAATAAACAGATATCTAATTTTGAAGTCTCTAGCTCAAAATTTTAGTTTGCACTCAATAACCTTTGACCTATTTTTTCTGATTGGTTAAGCCTATTGCAAAGTAAAGTAGGGTATTCAATTGGCATGTTGACTTACACCAGTGTGCTGAAATTGAAAAGAATTCCTTGAAAAACGTAAGAGATATAAAATTTTGAACGTTACATGACCTTTGCACTAATTGACCCTATCCGGTGCATTTATAAGCGTCTTATGGAGAATTATTGCAAAGCCCATAAAATTTGTTTAATGCTGAGAATCACAGTTGTCTAACGGTTGACACATCAGAACACTGGCTGATTGAAAAGGTCAAAATTTCAGAAGAAAAATGCACCTAATGAATCCATGTTTGGATTAAATGACCTGAAACTTTGGATTTCAAATTGAATTACCTGTGCCAATCAGACCTGTGAATTTGAAGTGTCTAGCTCAAAATTTTAGTTTGCACCTAATGACCTTTGACCTATTTCACATGATAGGATGACCCAATTACTTAGAAAAGTAAGTTTTTAAATTGCCTTATTGACTTTGTGCACCGAATTTGAAAAGAATAGCTTTAAAAATGAAGAAGAGGTAGCATTTTGAAAATTACATGACCTTTGCACCAAATGACCTCTTCCGGTGCAATATGGAATATGATTATATAACGAATCAAAATTCGTGTACTGCCAAAAATCACATGCAGAATTTAAAGAACATATCTGCACCCATTTTGGAGTTATTAAGCCTCAAATTTGGTCGGAAGAAGAATAAGAAGAAGAAGAATAAAATTGAAGAAAACTCAGGAACAACAGTACTCTGTGCTTACACGCACAGAGTAACAACAAAATTATTGCAACTACTGGTAGTACTAACTATAACTACATGTATAACTAAGTTAGACGAATTTGCTTCTTATTCAAAGCGCTTCGTTTAATCATCGGGCCCTACCCGGCCCCAGGGCACAACTTCGCCCGAGTGGTGTTTGGATGACAGGATCGTACAGACGATTAGAGGAAGCTTTATGTCATTCATTGACATTAAACGTGCGTGGTTGCTACACCATTATCGTCGATATTATCGTTGGCCAAATGAGAGAACGTTACGCCGTTAAATTACGTGCGGAAGTTGATTCTCGTTAGAGGCGTAAAGTAATTATTTACGCCGTAAAGTAATTATTACATGACGATGTAAAGTAAGTATTTGTAGCGCTAAAGGTTACTTTACTCCACAAATATTTTGTTTACTCCGCAAATAATTACTTTATGTCACCGATTATTTATTTATGCCGCACTTAATTACGCCTGTAACAAGAATTATGTTACGCACGTAATTTAACGGCGTAACCTTCACCCGTTTAGCAAACGATATATCATAAGGTAACAAGGGATTCTAGAAGTAAATGTCTATAACTAGCTAAGCTTTAAAACAGCGAAATAGCTCTCAAAAAGTAGTGTGTCATGAACTTCTTAAAATCAACCAAGAAACAAAACAGCAGAAAATGTGATGGTTATCTGCTATTTTGGTGTACTTGCTAGCATAGTAGGGCAAGGTGCAGGCATTTCAAATTTAGAATTGAGAGTGATCGTCAATTGATTGTTGTTCATCCAGTGTCCACTTTCATTGTCGATTGGTGGACTGACATGCATGCGGGTGTACGCATGTGTGCGTTTTCATTCTTTCAAATCTAGTACACGCCGACGGTACTGCATGTATAGGCAGTCTTCTGTCGTTGCTCAAACAAAAAAACAGACATTAACTTGCACTTAGGCAACGAGCATGTTCAAAGTATTTCAGAAAAGCAAGTCTAGACCAAATAAAACTTTAGTTAATAAAGAAAACGTGCCTTTGTCCATCAGTGACAATTGTGCACATTCTCGCAAACTACATACGAGAAACTAACATGATGCAAAAGATTCCCAAGGTTACGTTTCACTATTCCGAAGGTTCATTTCTCGGAAAGTCCGCTACTCTGAATTTTCACCACTCCGACAATTCATTACTCTGGTTGTCTTCTAATGAGTCGGAAATGACATTGAATGAAATATTGTTTTCGTATCCATTTAGTAACCATTTAAATTGTATGCAAGAGTTGAATAGTTCTTAAAACATAAAACATTGATTACATTGTTTACAAATGAGCTTCGTTCCAATCACTGCCAATCTTGACTTCTTGAATCTAACGACTCATTCTCAAGCAGGTACCTCATCTAGGGCACTAGTCAGGGCTGCGGCGACCTGAAGACTGAATGTAACAACATGTAGAGTGTGTGGGATGCATGCAAAATCTGGGAGTCAACGGACACCCATCTTGCTTGCTACGTGTAAATAAAAAAACAGCATAAAACCGTCATTTTCTTGCATAATTTTCTGTTTTTTGTAACAAGGAAAAGACCAGAAAACATTAGGCTCGTGACACGCGTACACGCCATTTGGTACTAATTTTGTGAGACATCTTTCGGGAGATGATGGCAACTGATAACTTGATGGACATGTACGCTACCTCATGGAGGAAGAAGAGTTTATCTGTGGGAACTTAGAATCCTGCTTAATCTCAAGATCGCGTATGCGTGAACGTGGAATTGAATATTCATTTCGGCAATTAGATGAATTTTTTGTTCATTTTCAGAATTTTGTAATTGTTTGTCTCATGATCACCCATTTTCTCCATTACCGCAACTTGTGTCAAAGAATCATAGGAATATGTGAATGGTTAAATTAATTATTGTTTAGTGAATAAGATAGCCAATAGTTAAAGAAGTTGGTTAAAATTTACGTTATTTTATAAAAATGTAATTTGATTTAGTGTAATCCAAATTTATAGCGACGTGAACGTTATTATTAGAGTGAACTAATCACCTATCCTCATGTATTCTAAGTTCACGCATGCGCGATCTTGAGATTAACAAGTTTCTAAGTTCACGCACAGCAGATTGAAGAATTCGCGAAAAAGAAATCGGCCAATAGGTGACGCTCTATGACACGTTGCTGAAAGCCGACGTAGGTCGCTCCACAAATTTAGCAGCAGTATAACGGTATAACGGCAATTTTCAGCACCGGTAGCTAAGTTTACTCAGGAAAATTTGGTTTTGTAATCAAATTAATTTTGTGTCAATTATTAGTTGGTCAGTTTTGTTTCCACACCTGTCCAAAGCTGTATATTTATGGACCTACAGCTTTGCACCAAGACTATACGAAAGGTTGCCTTAGGTACCGTTCAAAGTTTTAGTCATTGCCCCGAGTTAAAAAATGCATGCTTTTTTCTCCCCTTTGCAGAAAACGTACCAAGATGACGATGTTTTTATAAGGTCTACGCTTATGAATGTGTTAAATCAAAGATGTTTCAAATTTAAATGTCAGTGTTCGTTTAAAAATAAAACAATTCTACGTGTATTTTGTTTCTTCTTAAACTACGTTATCTTAAACTTTATGCGATTTACGAGCAAGCACGGTTCACGAGGGGGCTACATCGATAAGTTGTACCTTTTTACTGGGCATTGACTTCCTGTGATACAACGGCTTGATAATACCCCTTATAATTGATAGTAGTTCGTAAATTATTCGTTGGGTGGCGTCACCGGTCATACAAAGCAGTTTGGGTAATTCACTATGGGATTCGCGTGTATGGTATACGACGCGTTATTGAATAAGCTTAATTTATTGGATGTTCAAAAGCTTAAAAAATTGTTTCAACATTATTTATCGCACACAAAAATCAAAAACTATTTGAAGGTTAGATCGATAGTCCGAAGGAGCGAGAGTGCGAAATGAAATTCGCCTGGCCGACAGCGGGCAAGAGTTCGAAGGGCCGATATTCCAAAAAGCCACGACACTTTGACTCACAGTTTTTACACTTTCGCGAATTTCTTGATGCTTGAAGCTTGCTATATATCCGACATCAGAGAAACATTATCGTTAACGTGGAAAAATTAAATAGTTTTGCTTAATGCAAGAGACACCGAAGTAGCCTAACCAAAATAGAAACCGTTAACTTCGGAATGACAGTTTCTGCGACAGAAAGCCTTCTAAGATTTTTAGAATGCGATATTTTACGACAGTCCATCAAAGTTTTATTTGTATGGTATATGCTCGTATTTAGGCCCATGTGCCCTCATTCGAAGACACGTCTATAGTCGGAATTAGGTGCTTGCGCCTATACGCGAACCAAATGCATAATAAAATAATGTTTCAAATTGTTGCTCTGGTGCACCCCATCATTTAAAACTATGCACTGCTATTGGGCTCGCGCAATGCATTGAAGATTCTTGCCAATGAGCGATTCAGACTCGCTCGGCACGTCTGGTCTTTTGTTCATGCATCAAGCACTTTATTTTTTTTAAAAATTCCCCAAAAATGCACCCCAAAAGCAGGAATTTGCATGACGCTGGATTTTAAATAGCTCTTAGTGACTTTTAAGAAAAATCACCTCGTGACTTTAATCTCAATCGTGCATTTTTAGCCAATATTTTGAACTTTTAGACTGAATGGTAACTTTTGCGTTTGTTATTATTCGTTTCCATTGCTGTTTTTGTGTTATCGGAGTGACAATACACGTTTTCATCGTTAAAGGAATACCTTGCATATGGCATTCAGCTTTTCTTAGCTTTCAAAAAGTAAACTGCTTCCGAAATAATGCCAATATTTCCATCAGCAATTTTCAGGAAAAGAACACTCGCTAGGGGCGCTGAGTCGCTCTTTCGGATATTTCCGAAATCAAAGCAGGATAGAGTTCAGTAGCTCTCTCGCAGCTAGAAAAAACTAGCCCAAATCTCGTGTTCTCATTTGAAATACACCATAATATCTCACATAATCTCGCGAAGTCACACCTTTTCGTGAGGTCCTAGCGTAAGCCCTGGAGATACTGAACTCTACCCAGGTGTTTGTTTAAATTAAAATGGAAAACTAAAAAACTTTACAAGTGCAAAAAGATGAGCTGACATTGGTCGGAAAATGAACAATCAGATAAACTCAGGCTATTTCACTAAAATATTTTTCTCCCATTTTAGAAACGATTTTATGATTTTGGCGAATTGCGTTGTTTCTATAACACAGAAGATTAAAAATTGTTATACATTTACGTATATTATTAATGAAATTTGATCATCTTAGTATACTTTTTCACAATTTACTAAAACAGCAAGTGATAGTCAAAATTTATAATTGGATTTGAACATGTCTTTCCTTTTGTTCGCTTTGGTTACCAGTCACACACAGCACTTTACAGGTGTGTTACTGGGGAATCTTCTCCAAACACCAAAAATCTTCCAAGAACACTTGCGCATATCAAAATGGCGGCAATCAACAAAAAGGTGGATGCGGTAACGCGCCCGTTCCACACGTCAAACGTGATTGTGTTTGTGCCTTTTTACTGCTCAGTGACTTCCTTTTCGCTTGTTTAGTATGACGTCACTTTGACGTTTTGGACCCAATCAAATAAAATTAAAATGCCAAAATTACTAAGCACTTCGAAAATTATTACTTTGCCATAAAATTATTCTCCTTTTGTACGAACTCAACGTGACTGTCTGTTATGACGGTGTTGTATTACATAACAGTTTACAAGGATAGCTGTCTAATTCTAGGTTGTATTTGATGACCCCAGAATTAAGGAATTCAGAACAAATGTTAGAGTAATAAGTTTGAGATGTTACTTGAAATTTCAATTTTTTTTTTCTAGTTCTGTTATCTAGAATCTAGGGGTCATCAAGTGCGAACTAGGAGTATTTAGCACAAAGTAAAACAGAAAATGCTAAAAATAATTTCGAGTTCGACCTCGAGTTCAAAGATTACACCCTGGACCCTGGTCAATCGTAATCCTTATCAACTCTCTAGGAGAACACAATGGGCACACCGATTAATCAAAACACGTATTTTTTAAACATTTCACAAGCCTTCCTAGTGACTTGAATCGAAAAAATGTACACGACCTACACAATATTGAAAATGTGATGTGACCACATTTCTATGTCTAGTTGTGGGTCTATGTCTCGTCATATTAGTGGTAGTTACGTCATCACCAAACATCCCAATAATGAAACTCCGAGGGATGTTTCGTCCACGCGTCAAGCGAAATTACACCAGAAAAGGTGCAAAATCTCTTTAATCGATAGATGGCATTGTATTTTAATTTGACGTTTTTGATTTTCTTCACTTTATTTGTCTTTATCTTTGATTTAAAAATGATTGAAAAATAAGTTTGTTTTATTTTCCACAAAGTTTGAGTTATTTATCGGCCGTTAACGTTAGCACAATTACAGCGATTTCTCTTCTTAAAACGAAATCGAAGACAAATATTCGATGTTTGTGTTTTTAGCATGCATAATAAAACTCTTTCGAATATATCTCGACAATTCATACTGTCAAAAATGAAAACAGGTTTTAGAGCACTTTTTCCAAAAATATTTTTGATGCTTCGAAAGTTGCAAAGTTTTAATTATCGTTCAAAACACTATTAAAATGGTTGCAGAAAAGTGTATGAAAATCTCGCTGATAAAAAGTAGAAGGATATTTAAGCCTTCAGCGAAAATTGGGATTTGTAATAAAATCTGAGAGCCACAACGGATTTTATTATCTAAAGCCCTGGTCAAAGGTCATAACCCCAAAAAGTCAACCCCACTTAACAATAATCACAAAAATGCGTTTTGTGGTGGTACCTTGCAAAAGCTGTTGATTTTTTGACATCATGGCGTTAGCGCTACCTCAGGATTAACTCGGTGCTTAAAATTTCCTTGTCCGAGGAGCTCTATGGGGGTTCGGGTTAGTGGAATTATCTCCTACAAAAGGTTGTGTTTTACTTAGGATCAAATCCCTAGGAACTTGAAAAAGTCTGACATTTTCCGAACCTGATATCTGTCTGCTCCCCTCTCAAAAATATAGTCGGATTATCTTTTGATCAAATGCATCGTCGGGCTCCGTTGGGATGGGACGCAAGCAGACAATCCTCTCGTTTGCCCGACTGGCATGGGCCAGCCTGAGAAACTGCAGCATGGAAATTTTTGCATGGGCCACTCTACTGCTATTGAAGCGGCATCAAGGGTCTTTATCAACAAACCATGTTTAGCATTACTACAGCACACAAGCTGATATATTAAGACGTTATTTACCGCGCATTAGCCTAACTCTTTCGATCACCAACACCTATTGAAGAGTTTCATAGGCTTATAAGAGTTATTTGACATAATCGACACAATGCCTCATTGTTCCCCTTCACATCGAGCGCAACAAGTGGCTGTTATTAGAGCCACGTGTGACAGACTCCTTCGACTTGTTTTCTCTCAAGGTTTAGACTGAGTGTTGATCGCACAACACTGTCACACCCGTCGTTTACGTGCTACCTGTGCCGGTGCTTGTCCGTGGTGTGTCTAATAACATTGAGCTGATGTAATCAGCAACTATTTATCACTTTACAAACCGCCCCGTGACCCACATTGATAAACGGAACTGACGTGACAGCCAAGACAAGCCAGGAGTGTTACAGTATCCGTCGGAAGACCACAGTGAATCTGACTCAGTACCAGCCAAGATGTCGGACGTAGACGATGTTGACAACTTTTATGTTTTCATGGTGAATTTCGACGATGTATACCCTTTGGACTGTGTCAAGAGTTTACTTGTTGAGGCGCAACGCGGAAACTTTACAAAGTATGGCGAACCCAGAATGGTTAGTTTTCGTGTGACATCCGAAGAATGTGCGTCGGAGAAGATAGAAGATTTGTCGTCGACATGGGAAGACGGTGACCGCTATGATCTGGCTGTTCTGGTTGTACACGCACATGAGACTCGACTAAATATTACTGAACCTGGATACGGATACAATGCAGCTTACGAGGCTCTAAGAAAATGTTCAGGTAAAATTTATTAGGTGTCCCGTTACTAACTATTTGGTAATAACGCAGCTTGACGCTGGTTTGAATGGGTATGTTATGGATAAGCCGAGTCGTGTTTTACTTCTATTGACCGGCATGTTGCTCTGCAAGCCAAGCGAGTTAATCAAAACATTGTTCCAGTCTAAACAAAAGTACAATCCGTCGTGAACTGAAAATGACTCCCATGTCCCATTGTGTTATGATGCAGCAAACAAGCTTGCGTTCGGCCGAGGAGTTAGGGGTCAGTGAACTTCAATCTTAAATGTCCTAAGATAATTAAATTGAACTGATCATCTTGGTGGAAAAGTAACCGAAAACTAGCGGTCACCAAGTTCTTTCTTACGCTATTCAATTGTTAGATTGTTTTTTTGTCAATGTTCTAGCTTTTTATGGGCTCAAAGCCGATTAATGACCCAACACAAATAATTTCCTCGTGACACAGTTTAAAATCTGATTGAAACTAGTTATTTATTCTGAGGAGTGTGTTTCCTATATGGTATCTGTACTGAGGCACGATGTAATGTATTAGGATGTAATAATTAATTTAAGGACGCAGTTCATTCGTCTGGGTTTAGCGACCTTTAAACTCGCGTGTTCTGGATATTAATGAAGTCGCGTTTGTCCTGTGTCAAGCGAGTCTGTCTTCAAATTGAGTTCACACAATGCCTCATTATTGAGTAAGGTATTTGAAATGAAAAGCTGCAGGGTAAATTTCTTGTAACGTAGCATAACCTGTTTCCAATTCGTGTTAAAAGTTCAGAACAGGTTGGCGACATATTTCAATTCAATTTAAAACTAACATTTGTGGGCCGCTGATGTGAGTGAACAATTAAAGTGTTTTAACGTTGCAGCCTGGTGTTCTTCTCAATAAAAATTCACATATTGGTACCAACTGGACGTCTGGTTTTCGCGTCCTTCCTGTTTAAAAAAGATTGTTACAAACTACATTCAATAGCCTAGGCGTTGGAATTTTTTTAAGAGAGTTTCCTCTATTTTGGTTTCTATTTCCTTCTCTTCTTTATCATTATTTTGACTTTATTCATGAAAAAGCGTTTATTTCAGTTAAATTTTACATCACAAACGATATTTCCACCACACAAGACTGTTTATTTGTGGAAAGATACGTCACCTGAAAATTTTCCTCTTTTTGTCATTGGTCATTCCAAGCCGTGATAGCTGAGTATGTCACCATCGACACCAAAAGTATGAAAATTTTGTGTCACTATTCCAATCATTAAAAAGCAGGCTTTTCAAAATGTCTCAAGAGTTTAAACCTGGCTGAAAGCTTTTCAAACATGGCTGACTATGTACAAATATATCTCAGAACTTTTGAAATATGGTGCAGTACCACGGTAGGGAGAACACTGCAGTCGTGTGGTGAAGAGGGGTTGTAAATATTCTGTAAAATCACAGACGGAGTGTGGGGACAAAGATGACCTGTTTCTGGTTGTATGAAACAGTAACAAACAGAGACTCACCTAAGTTCCCTATATCTTCTGCTCATTTGTGTCTTTGTATGCTCACATATTTTATATTTTTCAATTGTTTATCTTTGTAATGAGCTCTTCTTTTACTTATTTTGTGGGAAAACTGAGCTTTAAGTTTCAATGAAAAAGACTTATTAGAGACGTTGCGTGAAAGGCTTCATTTGTTTTCAATAATATTGATAATTCAACATTTAATCTAGCTGTGTATCGAAGCTAAAATGACTTAGTAATGAATACAAAACAGAATTTGGAGAGTCCAGTCAGTGTTGACACAAATGTCAAGGTACCTAAACTACACGGTCAACGGACTCATAAACACGGGCACGGACGCATTAACACGACTCACGGACCTGCAAACACCGTCCACTGACTCACAAATACGGGAACGGACTCACAAAACACGATCCACGCACCCAAATACACGGGACACGGACTCATATTCACGAGGAAACACGGTTAACGGACCGCCAAACACGGGTCACGGACTCATCGGCTTTCTGGGTCAGCTGACATCTTCATTTTGTCCGTGACCCGTGTTTGGCGGTCCGTTAACCGTGTTTCCTCGTGAATATGAGTCCGTGTCCCGTGTATTTGGGTGCGTGGATCGTGTTTTGTGAGTCCGTTCCCGTGTTTGTGAGTCAGTGGACGGTGTTTGCAGGTCCGTGAGTCGTGTTTATGAGTCCGTTGACGGTGTAGTTTAGATACCTTGAATGTGGTGTCATACAAGGTATCTGAAAAACATAGTCGACATAGTGGAGTCCTTTTGTGGTACTGTCTCATGCTACCGACCACTGAGTATCCTTCGTGTACGACCCAAACAAAAACGGTGACGCCGTGACGGCATACCGTTTCGAGGTCTACCACTAACGTCTTTACTTTGATAATTTTGGTCATCTCCTCGCGTTAAAAAAAAACATCAGTACCGCAGGGGTGAACTAGTAAGCAGTACGCCACCGTTCTTTTCTCAGGCAATAATCAGGTGCGGTCTCATCCAGGAACATGTCTGCAAAGTTTCATGAACATCCATCCAGGAGGTTTGGAGCTACAGCAATGGACGCCGGACGGACGGACGGACGGACGGACGGACGGACGGACGGAGATGACGGTATAATGCGTCCGCCTTGCTTCCTCTGCTATCTCCAACGCATGTTGATGGATGTTCGTGAAACTTTGCTCGTGTTAGCGTATTTTCGGACCCCTAGTGGCAATTTTTATGTTTTACGTTTACGTTTTCCTCGGTATCTTTGAAGTTCCTTTACAGATTTTCATAAATTTGGCAAATAAATTAGGGAATAGGGAGGCGACGCTTCCATCCCGTTTTTGAATGGATTCGACGTATTCTGCTCCATCCAGTCGCTACTTTTCTGCATGGTGTGGCGCCCTTAAGTGGCAAGTTTGTTTTTCTGTCTGCAAGTTCCCTGGTAAATCTTCATGAAATGAGTATCGTGTTGTTATTGAGAAGAATATAACATTACTGATATGTATTTTGCGTCAAATCCGACTACTGCGGAGTCCCTTTGTGGCAATTTGTGTTTCGTTACGTTTGTCGTGACGTCTATCAAGTTACTTGATGGATGGTTAAGCTGCGTGAAGAATCATGAAAGGTGGCAGGTGCGTTACTATCGGAGAACATTTGCTGACTTCTTTTACACGCCCCTAGAGATTAATACATGGTGAAATGAAATTTCTTTAAGTTGCTTTGTCGTAAAATATGTTTGTTTTTGAGCGAAATCGGACGTAAGATGGTGTTATGATAACCGTTTTTCGAATTATGTTTTGCGGAGCCATAGTTCTAGGACCCTTTAACGGAACCTCTTCACATTTGGTATGTAAATGGATCACCTCGCGGGCTATCGAAAATGTGGTTGATTTCTCGCTGCGAAATACCGTTCTCGACTTATTCGACATTTTCTCATATGATGGCTGTCTCTTATTGACTGATACCTTAATTCGTATTTGACGGTTTATCGTTTACTGTACTTTGGTGCTATAGGCGTCGGGGTCGTCGTTGTTGATGTTCATATGGTCGTCGGCCTCAACCTTAAATTTTTATTCCATTTCGCCTAGTGTCTCTCCTCAAGACGCTTTCATTTAATGTTTCCTGACATTGTTCCCCGTAGTGGTCATTTTATGATCATCTATTGTTTCTGAGATGTATGCAATGCACACGGTGGGAACCTTTCCTCTTGTCTTAGTTCCAGCATCAATCATGAAGGACGTGCCACGTTTTTACGCAAAGCTTCCTTCGCTGGCCTTGCCTGTCTGAATTGTTTACTTAGGCGCTTATTTTTCGATATTTGATCTCCCTTGATTGTTTTGTGTCAAACCAAAATCTGACTTCAGGCGAACATTAGATGTGTTTTGTCATTGGATTTAAGTGCGTCGTGGGGTTGTGTGATTCATCACATCCAAATATGACGTATTAAAAACACATCTATTTTAACTGCGGCCATTTTGACCGTCAGATGTGGGTTTAAGTGCCTCAAGTCGATTTAATAACAAACTGGTATTTGTTGATACGGTCGCGACCGCGACCTCGAATGAAACCAGCTTGTCTGAGCGCCAGACCTGTTTAGGCTGTAACATGAATGATCCGCTTACTTCACTGCGTGTGTGCTGCTTTCGCCCATTTTCTTGTTTTTGGGACAGGCGACAAAAAATTTACGAAAGTCTTTGTCATCCGAGTTTCACAATATAGCCTGTGAAGCACATATCACGTGACACTTCATCCACTGTAAGCATCACTGTGTTGAATTCTATTCCATTACGTCACCTACGAGTAGGAAGTGTAAGTTTTTGTACACGAAACCTGATCTGGCTACCCGATAAACTTAGCCTCAGAATTGAAAAGAAACGTTCGTTCAAATAAACATGAATTAAAAATCTTACTAAATTAATTTAAATGTGTACTAGTTCGTCCGAATGGAGAATAGAATTCGCTGAAAACGAAAACAAAAGCGAATTATATACACCATATTCACACAGTCGCTATTATAAAAGTGAGCCTCTTTTTAGGTTTCATAAACAATGCATTTTGCGCTTAAATACAGAGGAAAAGCGTGATTTTTGTCTCAAGTGCATTGTTTTTTAATCTTAAAAAGAGGCTCACTACTAAAATGGCGACTGCGTGAATAAGGCGGCACAGAACAGTTCTCACTGGGTTTTGCCTAGCAAAACACATGTCACTTGATTTGTCTTCTTTTCTTCACTCTGTCGAAAACAGGATGCAAAGAATGACATGTTTTCAGTTATTTCACTTAAAAAGCCCTACATATGAGCACAGAAACTTTATTGTCTCTTGTATTTTTGACCCTTTCACTCCCACTGAAAACCAAGCTAGACTAAGAAAAATAGATTCTGAAAGCAAATTTCCTACCGATTCCGAAAATGTGGTCCAAAAGTACTGTCAACCGACTAAATTTTTGGCAATTCTGGCTTGTTTGAGGGCTACCTGAAATCGCAGCCAATTTCTAAGTCGCTACCCAGCAATACACAATATTGCAACCGGGGCCGCCATCCTGAAGAAGAGTGCAGCTACAGCCGAGAAAGTGGCCTTTTTATTCTCACCATGTTTTCAAATACAAACATACCATATTCACTGAGCCTACATGCAATGCCTACCTGCAAAATGCTCCCAAACTTGGCCTACCCCCAAATTTTTTTTTTGGGAGTGCAAATTGGCCGCGGCCGCAGCCTAACTGTTCAGTGCCACCTAAGGTCTATATTGCCTCACAACGAGACTTCATCCAACGGTCCTTACGCTTTTGAATCTGTTGTGACTGCTTCTGAAGATCTTAAGCAGATGCTGTGTCTCATTAAAGCCGTGAATATTTAAATTTGTAGCAAGCGCCACCTAGCGACTTTCTGGAGAGCTGTGTGTACAAGAGCAATAAAAAAGAAACAATTTGTAAATAAATTGCGGTTTTAAAGAAAACACCGCAAGTGATACACTTAAAAACAATTGTGGACATATAAAAAACCACAGTAATTCCAAATATTACGCAATTGTTATTTGATGGTGAAATAAGCAAGTAATAAAAACTGCGCCATGTTTCTTTAGGGTAGCGATTAGATGAAATATCTCTCTCATTTTCCTAGAAATAGTCTCCCAAAACGAGACTTTTGCGAGGTCGTAATGGTAACTGGTTCTCGGATGGTTTCCAGTACACTGCAGGACGCCGGGGTTGTTTGAAAATTAGTTCTTCATTTGCATATTATTCACAATTTAATGAGACTTTGCATCTTAAACTTACCTGATCATTTAGTGTCTTCTCATCGCCACCTTGCTTCACAGTGGTCCATTTCTCAGTAATCAACTTCTGTCCATTTGTTTTCATGTCCGTAGCTGAAGAGGCGGGAGAGTTGATGTGTGCGAACACCTCCCACTAGCTGCAAGGTCCGAACAATGGCAGCTGAAGTCCTGTACCTATACTGTTCGAAATATTTGTTGGATTTAAATCATTGCCGCCCTTGCATCTTGGCGACGGGGTAAAAAGAAAACCAAGGGAAGAAGCTGGTTTACGACAGGGGGAGCCCTGTGAGGCACGAGTACTGGCCCACAATTTTCCATTTCACTTTCAATCAATTCAATGGTTCGCTGGTCTGTTTTTTTGATTAGGGATGTAGTACCATACGGCGAACAATGCGCCCCGGCGCATTGAAATGAGGAGGTGGGAATTTGTGACCGGACCAAAGACATCCGCACCTGGTTGTCAGGTTGTTTTGTTTTATAGCCCTACACTCACTCGTCTGCGTTTGGTGTGGGATCGAAAAATGTAGTTGTTGCGCTCTAATTTTATTGCAAAAATATTGATTGTTTTTTTTAAATCTGCATATTTTGAAAATAAAATGTTTGAGTCAGTACATTTTTTCGGTCGGTCACGCGAGGACAGCAAGCTGAACCTAATTCACGTCTAATGATCGTCAGCGATTATTACCGCGTAGTCCTCAATAGTATCGAATGCATTTGAAAAAATAAAACAAATCCATTAGGATCGGGGGTATTGCGTTTTGTCCCCGTTGAAAATTATCCTGCATCGT
Organism: Phoronis australis; assembly: GCA_002633005.1. Taxonomy (NCBI): domain Eukaryota; kingdom Metazoa; phylum Phoronida; family Phoronidae; genus Phoronis; species Phoronis australis. Next base: position 683,123 of record NMRA01000133.1, on the reverse strand, counting down.
TTTTGAGGGGGTCTAAATTGAACGCGATAAATTTTGAACGCTAAACAAATTAACTGCCGCTTTTAAAAACTTGTCAGTTCTTTCAAAATATGTGACTGGGAGGGGGCAGTGTCAACGTTCTCGTAGAAACAAAGCGTCGGTTGGTGGTTTTGGAGTGGTGCGTGCCACTGGGTTAAATGGGTGGCGCAAATTGGTCGCAATGGGGTGGGGGAAGAGCATTTGAGGGTGGTGGTGACTTGAATTGAGGAGTGACAGTCGAGGCAGTCGCCCCTTTTCTCTTGGTATGTGATATACCATTGGGGGCGAAGCAGACTTTGGTATCAGGAGTGAGTACAAGTTTACCGTGCACTACACCCGAGCGTATAGTGTTCAGCTGCCGCACGTCAGCTTGAACGCTTCAAGCTCCTCCCCAACCGGGACAGGATTCGAAAACTCGACCTATTATTTCTTGGTCTCTTCGGTAATGACCTAACACATTTACAGAATCTCCAAACACCGTAGGTTTTGACCCTCCTATAAGACCTATAATAGGGTAAAACTTTAATGGATGCCACTTTTTCAAGGACAGGCGGGTCGTTATTTCACTGACCGGTTTGACCATCTAACCTACCACTTCTGATGAAAATGACTGTTACAGTTTTGTATGAAATTCAAGTTGCTGAAGTCGACCTCGACTGCTGACTGTGGACCCCCAACTGGCGATAAGCGGACCTCTACTGCCAGACTCTCCCCCCCAAACACCGATTGCAGATACATGCTTTCTGATCACATTTCATTACACATCCATTTGCCAGTAATTCGTTGGTACAGTCGTTCACTCCTTTTTACAGGTGATCGAGTATTGGTTGTCCTGGGCGGGGATACCAATCCGCTTAATATGACAGAGCTGCGATCAACATGGGCACAGAAACGAATCGGACGACAGTTTGAGGATGAATATATGGATGGCAAAAATGGACTACTTTTATCGTGGAATGAACGATATCAGAGATCACACGTCGATGCGTTTCGGGCCTTTGCTCTTCCAAATTATGCTTTCGTTAGCAGCATGCCACCTTGTTTCGGTGACGCAAACGAAAAACCTAAAGAGTGGGATCTGATTCGAGACGAGGAACCAAAATACAGGAGCGATGTGAACTGTCGAGACTCAGACTCTGATGACGAGCCCTCAGTGAAAGTTACTGAAACCACTGCAGAAATATCCGCGCCTCCCAGCGGCAAGGATACTGGAAGTGAACCTGACGAAAGAGAAACCAGTAGCAATGTCTCGTCCATGTCGTCCAAAGACTCGGGAAAGGCGAAGTCGCACGAGTCTCTCCCTCTTGCCGATGATGAAGTCGCCAGCAGTGACGAGTCCAAAGAAGAAGTAGTGATAGCAGCCACCTTACCAATAAAAAGGACATTCAGTAGTGAGCAACGAGGAGACAACTCTGTAGAAACTGGTGAAGAGGCAAAAGAACTCTCAAGCACAGAAGGAGAAAACGCAGGAGCTATAGTCAAGCCTCCCAGCTATGAAGAATCTGGCGCAAACATATATCCCACAGTTGACGCCGCAAAGGAACACTTAAAGGTAGTCACCCCGACTGCACCTGAGCTGTCAACCGACGATGAAGCCAGACCTCCGGGTGATGGCGCTCCCGAAAAGAAACGTACTCATTCTGGTGGCCGTGATTCCTGCGAAGATGACGAAAGGCGCTCCGAGGGATCTTACAAAAATGAGGAGGAAACCTGTGTTTTCACAGTTGAGGATACAAAGCCGCCATTACCGGAAGATGATATTGTGGTCGATCAACCATCACACTGGGATAATTATAAATATGTGTCTAGGGACAACAGTAAAGATAATGATAAGGACGCCTGTTGTCTCTGCTTTGGGGGTTGTTGGTCCGGAAAGGACAGTGTAACCGATGAAGATATGATTTGTTGAAACATTGACTCTTTGTACAGTAGGGACGTGTATGTGTAGTTTTGGATATGTATCTCAATTAGAATGACGTAATTTTAAATGACCAGCGGTGGCAGATCGATACCAGTGGTAGGTTTCATGAAACAGTCTCAAATAGGTACCCAACTAAGATCTCTAAATCTGCGTATATGCGTCTCTGTTAACTCACAAAAGTTCTGTTTCTATTTATTATGGGTTCCTCTATGACTTGAGACTATTTCAAGGAAAGTATTTTGGGACCTTTTCATGCAACGTCCCTAACTTAAAGACTAAGTCCCTATTTATTTTCCTGAAATTGAAAATTTTAACGTAGCGTCTACCTCGAAACTAAAAACTAACTTAGAAATTTAGGGTTTGGAATTTTCCTCTTTCATAAAAATTCCCTCTTTTTGGTTTAAGATTTCTTCTTATTTGATTTCCAGCTTCCTCTTTTTCATCTTTTCTTATCATTTTTTGACTTTATTCATGCAAAAACGTTTATTTCAGTTAAATTTTACAACACAAACGATATTTGTTTCACATAAGCCTATTTATTTACTATTTATTTATGGGACCATACATCACCTGGACAATTTTCCATTGGTAATTCCAAGCCCTGAGTAATGAAGACAACTCCAGCATTAGATTGTTAAATCACTGCTCGCACAAGTCTACAAATGCAGTGAAAAGTTGAGAAATATTGTTATAATCCTACGTGAGACTGTTGCATGCCACCGTGCACGTGAGAATTAATGCTTGAACAGTGACCGGTACCTGTATGTTATCCACCGATTGATTTACGCGCAAATATATTGCATTCGGTTGTGCAATTTTATGAAAATGTACTGCTGTAATGTACTTGCATTAGCTTGAAGGCTTATAAGCATTACGAACTATGCACCCTTTCGTGATCAACTAAATATGGAACTCCTTCGCCCATTACTGATATTATTTTCGTGCTTTCTGATGAACTTGATTATCTTTAGTGGCTGGTATAACGTAGGCGAGGTCTGCGCGGACTAACGGCTCAACGACCTAGTAGACCATGGGCGGCGCAGCACTGAAATAAGTGCCCTATATGGTGCGCCGCCCATGTCCATGAGCAGTGCTGAAATAAGTGGGGGTATAGCCCCCCCCCCCCAGCCCCCTATGATGCGCCGCCCATGTAGGTACATCAGAAGCAACATAGGTGTATGTACATATTGTTGCGTATTTTGTTGCGTGTTTAACTCATGAACCTGTTTGCTACTGTTTTCCGGCGGGGGGGGGGTGTCGAAATCGCAAACTACTTGTATCAACTCTGTCTATTTTAGTTTATTTAAAAAAAATAGATGTGGTGTTGAAAATCTGACTTGATGCATTCCACGCAACTCATTGCGTTCTAGGTGACAAAATAAAACCTTGTTATCTTCAACAAGAACTCGGCGAACACAAAATTGACCACTGTGAATCTTGCCAGATTTTTTACACAATATGTCTGAATGAAAGACTGTTACCAGTGTATGTTTATTATAAATAGATTGTGTATTTGTCAGGTTAGTAAAAAATTATTGGAAAATACGACTCTTCTATTTCCTTATCATTTTATTAGCCCACAGATAGATCTCGTCGGCAACACAGACAACGCTTCACATTTTCCATGTTTTGTTTTAACTCCAATTACTATGGGACAACACTAACAATTAGAAAACGATCCGATCAATGAATTCAAGGACTGCTATTACAAATGAGCATAAATCAAAATCACTCGTGTTCCTTAATCTCTCTATTCTGCCGTGTTACACTAGGACCATTCTTGTCCATGTTTTTGAAACGGGTTGTGGGCGGGTGGAAACGGACAACTTTAGTTGTTCCCAGTGACATTCTCGAAAACTGAACATAACCGAACGAGAACAAACATTTGTGCAGCGTAAGAGCCCCGATTTAGCGTTGATGAGCGGTGGAAACAATTTAATTCCATCCGACTCCTTCTAAACGTTAGTTTAGTAGCGCGGGTCTGGGTATTTGTGCATTTAGTTTTGAGTCTGCTGGATGGGGATTGCCGTTCATAGGTGCTGTTATGGAATCTTTTGTACCCCTTGGTTGATTAAGAACTAAGACTATCGCGTTCGAGGCTTGTTTTGGCCAAAGTTGTCGGGTTTCCGACCCCAGTCATTTCAGAATGATGTAAGAGGCGGCTTGGATATTTTGCTGGCCGAAACAACAAGGCCGTTTGAACTAAAATGTCATCGACCAACACTAGCATGGTTGCTAGACTACTTTCCTTTTGCGATAAGACCCAGGCAGCGCAATCCTGAATTTCGTTTTTATGGCGTCAAGTTGAACCTTCTAAAAATTCAAATGCGTCATCAATAAATGGCAACTATTAACAACGACACACGTGCGCAGTCTTATGACGGGCAAAATCGTGAAAAGAATGGCTTCGGCAGCGGAAATTGATCACCCCTAAGAACTGAGCGTTGTCAGAAATATTTTCTACGCTTATAGTTGTTCTTAATATGTTCATGGGTGGTTGGAGATCTAAAGTATTTTGTGATGTTGGCGGAAGAGAGTTTCTTCTCGTACTGGGCCGGAAGTTTTCAAAGTGGTTCCTGTCTTCGACTAACGGTGGAGACACTCTACACTTCACCTCCACGTTAAACTGTTCCAAATATGTCTCTTGCGTATCTCGTCGTTGCGAACTTGGAATGGTATGAGAAGCACCGGATGTAGAAGGGTCGTTGCTACACCACGGGACTTTAAGGTAGTCTACAGACAAGACACCTCCGTTGACTGTTGCAACGGTACTGATTGCTATGTCCGTCTCCACTCGCCTTTCCATTGGGTGAGTCCTGCGACCAACGGCGTTCTTTCTCAGCAAAGGTTCTGCTTTTATACGCAGCAGACTCCCGACTGCCAACCGGAAGCGTCTGTTGCTTGCCGCGTACAACAAGGGGTTCAAAGTGGAATTGCAATACGCCAGCCATGTTGTGGCCACGAAAGCCGACTCAGGCATGTACTGTGGACCTGCCATGGCAGTTACAAAACGCACTGTCAGATATGGAACCCAGCACAAAATAACTATCATAACTGGGCCCAATAAACGAATGGTCGCTTTAATCTCCTTCTTGAAGGTCGACATTTCTGTTTGAGACTCATTATTGTTGTTATTATTATTGTTGTTGTTATTATCCTCACCCGGAACTAATGCTTTATTGGTGCTTTTCCCAACAACAAGATCTTGAGAAGGCTGAGAACGGGAGTCAGTGCTACTCTTACTCAGTCCGCGGTATCTTTTTAGCATCGCCATGTGGATATCCGAAATCCGACGCACGTGCTGCCTCGCAACACGAATAATAGATGCGTAACAATACGTCATCACTATTACCGGGACTAGAAAGCACGTGATCAGCATGATTATGGCGTACGGTAGATGATTCTCCCAACGCGATCCACACAAGAAGGTTCCTGGGATTGCGGCATACTCTCCAAGCCCTTGAATGAAAAAACGGAATAAATAATATCAATAACATCATAACTTCAAATGTACTGGTTTTAATAGTATACTTAAAGCGAATATAAACCCGTGCTGCCGTCGCTAACGTTTATGTAAATCATTTCCCAATATGAAATTGGGCTCAGATGGTCCCTTAGTCAAAAAATAGAGCTGATTTCTATGTTATTTCTGTGACAAAAAGCTCTAAAAGTTGATCGAGATAAAATACCAAAAACCTTTGAAAAATATATTACGCAGGTATATGCCATATAAGTGGCGGGCACTGTAGTACAAGCACAGTTTGACAGTCAGTTTAAGATATGTAAGATAGGAAAATATTGTTAAATACTCGCTCAAGCTGATCCAAATAGGCATGGCCTATATCAAAAGTGTTCGATAAACAATATGAGCTAGAAGAAGGAGGAATAGACAGCTAAGGTTTGAAAGTGAAAATGCTTTTAGAAAAAGAAACGAATTATCGGGAGGAGTGGACAAGCCAACTAGTCACAAATCAGGCAAAATTTGTCAAAGATCTTAAAGAAAGACCGTTTAACTAAGCCCAGAATGACATATGCGATATCGGTGACGACTATTCAAACCTCTCCCTTTACAAAGTGGTGAAGAAATGGCTTAATTTTTGCTCATTATTTAGAAGTGGTTAAAATCAAACCCTACAGAATAGCGCATTATCATGGTAAAAGGGGGAACTAGGAGTCAACTGCTCTGAGGGAACACAGATATTGTGAATTGTGTATAAATGTGAGATCGTTGTGAAACGCTGGAAAACCTCAGACAATGTACGTTACTAAAAATTTGAAGGGAGAATTGTAGTCCTGAATAGTTGTATAGTGTATAGATACCAAAGAAACCCTAGTCTTAAATCATATAATTTCTATTTTGGTAATAAAACAAAGAAAGAGACCGAGATGCGTGTTGTAAATGCTTTGTTATCTCTGGAGCACACGTCTCTGCATTTATACACCAGGGGTGCCGCAGTAAAATGATCAGTTTAGGTTTCAAAAGGCCACAGGCCTTTGAACAAATTTATATTATATATTTAGTTGTATAAACCAGTTTTCCGTCACTGACATTAATGTAAACCGTTTACCGTTATGGAATCACGCCTTTTAGTCCAACTAGGGTTCGTTTTAAGACAAAAGGCTCTAGAAGTAAGTCACGGCGTGTCAGTTTATGCGACGAGCATGCTCTGACGTCATAATGAACTAGCATATTTCCAAGCCCAGAAGCCATTTCCCATCTGAGATATGAACAAGCTGTGTTCAGTTTCATACTGCACGAAGTCCAAATAAAAGTTAGTAACTTTGATGAAACGCTGGTATTTTCGTAAGTTATTAGCAATATTTAACAAGGTGACTATCCCACTAATGATATATGTAAATTAAGGAAGCACAATTAGCATGATACTTTGTTTGTCTTGAGATAATGCAACTTACCGGAAACACCCAAGAGTGGCAACGAAGAACAAACAATCGACTGGATCCATACCCACACTAGAAGCTTGAAAGCAAGCTTTATGTTGGATTTGGAGTGGTATTCAAGGCAGTGGATTATGGCCGTGTATCTATCGATTGCTATGGCAACGAGCGTCAGCACTGAGCTGACACCAAACATACTGGAGAGGAAACCCATGCTGGAACACATGGCCTGGAAATTAAATGCAAACGAATAGTTTAAAACCATTGTATGTAGCGGTCAAAAAGGACCTTTCTTTACATGATTCAAAAGCGCACGCATACATATATACAAGAACAATTACAATGTATATATATGTATACAAGAACAATTACAATGTATATACATGTATACAAGAACAATTACAATGTATATACATGTATACAAGAACAATTACAATGTATATACATGTATACAAGAACAATTACAATGTATATACATATACACAAGAACAATTATAACTGAAATTTCACTATAAACAACAACAACGCGTCTTAGTTTTCTTGCGAATTGGTTTAAAGCTGCCACTCTACTCCTGCTTTTATAGAATATTTGCACAGCTATCTAATGGTGTCCAAATTTTCGGGCATCATAAATCTTGTAAAGCCCTCTTCAGGCGTTTAGTCTGCAACAATTGGGAAACACCTTTGTCTTATGTCAAGGTAAATCGGACAAACTAGGAAAACTGAATTCCGAAACGTTGTCTCTGTTGTGCTGTCAGTGGTAACCACTGACAGCACAACAGAGACAACGTTTCAACTCATGCGGCTCAACACTTTCCCGTCCCCATTTCACAAACCTCAAATGAAATTGTGAACATCTAAATCATGCCATAATTTCAATACTTTTAAATGATTCTAAGCGTGTGGGAATTGACAGACAAATCAGTTTCAAATAACTTTTAATAACATAGACTTGTATGACCAGAAACGTCGGCTGCGTTTCCATTTTTGTCTCCCAATAACCAAGAAGTGATAATATGATGAATATTTTGAGTCATCCAGGTGAGTAAATAATATGAAAAAATAAAACAATTACTGGATTTACAACGTAACTAACTCAATATGTAAGTCCAATAATTGATTTATTTTTTCATAATATCCAAGACGTGAAGTAGTCGAAATTAAAGGGGCATCTTATAATGAAGAGAGAGTGATATAAAAATATATAAATATACATTAGTCAGCAAACAAAATACACAACGTCTTGTTCAATATTTTAACTACAAATGTCCGTAAATAATTACCATGTCCATCGTCGACGTCCGTAAAACCAGATTTATAGCCGCAAGCGGTAAAACTCCACAGGCAATGAGAAGATCGCACAATGCGAGATTCACAAGAAAAGCCGACGTCACACTTTTCAGCGAATTCACCAAACATATTGTCACAATAACTACGAGATTTGCTCCAAGAGTTACCAAAAACAGCAACAAAATTGGTAGAACAAAATATACACTTGTCGATGATATCTGCTTTGTGTGGTTCTCGCTTTTTGTAAACGCTGCTAAGGTTGACGAGTACGGGGCACTTGAAGTTTCCTTGTTTAAGACTGTCCGGTTAGAAACGTCGCTATCCTCAAAACTGAAGAAAATGTTGCCAGTCATGGTCGAAGTTAAAGCTTCGAAACTTGTACAAATGCCATTCTCGTCCAATCAGTGAAAATGATCCAGCGGCGTCACCACAAAATTAGCAAACACATCAGTTGAGACTGACATGTAGTTATGAAGAGGCAACGTAGACCTAACAAAATAACACAAATGTTATCGTTTTTCAGAGGGCTCCAAAAATGTCCCGCGATTATTCAGTTTGCAATCAGTGGAGTCAAAGCAACAATTCGTCTATACCATCAGTTCGACTGCTCTTGACTGGCTCAATATTCACAAGCAGCACCTTGTCTCTACCGTCAGTTCGACTGCTCTTGACTGGCTCACTATTCACAAGGAAATGCTAATAACAATTATGGAAACCGCTTTACAGTAGCGCCAGGTAACGCTATACTTCAGATATCGTCACCTGGGAAATTGTTAATTAAGGAAAAGCGCGTGCAGGGGTCTATTTTGCTCTCCTTTATTACATTTATTATGGCAGTCTTGTTTGGTTTACTTTAAACTTGACATTTATGTCACCGACTTGTGACTAATATTAAGCTAGACTAGAGGCTAAAACAAACGAATGCTACAAACGTTATCACGCAATAAAATTTATTACTGTAAATCAAATATTATTACTTAATTGAAATTCAGTGTCAAGTACAAGCAGTTGTATACTTGCATTTCTAACCCCCGCTGTAATGTATAACACACATTTAGAAAGTCTGGGTCAGACGTTGTACATTTCACAAAACTTTTGTATACATCGTATACATATGTGGGTAGTCGTCTTGAAAAGCAATGGTGGTGAAAGCCCGTAGTATTCTTTAATCTTAATCGACTCTTTCTTGACTTTCACTTTCGATTTTTTCTTAACTTCAACAAAATGCATACATTGGGATACATTGGCCACTTTCCTTATTACTACCCTAGCTTAACATCTACGACTGACATTTATTTCGTAAGTCAACACTAGCATGGATTATATTACTGAGAGATTATCTCCACATATCCTTGTTTTTGTCAGCAGAAAAAGCATGACGATATCGTGTAATATCTGACATAAAAAGCAATGCCTTTCGATAATTTCAACTTTTGACAACTTGGGTCCATTTCCTCTGCTTCTTTTTCTTGCCGTACAATTATGCACGAAATGTTGCCGATTTCTACGTCATGTTGTTTAACAGTTGAAGGTGAGCCCCGGGACGCTCGCTGGTTCCCTGCGTGCTCAGCCTAGCCAGCTCGAAGGTATCACCCAGTGGCACGCGCTTCAGCATTGGTCGATGTAACCTCGGCAGTCATTGGTTAGCTTTACAACACCGGGTGAAAAAATGGCGGACTGTAAACGATTTTTAGCCTTGTCATGCAAGTGGCGTCGCAGCAACTATTTCGTTTCTGCAGTGATGTTTAATAGCCGCGTGATAGAAGCACATACGTGTACAATAAACACATATCTGGCCGATTTAACCGATGTGTTATTCATACTCTATGAATACAGGACACTATGGTAAACAAAAGTCATCGACTGTAGAAAGATGCATTCCGAAAAGGCGCAATCACAGTTTCTAAGCTTCACATTTCCTGAACATAAATTTTAAGCACCGACTTGTCTGTACAACAGACCACATTTACACTTCAATCCATCAGTCATGCCAGTTTGTTTGCGTAAAGCGCTGCCTGTTGAGAATTCGACTAGCCAATCAGAAATTACCGAGTAAAATAAGTGATACCTGCCGCACCACCTAACGGCATGCAGGGAACCAGCGAGCCCGGGACGAGACTGTCTCGCCACCTGTTGACAGGCGCAGCTGCAGAATCTTCGCCAGAGGGAGTCTGACGTTGATATTCTTCCGTTCCAGCAATACGAAAGTGGCCGAGTCCCGACCCCTTGACCGCTATGGTTCTGTGCCTGCAACATGAAACTAGAAGCTTGTTTAAAGGTTTCCGAAAAGTGTGTTCACACATACATGAAAACTAGCTGTGCCGGCTACACATTGGTTTATATATGTGATATGGGGGCACAATTGCCGCCGCCTAACCTTGACTTCGTTCTAAGCAACGTTAGTAAATTTTTATGTACCGTTTATCAATATTGTTGCATCTGACTTCCCTATATGACTCTGTACATATTTTTGTTTTTATATATCTGTAATAGCATATCTAAGTATTGGAATACTTATTTTAGATTCTACTTGATTGTATATACCTCTATGTATATTAGTTTCACTTATGAATTGTTTACAACCCAGATATAATGCTTCGCGGTTTCTGGGTTTGTTATTATTTCTTTGTATGTTCTGTGTATTCTTCAGTAAATATATATCACTTAAAAAAATTGCCGCCGCCACATTTCCAACAATCCACCGTGCCACACCTACAAAAGGTCAAATGTAGTTGAACAACCTTGATCATCTGCGCTAATCAGTAGCGTGCGTATTATATAATCGCAGTTCAAGATTTAATGTCGATGAAAATACCTTTGTGAACTGAAGCTGCTGAATTCCTGCCTTTTCGAAATTTCTTAGTGGTTTCAAATTAAAATGAGAGTTTACGAGATTACACGAAGTGTTTAATTTTTTCAACAAACCCTCTGAGGTCAACTGCTCTGGGGCCACGAATTATTTTCTGCCACGATTATTGTCAGAGAATGCTAGGATATTTGATTTTGGAATATTTTTTGTGATGAGAATAAAGCTTACGATTTCTTTTAGATGAATAACATACAAAAAATAGAGAATCCTACACGAGTTTCAGATTTATGACATGGGCAAAACCTATTAGAAATTTCATCAAAATCTCGATGGATAAAATACAATAAAATCGATTTAATTTGAATTTTAACCTCAGTTCGAGAAACTTTAAAAAATGGCCCCTGACCTTCTACCCTAAAGAAAAAGTTCCAAAAGAAACAAAAAGCTCTAAACGGAAACTCGATATGTTATTTTTACGACACATGCATCAAGGGGCGCATCTAACACGGCGGTCCCACTGGGTCACGCGATTCGGATCGGGGAAGCCGGTGATTTACGCGTAATATGGATTCGATACAATTGTCTGTCCAAACGCAGCATGTGTCGATCCAATTCAAAGGTCCTCGTCGGTTCTCTGTGAATCACGTATCTGCGTTACAAGTTACCCAAACTTGTCGTTAAACACCATTAACGTTTTCGTTTACAACGTGGGGCAAAAATGGCGGATTATTGATACGTCTCGTCTAAATGCCCCCGACAAGACTGGCTGAACTTATTAGGTTGATTGACATGTCGTAACTGTTTTGACAGACTTCGCTGGTTATCTAGGGCCTCATCGGCAAGTCTGTGCATTAAGATAAGTATCTATTAACCTATAGAATTCATTCAGTAAAAAGCTCACGTTTTCAGAAAGTAGCAAACCTAAATAACAACTTTTAGTTCAAGTGACCGAAAACGCAACGCTTACAAATCGGGATCGCGNCTGCAGTTTCATCTCCACAATCCATTGCACAAATAAGTCTTAACGTCCAGCTGATCGAATTTTGGTAGCCGCGCGCTTTTGTCTTTCGTATCTTCTTTGTAGAAGAGTGTCTGGGAATCCCTGCACTCCAAAAATAGAATCATGATTTTCGACAACAGATGTCCTTGCTGCATACCTGGATTGGCTCGTTGACATTGTCCCGCTCCCTCCCTGAAAATAGGCGCAGCTGCAGAATCGTCGCCAGAGGGAGTCTGACGTTGATATTCTTCCGTTCCAGCAATACGAAAGTGACCGAGTCCCGACCCCTTGACCGCTATGGTTCCATGCCTGCAACATGAAACTAGAAGCTTGTTTAAAGGTTTCCGAAAAGTGTGCTCACACATACATGAAAACTAGCTGTGCCGGCTACAGATTGGTTTATACTGATATGTGATAAGGGGGCACGAATTGCCGCCGCCACATTTCCAACAATCCACCGTGCCACAACCACAAAAGGTCAAATGTAGTTGAACAACCTTGATCATCTGCGCTAATCAGTCGCGTGCATATTATATAATCGCAGTTCAAGATTTAATGTCGATGAAAATACCTTTGTGAACTGAAGCTGTTGAATCCCTGCCTTTTCGAAATTTTCTATTGGTTTCGAATTAAAATCAGAGATTACGAGTTTACACGAAGTGCTTAATTTTTTCCGCAAACCCTTTGAGGTCAACTGTTCTGGAGCCACGGATTATTTTCTGCCGCGATTATTGTCAGAGAATGCGAGGATATTTGATTTTGGCATATTTTTGTGGTGGGAATAAAGCTTACGATTTCTTTTAGAAGGGTAACATACAAAAATAGAGAATCCTACACGAGTTTCAGGTTTATGACATGGGCAAAACCTATTAGAAATTTCGTCAAAATCTCGATGGATAAAGTAAACAAAATCGATTTAATTTGAACTTTAACCTCTTAATCACCAAACTCAATTCGAGAAACTTTAAAAAATGGCCTCTGACCTTCTACCCTAAAGAAAAAGTTCCAAAAGAAACAAAAAGCACTGAACGGAAACTCGATAAGTTAATTTTACGACATATGTATCAAGGGGTGCACCTAATACGGCGGTCCCACTGGATCACGCGATTCGGATCGGGGAAGCCGGTGATTTACGCGTAATTGGATTCGATACAATTGTCTGTCCAAACGCAGCATGTGTCGATCCAATTCAAAGGTCCTCGTCGGCTCTCTGTGTATCACGTATCTGCATTACAAGTTACCCAAACTTGTCGTTAAACACCATTAACGTTTTCGTTTGCAACGTGGGGCAAAAATGGCGGATTAGTGATACGTCTAGTCTAAATGCCCCCGACAAGACTGGCTGAACTTATTAGGTTGATTGACATGTCGTAACTGTTTTGACAGACTTCGCTGGTTATCTAGGGCCTTACCGACACGTCTGTGCAATAAGCCAAGTATCTATTAACCAATAGAATTCATTCAGTAAAAAGCTCACGTTTTCAGAAAGTAGCAAGCCTAAATAACAACTTTTAGTTCAAGTGACCGAAAACGCAGCGCTTAGAAATCGCGAAACTTTGTCTGTGAAGAGTGTCTGAGCGTGAGTCCTGGTTCTCAGCAGTGGCGGATTTAAGGGGGGNCCTAAAATTCTCCCAGATACCATTTGCTAGTTCGGGGTGAGAATTGCTGACTAGCACATGCGTGCACCCAGGGGGACTCGCGGGGCGAATGCACAGTGCATAGACCTTGAACAAACCCCGTTTACCGTTTTTTTAGTAATAAGGTCCACGAACCCAAAAATTCGAGACTCCTGCATCCCTACATTTTAGGCTCGGCGCGCGCATGTGGCGAAATTCTGGTTATTCCTGTGCCCTAGCCCCCCTAACTCAAAATCCTTTATCCGCCCCTGCTCCGGTAAGGTTTTGTGAATGATAGGATTTTTGCAGTGTATAGTAAAGTGCGGTTAGGTTGTATCGAAATTAATCGTTATAGCTAGTCTTTGTAGCGGCTCGAAGTAATAATTGTTGTTTTTCGGAGAAATCATTCCCATTAACATGTTGAAACATACTTTTGCAAAAACAGTGACACAGTTCCGACGAAAGCAAACACGCAGAACGCGTTTTAGAAAAAACAAAAACAAGAAACTATTAAACTGACATATGCATCACCATGGTTTCATTCAAAGGCTAATTGTCCAAAGGCACTTTGTAACAATTTCCTGAAGATACGTAAAAATGGCAAGAACGGAATTGCGTTCCAAAGACTCCAGACATAAGCGTGTACTTAGGTCTAAAAATCTTCGCTTAGGAAACGGAAACATTAAATTCTATCTCACAGGTTATGTATTCTACCTCAGCACCTTCACCATTGCAACCTCACTTCAACGGCCGCCATTTTGCTAAGAAGGTCAATGATATCAAGCTGGTACTCGCATTTCGCCAACATTCGTATGCGGTAATTTCAAAATGGAAAAGCATCTAGTGGACTTCAACTTGCATCAAAATTCACTGACTGAAGCAAAAAAAAGTTACAAGATCAAATTATGGATGTCAAAAGTCACATAAATCAATTCAGTGTCAGTCGATTTTCGTTCATACATAACCACGCAAATCAGAAACCAGTGAACCAACGTTAGTTATTCATAGCCGTAAGCAGATTTAGAAGGGAGGCCTAAGAGGAGTCACCACACAATTGCGAACACGACAAAAATTCCGCTGATATGTCGTTTTCGGAGCTCACACGGACATTTTTGTTTGAAAATTATATTTCCCCCGCCTTGCGACATCCTATATCACGTATGCAAGTACTTGCTAGGGATTCAACAACACAGAAAAGCAGCCAGAAACACAACCAAGCAGCATTTTTCGCTGATAGCGAGCTGATGACTTGTTTTAAATGACCTTGTTTCAAATTTCTTTCTAAATCATCTAATCACCTTCTACCAAAATTTTTCCACCAATAACAAACACCGTCTCAACTAAACGAATAGCAAATGGGAATTCGACGTACAACTCTTTCATTTCTGATATCCCAACTTTACGCACTGTAGTATCGATGCAAATTAACAGGTCGAAATGCAGGCGCACAAAACTGTAATCCCATTTTGAGTAAAAAGCAAGTTTCATCTCCGAGAACCTATGATTAAAATCTTCACTCAAGAGACGTACTTTCCAAAACATTCAGATGTTAGATAATTGTTTTGAACAAAGTCGCAACACCTTTTTCACCCAGTGGTCAGAGCCTCTTTTTAGGTTTTAAAAGCAATGCATTCCGCGCTTAATCACGGCGCAAAGCGTGCCTTTTTCGCATTCCTCGTTATATTCATGTCTCAAATTCATTGTTTTTAAACCTAAAAAGAGGCCCACCTTTAAAATGGCCATTGCGTGAATAAGGTTTATTGTACGTATTACTGTAAATATCTTCAGTTTAGATCCTCAGTCGTTTAAATATTCAATGAATATTACGTGTTCTCTTTTTAGGTTGTCTCTCATTTTGAGGTGATTCTTTAATTGACACTCTACGTTATTTACGCATAATGACTTGTTTCAACGAGCTTTGTTCTCATTTGAATATGTATTACTAAATATATTTTAAAAAATAACAAATGGCAAAAATTTCATGGTGAATGTTTAAAGTAAGTAATTATAATCAATTATTCACTCAATACTGTTTTCAAAGTACATAATACGCTTAGTTTAACTAACGAAGTCACGTAATATCTTGTAAAATGGGTCATTTGAGTGAAATCGTGATCACAAAACATCATTTTTACCAAAATGAAAAAAAAAATTTCATCAACACAAATTACATCCGTATTTCAGAACAATTCATCAGATTTTCAAAACCTGCAAACTGTGGCTGTTGTTAACTACGCTCATGTTCACGGAAACTACTAGTTACGTAATTACAATGGTTATATGATTGGTCAGACCATTCGCGCCTCATTGCTGCTCATTTCGAATTGCATTTGTGCGGATTGCGTTTGAGTAGTGCTAGAGCGCGGTTGTGTTCTTGAGCGCAAAACGATGTAAGTCAAGTCTGTAACTTGACCGAATTGTAAAGCAAATATTTTGTTTGAGATAAGAGCTAACGTTTAATATGATAGTTCGTGCTTGCCTATGACTTATGTAATTATTTAGTACTATTCTCGTTGTAATGTATGAAATGCTGTTTGGGTCTAGGTATTCGATATAACTCTGATGAGTCCTAGTTTAGAAATTTGGCCTCTGCTCTCGTCTACCTCGATACGGAAGTGCCACCATTGTCAGAACACAATTCAATGATCTTGACGCGAATACACTATGTCTCAGACAAGTGGAAATTGTCAGAAGTTTGGGAAGTAATGACACGTTTTAACCTGAATTTCTACAATATATAGTCAAATAGCATCCGGATTCTGGTCTCCTCTCTTGCACCGCGGCAGTCGTGAATTTGTGATTTTAGGTACAAGGAGGCCAAAATTGCATTTTTGGTGTTTTTTTTTTCAAATTTCCGATGTACTTAGCAATGTAAAAAGATATGGCTTTGTTGAATTTTTCATCTTTGAGAAACCCATCGAGTGTAGTTATGCCTTTTCCTGGTGTTTTGAGACGGCTGTGCAAACAAGGGCTTTCACTGACCCAGACCAGATCAGGTCAAAATCAGTCAGTCGAACCAAAGATTTTATAGATATAGTATCTTTGGTCGAACTGTGATTTGTGCCCAGCTTGGCCGGTTTTGAGACAGTAAGCCGTAAACACTGCACACCAAACCGCTAGGAACGCTACCCATTCTAATTTCAAAATGGCGCCGTTTAACCATCGCTTCCTCATCATTTGTTCCCTACAGCGTTGTTTTTCGTACACGCAGAAATCTCCAGAAGAAAGCTTGTCTGGTGATGTGATTCACTAACCCTGCAATGAAGAATAACCCATAAAATCCGGCGTAGCTGTTGGGACTATAAGCCATCAATTTAACACGGAAGATCACAGTTTCAGCGAGAACAGCTAGAAAAGGAATGAACAGTACATTATGTTGTCTTGCCAGTTGGTTTCTATGGTTATGGAACACGAATTCGATACGATAATGTCGGATTCTTTAAAGGTGGTGAAACTTTTGCAGAAAATGTAAACTCTATCTTATTTCTGAACAAATTTTTGAAAATTGCTCGCCTATCATAATGATTTTAATTTTATCGCAACGTTTGAAACGCCAAGTGTAAAGTAGAATGTAGATTTACATTCTCGCATCCTGGTTCTCTTTGAAATACACGACGAACTTCCTTATATGTCTTGCCTGACATCTGCCAAAGGCTGATATATCAGATATGTACACGAATTTCAATGGAGTTAATTAGTGCGTCCCTATTAAACATACCCCGTCTGTCACAGTACAATTTGTTTTGTTTCCAGACAAAATGTTTTGTCTGCAGATACACTGATAGTAGAAAGAATCCGAAACAAATTCGATCAGCTAATGACCTGGTTGTCTGAAGGAATGTAACATGAGCCGACAGAAGAGCCAGGCGAAAGCGGCATCCATGTATACGTAGTTCTGATCGTCGAAATACTGTTTAACTACAATGGCGTAATACTTGGATCTAATTCGCAAGAAATTGACAATACGGAGTCAATGGGATATAGTATGACCCTTCGGACGGATCAAAGTAAGTAACTTCTTCCAGTTTTGAGATTTTCTGGGTATTAGTTTTCTATTATGTAATTCTCAGACGGATGCGTGTTGGTTGCTCATACTGACACGAAACCGTCTAGTCGAAGTGTGTGTGTGTACATACTACACAAAATGACCAATAGAAGACTGCATAAACTACATCACGTTAACTGCCACTCATCACACGAGGTCAAAAGCAGCAAGCGAGACTACAAGTCAGTTCTGCTGATTTTTCAGGCTTGGCTTCGGCAGGTGCAAATCAGCGGCGCTGAACAAATTCCCAAGTACTTTGAATAGTTCACCTGATGAACAGCAGAAGTGACCGACATTACAAGCATTCTATATCGTATCGCTGTATTTCAACATCCTCACAATTACCTGCCTGCCAGCACTGAACCCATTTTCGCCATTTCCAATTTGTTTCTGACTTCATTTTCCAATTCTATAAACTTGGGACACCAAATGCACTACGAATGGATGATGCATAGACATATACTAGCACGCACCCGCTCAGTGAGTGAAACAGATAATTCGCTGTTTAGCCTGCCCTCCAAGGCAAGATGCACGCACTTGGCACTTCGCGGTACTCTTTGTTGACGGGCCTGTGCTGTAGCCTAATTACAAATATGTTGAAACGACGGGGTTACAATGGAAGGGAACCGTTGCTAGTTTTAGTTTTGGTTAAATTACGGTTTTCGGATTATCTTAGACAAGTTTTCGGGTTAATTAAATGCCCAGGGCTTTAATTAGTTATGCATGTGTCACTTCGGAAATGACGCTTGCGGCCCGAATCGTTCGTCGCCAGCTTAGTTAGTTATAACGTGTAGTTGGTTATGAGTTCACATGGCACATACGTACTTGGAACTGTGTTTGACATCCGGTGCATCATTGAGTACGTTAGCTTGTCACAAACTTGCGTACCTCAGATTCTTATTCAGCACGTCTAAAAGTTGTGTACTGCGATGCACGCACCGGAATTAAGTCTCGAAAAGTATATGGGTTCCGTCTTCACCGATTTCCAGTGGATAGCAAGATCTGCAGGAGTTAGCTCGTTCGTAGCAGCCACGCCAAGATGCGGCAGGCAAGACGGGAGACCGGGACCAGTTTAGTTCGAGTCAGAACGTTGCCCGTTCACGCCACATTTAAAGTGGTGCAAAACTATCGTGTGTGCGACGGACATTAAATACCGTCACGTGACTAAAAAAACTTGTTTGCAGAGAGCATGCAGGTGCCTGCTGAACATGTTCTGAAGAAAGCTGTCATAGCGTCGGTTTTGCCCTTCTCTGCACCATCGCCACCGGCGGGCGTTTTCAAACCGTAAAGCGCTGGACCTGCGGCCTCAAGCTGGTAACATGGCTGAACGACGTACCCATGGCTGACCACAGGGGCACTTAGAGCGCATCCCACTATGTCAGAAATGGATGTTTGCCGGTGTCTGCACTCTGGGTGTGGTCCCGAGGGCCCTTTCGAGGTGGTCAAATTTTGAGCTTATTTGATATTTGAGGTAACGGCCAAAACTGAATTATAAAAGAACAATCATGCCGCACTGCGCAATGACCCATTACAGAGAAATTGCACTTTAAAGGTCACGCCAGAAACTGCAGGAGGACCCAGCAAAATTGAGCTAGCTCAAACAGGAAACCAATTCCATATGATTCTGTACATGCCATTGGCTACTAAGTAGCCTATGACAGAAAATGGTCTCTGGGTTGGGCCGACAGGAACCCCAAAATACCTCACATAGGGAATACTGTTGTAATTTTGAACTGAATTTGGTATTCGAGTTACCCATAACAGAAGACGCCCTTTCCTGACTACAACTTCCTTGTCATAAGTCCGCCATGATGCAAAATTCCATCTTTCTTGTAACTTCCTTAGCGAGCACTGCAAGTAGATTATTTTGATATTTTCACTCACCACAGTCAGTGAATTTAATGGAGCTACTTTGGAGGCGGGTGTATCGACAATTTGCATAGACTATGAGTGAAAATTCTGTGCTTATTGCTCCTNCTTGGATATTCATACGCATAGCTTGGATATGCATACGCATCGCTTGGATATTCATACGCACCGCTTGGATATTCATACGCACTGCTTGGATATTCATACGTACAGCTTGGATATTCATACATACCGCTTGGATATTCATACGCACAACTTGGATATTTAGACGCACCTCTTGGATATTCATACGCATCGCTTGGATATTCATACGCACAGCTTGGATATTCATACGCATCGCTTGGATATTCATACGCACCGCTTGGATATTCATACGCACAGCTTGGATATTCATACGCACGACTTGGATATTCATACACACAGCTTAGATATTCATACGCACCCCTTTACCGTCATCTATGATTTGCCTTATTATTACAGCATCAACCTTAAAAAAATTAAAAAGTTGTCAGAAACACGACCTGTCAGTCAAATAATGGCTTCTTGTTTATAAGGTTAGCAAACATGTTTTTGTGGAAAAGTTGCCCCTTAAACTCATTTTGATTGCCACACATATTGTCAATTACACTATTCAATGTGTCTTCGACACACATGTGACTAGGCCCCAACTCTCGTAACACTGATATGACGGAGGCTACGACGTAAAATTTTAGTCTCACAAGCATATTTTTGTAAATTTCGAAGCTTGTGACAAAACCCAAGAATAAAGCTTTTCATGGGCTTGAAACAAATAATTCGAACCTTGATAACAATTCTTGTTATATTGTACACCAGCAGAGATGACAAATCTTAGAGCGACCCTGTGAGCACATGCTCGTCTCATGGAACTTTTAAACACTTTTACATACTACAGTTGTCTCTACAGAATACAAGACGCAATTTAAAGCCAAATTTTGGAGTAGATGTTCATCGCACTTTCAAACTTAGCTGATTGTAGTTTGAATTTCAGAACTGTCTGTTTGTGGCTAAGTTCACTGTGCAGTGTTATAATATAGCTATCAGGAAGTAAGAGGTCTTGAAGTCTAGTGGTTTAAATCACTTGTTGAAGTTATCGCTTTGACAGAGAAACAGATTGAATAAACGAAACATGTTGGCATGACCAACGGTATTCGAAACTCACCGCCACTTGCGGAAATTTCTTCAAAATTATAACCTCTTTCCGGGACTGGAATTCGATCATCGTGTAAGGAGCATTTTGGGTATGCGTAGGGAGTTAAGGGGTGCAAATTAGGAGATTTGTACCACGGGCTTGGTGTCTGCTTGTCCGGGACTTGAATTTAGTTGATTCGGCGAGGCTGTCATCATCTCCCGAAAAAGGACAGCTTTCGCAATATGACTTGCTGGTTGTAAAATATTAAAAACTCGTAACGAAGTGAAACCTATTCTGATGATTTGCCGTGAAGTGTACGCAACCTTGTGGAAAAATGACAATTGATTGAAGAATAGGCTAACAAGGAAATTGGCCAATAGGTGGCGCTTTAATGACGCTGAAAGCCAAAGTATGGGATCGCTTTACAAATTTAGTAACAGAATAACGATTAAACGGCAATTTTAGCACCGATAACTAAATTAATTTATTCTAGGAAGAGTCTAGATTTTGCGCTAAATTTTAGGCGGCTTTTTTCCCAGATCGTTCCAAAACTGTATGACTATTTTCAGTTTTATACCAAAGCTATCCATGGGTGACATTTCGTGGGGTTTCTGGCAGGCCCAATCCACAGTGTTTATTGTGTGTCGTAAACTTAAACAGTCATTGGCATAGTCTTTATCACATAGAATTGTTTTTTTGGCACCTCGAATGTTTAAGCTAGCGCAGCTTTTAGGGGTCATTTTTAGTTTCCGGCGGGCCATTTCCAGAGTACAATTTTTCTGTAATGGGTCATTCGATGCGCAATGCATCGCGATTGTTCAATTTAAATCAGTTTTGGGTAGTACCTCGAGTATCTAATCTAGCTCAATTTCCGGCCCCTTTATAAGGAACCAGGATCACATTCAGGGTGCAGAAACCGGCAGACATCCATTTTTTTCATACTGAGGTGCACTCTAAGTGGTGATGTGGTCTTATGTTGATGCCTCTTTCAGATATGCTAAGTGTTCAGGGCTGCCAGTCTAGTAGTGACTCAAGGCTTCGTAATTAACTCAAAATGAATCTAAAAACGGTTGCCTTTTCCTTTACCATCCAGGCAAATGTTTGGCGACACCTTTATATTCCTCGAGAGTGAGTGTGTCTACTTTATGTGCACATAAATGTATTGAAGCTACTGTGATGTTTCAGCATCAGTTATTTTTATTTTTTCGACTCATATCTTATGTTTCTGCCTTTTTCTAGTTAAAGCGGCTATAACACGGCCTCCTGTCAACTACAAACTTTTGGTTTAGACCACCTATCGCTATAAACCTGGTACATACGTGTTATTTGACACGGATATTAAAGACGATTCCTTAGCTGGACAAACACCAGCGGTTAATTATTACTCGAGACCTAGGTATAGTAATGTTCAGTTATAGCTGTCTCGCGACTAGAAAAATCTAGCCAAAATCGCGTGTTCTCATTTAAGTTGTACGGCAATATCTCGCGCAATCTCGCGAAGTCTTGCTTTTTAGCGAGATTGTAGTGTAGGTAGCCCTACCGAGCTGTCATTTCTCCCATAACCTGGAAATCATTCCTTATTTGATTATTGAACAATTTGAGACCAATTTTATAACGGAAATTGGTGTAAATTTATTATATTTAACGAATTTATTGCCGCTTTGAAGTTGAATTTCGTCCCGTTTAGCTGGCCAAAGACATTTTACTTCGAATAAAATCGGTCTGATATTCCTCAGCGTGATGTGATTCCATATCTACTTATTTGTTCAAGTGCCGTTTTAGAATTTGAATCGCTGATTGTTCCAATAATCGTGTACGAAACGAAAATCAAATTCTGTCACTGGAAGTGATATTATGAGAACGATGTTGCGACAATAAAAAGGTCTTATTCCATTTTTATTTTTTTATCCAACTAAACTGGGCGAAATACCGCTTTGAGATTAAAAACGTGTCAGTAGATTTATCACGTAAGTTGTATAAATGAAAGGTGTTTTACTATATCTAACTAAAATCAAATTTACTATCAAACGACTGTATCATTGTCATACACGTAAGCTGTAAAAATGAAAGTTGTTTTACTATGCCTAACTAAAATCAAATTTACTATCAAACGACTGTTGCATTGTCATTACGAGGACTGCGAGTAGTTTTCAATTTTCATGGGTAGATTATTTATGCTTGTGCCGCCATCTCGTAGCAATAAGTACAAACCTCTTACAACTGCAAACAACTTGTCATCGAAAAATGCTCTAGTTTTTCAAATTCGTTCTTGTTTACAAACCGTAGATGACGAACCACTCCCTGCTAAAACAATTACCTTTAATTGCTGATTAACTAAATGATAGTCTAGGTATTAGCGGAGCCTAAGCTGGACACTGCATGGAAAAAACATACCCCAAGTCACCGTTGTATGGGAAGTTATACGCACCAATTTCATCACCGCACGTGATCGGAATAACAAGCGGAACAACATATTGACCACTAAGCTATGTTTCATCATTTCAAACTATCTTTTATTTAACACTTATGTGAAAATAGGCATGGCGATCATTGAGGGTTTAACTTCATTACCGTAACCAGTTATTAAACAACGAGTAAGGCAATGGCATCAATGTTGAGTATCACGGAATAAGTCATGTGAGGTCCTTCCCGTTTTAAATTATCCGAGCAAAGTAGGAGGTTAATGCTTTTGCTATCTTTACTTTGCCGGCTCGATTCACAGCGAGAGATAATCCTGTATTTTCTTGCTTCTTACCCTAAACAATTTCTCATCGGAAGACGAGAAAAAGATGCAGGTATTAAAATAATTACCCGCTGATCTAAAGTTACGGTTTACATAATTTCACCATTTTTATGGCCATAACTATTTTGGCATGCTAGATTTAAAGTAAACACGACCCTCAAATTCAGTGGCTTTTTCAGCTGGTAACGTAAATGTGCTCGCGACCATCACATCAGTCAGGGGCTTCGTGCAAGATTTCAAGAATGCGTAACATTCATTTGAACTTCACCATGGCTAAGAGAAATCCATTGAGCTTAGCAGGGGTGTACTTCTAAGGATTGTTAAAAAGATGCCAGTTCACTTTTGGGGGCCGTTGTTAAAAGCTGGTGTTCTTGATTGTCTAAACTGTATTGTAGTGCCCCCGGTCGGGCTTTCCGATGCTGAACGATTTCAGCAAGATTCCAATGATAGGGTCTTGCGCATGTACACAACCAAGGTAGAATTTAGTAACGCTAGGATCTCGCTAAAAAGTTAGACTTCGTGAGATTACGTGAGATATTGTCGTGTATTATAAATGAGAGCACGTGATTTTGGCTAGATTTTAGCGAGGTCCTAGCGTGCTCCTCAGGTTTTGACGTCATGTGGGCCTGTTCCATAAAAAGTAATTAAAAACGTAAGATGACTTTATACTCTGACGTCACAGTTACGGAAGAAAATATTTGGCATGCTTCTGTTACTTCATCACAGTTAAGAAATAATTTACGAGATTTTCCAGAGCAGCTATCAATTATGCACAGTTTTCAGTGACCTTGAACCTTTGCAAAGAGAGCTGGAATTATTTTTCAGAAACAGTCGTGCGGAGCATAAGACGAAATTTCTGATTTAAGTCTGAAGTCACTTTTCATGAATGAACCCCTGATGTCTGGGTCTCATTTACGCGATTTAATACGTATAGCAACCATCATCCAATGAGTAAATTATTAAGGGAGGTAGGTTAATAGAACAACGTAGCTTGCGGGCGTCTAGGCCTATCACTCATGCAACGCATATATGTTTTTTATTAAGATCTCTTTTCACATTAGAAAGCCTCTACACGAATTTTCATTCAATGTTTAGTGGGTAGAAGTGTGAAATCGTTTTAGAAAGAATATCCACCGACAAAATTTAAGAACATGCAAAGATATGTATGTAGGTATCGTACCATAAAAATATGTCCTCACTCGGTTGGGAAACAAAATATTAAAGACGTTTTGCTGTATAGGTTCTAACTCAAATTCTATGGTCGGATTTACACCCTATGTTATGTTATATGCACGAGCTTTCACTAGATTTTATCTAGAATAATCCATAGTAAATAAATAATCAGAATTTCACCTTATTCAACTTAAGCCCCCATTTCTTAGGCGTCTGATACACATGTTATATTTGTCTAATGGTGACATTCGCTTCGTCACAAACGTTGTACTTCACTTTTTAGTGCCCCAAAAGAATGCAGCTCATGCATGAGGTATTCATGTATCCAGGCCGTGGTATTGTAAACATTTTGGTCAGGCATTCAATCGCGCCTGTCACTACACACGCAGACGGAACGCAGTCCCTAACAGACTGCTCAACGACACGCGAATGTAAATAAGATTTATGTATATTGTCCGTCCATTATACACTGTTGTAAATGGGGCATGAGTATTAATGAATGAAATAGCACAGAGCTTAGGATAGGCAATTGTGTAATTAAACGCCTAATAACAACTAGCTTAACAAATAACCCAATGAGGATCAACACCTCATCCCCCGCAGAAATGGACTGTCCGAGATAGCCCGGTATTGATTACCCGGAGCTCTCGACATTGAGACATTTAAACTTACGCGCGCAAGTATGGCGCTCGCCATTACCACACTCGCATATCATTTTTCCTGGATATATTACAAGCACCTTCAGACGACAGCTGATACCCAGGGATGAGCGATATTTGAGGAGTAGTAGTGCGAGGTCAGTTTAGGAATGAGGCAGAATTGAAATGGTGTGGATTATCAACTATTGTGAAGCGTCCTCGCATGGAGTTCAAGGATAACTAAGAACGTAAAATCTACGCCAACAGCTGTGAATCTGAAGAGAGTTGTTAATGGTTTTGTGGGCAACAAGAAACCCGAAATGTCCAGCGCCGACTCAAAGGCTGGGGAAAGAATAAAACTGGACGGTGTCGGTATGCACCCGTCGGAACGTAAATCACATACGGAATTAAGACAATGTAGGAGTTATGACCCATCAGCCTGCAGACACGTGCATTACGCGGAGCCTGGACCTGATGGTTATACACGCCATCACTCATTGTTGAGATCCAAGTCGGACAATCCGCCCAGCGCTGCACCAACGCGAACCCGGAGCGAGGCGAGCATTGGATCTCTCTTTTTCAACGGTACGCATAATCATAGTACTAACACTGATGACGATGAAGAAGACGCTAGTCGATATGCTAAGATTAACCGCATGATATCGCCTAGATATTTGTTTAAATATACTTCTAGATTAGACAAAATCAGCGAGCTTAAATTAGACCCTAATACTGGGAAGTCCAATAATGTGCATTATGTCTGCAAACCGACCCCACGCTTAGTGAACGCGAGGGATTCTGGGACAAACGAACAAAGCAAAACTGCTCCCGATATCCATTTATTCGTGAACAGCGAAGACACGAATTCTCATGACAAACATGGGAGTCAGGGAAAGACTTGTACAGAGCCATGCATTGACTCAGTTGACCACGACCCACATTCGTACGTCAATGGTAACATTGTCACAAACTCTTCACAACCGTCTTCAAATAATGTTGTAAATAGTACAACTATTGCCTTTGGTGTGAAACAAACCGACGAAATCAATAAAAATAGACCGGTTGAGCACAGGAGTAACCATGCGAGAGTCGATAGAAGTAAATTTCGATTGTTTCGATCGTGGAGTGCAGATGAATGGACGACGAGCAAACACAAAAAAGAGCATGGCTTGTTGAGTAATTCGGTGGAGGAGATCGATCAAGAAGACGATGGGATACTTATACAGAGTCTAGACAGCATCGGTAATGATTGACAAATCACTTATGTGTGACCTAGAGCTATTGTTTCTAATTGCCGTGGTAGTCAACGTCAATTACGTTAGACTTGCACTCTCTCACCTCGTGTTGTGTGATAGTATCACATTTTTTGCTATTATTTCATTCACAAAACAGTCTTGTGACCAATGGTAAATTCGTGAAATCAGTAAGCAGATTAACTTATCACCACTTATTGGCTGTTTTCGATCTGCAGATAGGAGTCGTCAGTGAATGCAAGGCAGTCATAAAGCCATCGATAGAAAGATGCCTGAAGGAATTTCCTTGCATTAATATCTACCAGTAAATACAGTCTGAGAATGATGATATTCTCAATAATAAGATTCTAAAATAAGAAAAAGTTTGAGGCTATATACTGCTCACCGGTAGGGTGCGCTCCTTTGTACGTCACCAGCGGTAGATTCGTCGCGGATATCAGCGAATGATACCCCAAAACTGACACTGTGACAAGTGGAACCTCTGTTTGGGGAAACATGCCCAACTGCTGCTCTCGAAAAGCTACTAGCATTCACTAATTGACTTTAACGATCTGGTATCAGTTTTTGATAATTTTAAAGGCAACATTGTTTTTCAAGGTCGCCCTTGCCACCATACACCGCTTTCACTATCCAACCGGAAGTGGTTTTGAATCAAAGAAACGACCGTCATTTGCGTACACGCACAAACCGATGAGAACATTGGATTCCACATTGAAAGTATTCGCTTTTATGAATTAATCTGATATTACAAGTCAATCTCATGGTCCCAGCATGGCTGGTGCGCCCTAGCATCAGTGGTAATGCGAGTGCAGTGAAGGGTGGAGCGCGTTTCCCATTTTTTCCAGTGCGCTTAGAAAACTGGCCAAGCGTCGTATCCTGCTGTACACCTTTGCTGTTCATGATTGTGAGATGCGTGAATGACATGAGGCCGCTCTAGTACCACTTTGTTGCATAATGATGATGGGTTCGCACTGTGGCTGTAGGAAGGATCTCGCTCACAAATTGATTCTTAAGTGGCTTGCGATTATTTTCATCATTGACTTTCTTAGACACGGAGGGCCAACCCGGATATCTTGGGGCCACATTGGCTGACCCTCTTTACAAGTTCCTCGTGTACGTTACTCCCATTAAATGGTGCTAGAGGATGCGCATCTCAATAATACAACTAATTAATTTAATTGAATGAAATCTGTTTTAGCGAAAAAGCACTTCACTAGTTTTGATAGGCTAGGGTCACCCGGAACACCTCGGATATGTTCGTAGCATCTAATTTACCTACAGAGGCGAACAATATACATGCATGTGAGAAATTCAGGCATGTGATCAGTCATGTGATCAACCATAATTCTTCAGTAATCCAAAACTGGCGCATTACACGAAAAAGACTGGATCTTTGTATTTTTTAGTTCAGCATTTTGCGTGCCGAAAAATAAAACTTGAAATTGTTACAATGAAAATAGTAATTATTAATTAAAGACTGGTGTCTGTCTCTCATCAGAATGCTCTAGGCAGTGTAGAAGTCTGAACAAAGACGACTGTTTGCAAACCTTGAGCAAATATTAGCGCCGGGCATGTGGTTGACTTGGCCCAGGGCTATTTTTTCAATAAATTGCACTGCAGACTTTTTATTCAATGACCCTCGACTTTTCATTGACCCGAGTCACGACTGTTACTCCCGTCAGTATTTTCCCTTGTGTCACTGGTATAAAAACGGGCGAGATAAGAAAACACAACTATTGATTGTCGTGCAGATTGGGCTCCTCGAGGTAGTCGCTGTGTGGACCAGCATGCATGCTGTTTTTTGTACCAGTGTGTTTACAATGCAGTTATTTAAAGTCGAATATCACAAAATGATTGAACGCAGCAACACACGGTAAATGTGTACGATCTAACTCTTGTATTAAAGGTCTGGGGAATTTTTATTACGGTTTGCAAGGTACTGGCGAATTGTCATTGGTATTGTATGCATTTGGTTTAACTGATTTCTAAATGGTCGTTACGATGTACGTGTAACTTAAATACTACTCTACAACTGTAAAACAAAATTAGATTCAGGGGAGACTGAAAGCGATTAACCTGGACGGTGGCGTCATAAAGTTCTCTAGCCGTCAAACGGATGTGGGGTGATTCTGACGATTTGCCCAGTTCGGCAAGATGGTGAAATAACATCCCCTTATTTCCCTTCCTGCCTCTCTNCCCCCCCCCCCCCCCCGCCTCCCTCCCTCCACCTTGCGGTTTGGTTATCTGTACTCCAGTTGATGTGAAAATCTGTTCTCACGCGTGCCGCATTTCGCCACGCCGATATGAACTCGCGTACAAACACCGCAGAAAAATGATAAACATTTCAACTCGCCTCATAATGAATTACACCTGCTTGCACTATAATATATTAGCTGGTAAATTTAGTGCCAGTGGCGGCAATGTCTTCTTCATAGACTCTCCAATGCTTTACCTTGACGTACTTGTCAATAAAAATGAACGTTTCGGTTTTGGAAAAACGGCGCATATTTTGATTCACGTTTTAATTGCCGTATTAACACACTAAAGCGGACATTTCATATCCGTTAACTGACATTAGTGGTTTAAGAATATTTTTGTTTCCATTACATTTGCTATTTTGCAGAGGTTCAAATCACTACAAGTTGTATAGTATTGTACGCAGATGTTTAACCCTTCACCGAGCACAATGTTTTAATGAAGCCAAAATAGCATAACTGGTTGTAGTATGTTTTTTGTTGAAAATTGATGCGGTGCTGGGATATCCGTTTGTTTATCGCTCATTTTAAAGAAAAAAATCACCTTATGCCACCTGAAATTGCTCGGTATCCTGTCTTTTACCCAGCGCCACCTTGTGTCAGCGTTAAGGTGGAGGTTTCAAAATGACTCGGGCAAAGGCAAGAACTAATCGTATTATTTTTTTTTCGTCCGAAACGCTCTTGTTACAAGTCTTTACTTATTAATAATAAAATGTAGTTGTTGATCCATCCAGGAAAGTTCGTTGTACTCGAATTAAATTTGTTCTGCTGGACAATAGTCTCAAGTTCAAGGAGTTCAGTTTTCGGGGTACTGTCCAGCAGACCAGATTTAATTCGAGTACAAGACTTTATTTAATTGGTAAAAGTTGAATTTCCCAACGAGAGTATACAATTACATTCTACCTTACTAGACTTACGGAGACCACTCAGCTCCATGAATCGGAATTATTATCTTTCAGCAATGCAGAAAGCTTCCAAATCTCCAGTGAGCGGGCGTCGCATACTACCGAAAATCCGCAAAAGCAAAGCGAAGCAGACGTCATCTCCCAAGCCTTGGAATCAAAAGGTAATGGACAAAAGATACGCATGTCAGTAGCTTCTATGTCAAGTACTCGAAAAGGAAGTGTACCCTTTATTTAACCCCCTGATTTCCTCGAAATTATTATAAACAAATGATCATAACCTAGACATTTAAGTGTTCAGTGGCTATTCTTGATAATGTGGTTATACGCTATAAGCTGTTATCAGTGGTTTGTTCGGGGTGGAAGAAACGGGAAGGGGGTAGGCTGCACTGAATGGAGAGACGACGGAAGTGACCGGGCAGCGACAAACATTGGTGACGGTTTGGAAGGGGTGGCGACCGGCGAGCGTTGCGGTGTCACAAAACTGGCGGCGACCAAGGAAGGGCGACACGAAATTGGTGGTAACAGTTAATATCTTCCGACCCGGGCGGCGATAATCCTTACCGTTTACTTTTTTAATGAGCTGAAACAAGTACAGGAAATACAAGAAATATACAAGAAAATACATGGCAAATGAAAATTACAAGTGTCTCACAAAAGAACACTGTTTTAAAAATGAAACGATAACAAAAAGGATTTTTACAGCATAACTTCACGGTTTCAGAAACTTGGCTTACGTTTGAAAAGTGAGAATTTTTGTCTCTTGATTTCGAGTTATAGTCAGATTTTTTTCTCGCTTTCATGCTTAGCCCGATGTTCGTGAAACTGGCTAAGCCATCCGTAGACTGATCTTAAACCGGAAGTCAAAAGACATTAGGTTCTTCAAGAAACAGATCCCAGATTATCTGAATAACCTTCATGCTGCCCTGCAGGGGTACCGAAAGATGTTAGCGCCCACCCGTGAGGGGTTTCATTGAAGAAAATTGTCACATTTTTAACCGTTTTTCTACCTGTGTCCGAAAAAGTATGTCTGTTATGAATGGGAAGGTGGTAAGGCCGACAAAGTTTCACGGAGTCCCGTAACAGAGCACTAAAATAGATTACTTGTAAGATCAGAAAATTAACCATCTCGTGCAGGTATAATACGTTTGTACCATGTCTGTTTCAACTGAAATTCCGAAAACACTCAACCACTGGCTTTGCAGAGCTACTGCACGTGGTCCAACGCGAAAGGTCAAAAGGTTGTCGTAAGCAGCACTAGCGTGCTTGACCTCTCTGAAAAAGAAAGGCAGTTTCTCATCAAAATAGCCATGACGAAACTTCAAGCGATAGAACTTGGATGTAACGTCACTGTTCCTAAAGGTAAGTGCACGGTGGCTTGGCGGTGAATGTGGAATTAAAAGAAGTGTAAGAAACTTAACTTAACTTTCCACGATAACAGGGTAGAACATTTCACTGACTACCAGTCAACAAATAATTTTCATATCGGGATGAACAAAATAATCTCTCTTCGCCTTCGAACAGAAATAAGTTTCATGAGAAAATATACGAAAACTGCAAACTTAAACGATGAGTCCGTTGAGATCAGAAGTTAACTTAAAGCTCACGTAGATGGATTAAGCTGTAGAACGTTTCCCTCTTTCTAGCTTATCACTGTAAGGAACATTCTAAACATTTTTCTTGCAGGAGATGGGTTTTCCAAACGGAGCAAGCGAATTTTCTCAATCTCAAGAAAACGCTCAAATACAACTAACTTGGCTGGACTTTTAGATAATATTAAAGACAACTTCAAAGATAAAGGAAAAGACAAAGAAAATAAAGGTAGGGTAGACAGATGATTTTGTATTTATTCCTAAGTTTATTGTAGAACCGAATGAGCTACGTTTGTTCTGTTCCTGTTCTCGTTTTTACTTGAACAAGATCAAATGGGAGGTCGAGACAGTGTGCGACCACGTGACCTCTAAATGTGTACAAACTGACGCCTTTTTCCAAAACAGCAAAGCTGGCATATACATGTAAAACACCCAGTTTTTGTTTAGAAATCAATGAATGACCTCGATGATTTAATGACTAGCAAGTGTCAAAATAGACCAGTTGTGTGTAATCTAGTTAATCAGCCGAGTTATTGGTTATCGTGAAGAAAAGATACGATTGATTTATGCCAAACTTATTCAGCGCAACTGTGTTGTAACGATTTACAATCGATCACCTTAACTCCATGCGTAGGCAACGTCTTTTCTCGCATAGCTATACTAAGGTATAATTTGTTATGGCTAATTAAAACTCCATGATCAATCGCTAGCTATATGTGAAATTCTTCAACTTACTATAGTTTTTAAGAAAGAAATTTAAATAATGACTGCACAATTTTTCTTTTGCGTGGAATCTATAATAACTTCAAATAAACAACTTTCAGTTTTTAGCTATTTTTCCAATGGCACAAAAATTGTGAACACTTAAGCTTAGTTCAGGTTTGTTATTTGGTTCGTTATACTCTAAAGAATATGAAATAGACCGAATAGCCATTGTGTATAGTTATTTGTGTTTAAACGCACTGTGCCACCTGGATATTGCAGTGTAGAGGTTTCGTTTATACTGGTTCAAATAATTATAGGGGTCCTTCTATAATTGAAAATGAGAAAAATGATTGACATATTTGTAGTCCCCCAACAATCAAAAGAAGTTGTTGACTTGGTTGTCTGTCAAAAACGAGAGAGATTGATTGTCTAATTCCTTAGTTCTGGCAAGATGTGCTATTCACGCGTCTTCACGAGACTTGATCTTTTCCAGGCATTGTATAGTTTTTAACACCGATGATGTATCTAATATCTGTGACTTTTAAAAACCATATATCACAGACGTGCCATAGTTGAAAACCAATAAAGCTTAAAATATTGACACACGGACTTTCTATAACTGCCGCCTTGTTGGCTAATGTCAAGGAAATGGCCATTGTCCAGTTACATCTGGGCAATGAAATGTATGCCTAGGAACACAACTTTTGACACTTCGTGTGTTTTATATACTTTAACGTTAATCCATGCAAACCAATGTTCATGTACGCTCTTTGTGACCGAAAACACAATTTCGGCAGCTTCATAGATTTCTTACTAACACTAATTCATAATGACTTGATATTGCAACGTTCTGTGTTTCTGATCACGACCTTGGCATTGGCATTCACGCAATATCTACGAGAGAGTACCACCTTCACAGTTCTCTCTTCATGCACGTCACCTTAAAATTATACGTCGTTTGTTTGGACCTACACTTTTTTAAGTGCCCGGTTGTTCAGACTGTAGGCCTACATATGCACGATCGTTGCTATGCCAACTCAGTCATCCAACGTTAAAGGGAGGTAAAGCATCAACATGCAATTCTGCCGTTTATGCTTGTTTTAGCGTCTGCCTGCACTTCCGGTTACGTCTTTGGAATTCCACTATGGAGGTGCATTTCCAACGATACAGTCCTTAAGCGCAGGCGTTTGTCCTTTCTTAAAGAACGCACGGACGTGGAGTCTGGGAATACGAAAAAAGAAGGATATAGGTAATATTGAAAATAAACTAAACAGAACGTGTTGTCAAGCGTTGGTCAAGACATGATTTTAAATTTTGTTGTTGTGATCGTTACTGAGTGAATAGCGCACGCTGCCATTTATGTTATTGTAATGAAGTTGGTTCAGATTGAAGCTCTGAAATATGGACAAGCAGTCGGAGAAGAAAAGCTACTGAAGACTAGTAACCTGGAGTTAACAATTTACGACAATTTCTTAATGCTGATACTGAAGGTTTTGACCATTCACGAATTCTTACCATTTCCGTTTTGTCGTACATTTATACAGGGTGAAATTCTTCACAAAATTTCTAAAAAATCTCTCTTCCATTTTCAGACGTCCCAGTTGTGATTCAGTTTGCTCGTTGGATAAGGATGACCCATCTGAAAAGTCGGTTGATAATGTAAGTAGAAATAGAAGGAAGTACGTCATTTGCTCGTTTAGTTTCTATTGGTTACTTAAGGTGACGTAATGGGTGGCAATGAAGCATAAATAAAATGCGCACAGACAAATGGAATTACACGAATTTATCTCGGACAACACTTTAACAGTAATTCATCAAAATGCTTGTGATTTTCTTGCGCAAGTTTGTTTTTTTTTTGCTTTTGCAAACTCTGCCATGCCAGGCGCTCGGCTTTCCCGGATGTTGAACCACGCGATCTTAGGCGCAATGTCTAACAACACAGTGTTTTGGAAATAGTTCCCCCAAACCACCGCATGGATTATCAAGTTTTCAAAGCACATTTTGTCATTTAGGAAAGCAAGTTTTGTTGTGCCGATTTCGTTCCCAAATGCTTATTCTAGAGAGGTTACTCCTCCAACGTTCTTCGGTTCTTCGCCAGTTTTTCTCACACACTCGGGAGAGTCTGGCTTTTTCTCGCCAGCTTTGATCAACACTAAACATCACCTGTGTCGATCATTTTCACGACGCCGCAGCAACGAAACAACCGATTTCAGTTAAGTTTGACTGGGACATTTTGTTAGGAACTGGCAATTTATAATAAAATCAAGAAAATGCGATAAAATTTGCCGCTGTGTAGCTCTTTTTCATGAAAAAAGTTCAATTTTTTATAATTCCTCATGCAAAGATGGGACATTTTAGTAACAATTCCTAAGAATTTTATGAAGCACACTGTATAAAACACAACATCTGAATCCGATGCGCTATTTCTGAGATATGGTGTTCCGAATTTAGTGAAATTTGGACATTTTCAATGGCCTTTCATAAACGCAAACGTTCCCCTTGAAATAAATTTCATTCCAGCACATAGATCTCTCTGTTGGGTCATGTATCTCTCTGTTCCCAATTCTAAATCACTTTGTTGGACATGTGTACATTGCTTTGCAATTTCGCATTTTAAGTCGCAATGGGACCCGCACAT
This sequence comes from Phoronis australis, assembly GCA_002633005.1. Classification (NCBI taxonomy): domain Eukaryota; kingdom Metazoa; phylum Phoronida; family Phoronidae; genus Phoronis; species Phoronis australis. The sequence continues at coordinate 648,610 of NMRA01000133.1, read as the reverse complement.
AAGAGTCATTAATTACAAAGATAACCGATTCCACTCACTACCATTGTGAACTTGTTGCAATTAAATCTGAATGATTGGCATGAAATAGGTGTTCAAAGTCTTACTGTTTTGTGACTTTACCAAAAACTGGTCCCGCCATGTGCTATTGCACGGTTTGTATATTTCTGAGAGATACATCATTATACCACTAAGTGGAGTTGAGGTTCGAGGCGAGCGGTCTTTACCTGCTGCCGTATATTTGCCTGAAGCTTTGGTTTCAATGGCGGATTTAGCAGACTTGCAAAGAATTTTCAAACTTATCCAAACGTTTGAAGGTTGCTGAGGGTTGTTAGCAATATCTGTTATTAGGGTAAAACACGATTCAATTTTCCATTCACATTTCGTGTAAAATCTTTTGTAACTTGATATTTTCCCAGTGGATGTTAGACTCTGGTCGTCACTTACCGGCGTTGGTAGCTTTCGCGTGATGATTAAGCAGTGTCAAATTCACGGTTAATAAATATAACATGAAATGTATGCAGAACCAATGCGTGCGTTGCCAACAACAACAGATTTTTGCGAGGATCATTCCAGTTGATACTCTATAACTCACAACCTTGTTAACTACCCAGGCCTCTCTCGTGATGGTCTGCTCATAAATTCTGGATTTAACCAATAATTGAATGGAATTCAAAATAATTGTTTGACCTTCTGACATTGCGATTAAATATTTCCAATATATTCTAAATAAACATTTGAGTATCTCATATGTCACGTGACATTGTTATGCGCGATCTACCCACATTCCGTTATCGAACTATAACCAATACTTCCTGACACAACAGTTACTCTTGTGCATACACACACTTTTATCCATGTTTGCCGTCCTCTTACTTCGAGAACTTCATATTTTCCAGAGGACTGGCAGTCGAGATTCCCTACTCGAAGATGGCGATCGTTCACCGCGAGTAGAAAGATCTCCAAGTCTTGTGGAAGCTCTCTCTCTACAAGTCGCGGTTGACACGGAAAGAAGGAGACAAAGTCTTGCAGCAATGCCGCCACAAATACCTCATGTCATTAAATGCTGCTTTCAACATTTAAAAATGAACGGTAAGTTAAGAAGGTTAAGAGCCGTCCACGCACAGACCCTAGAACAAGTTACTCCTGGAACTGGTTGTGGCTAGGTTTTAGGGGGCTGTCTAGACCCTACTTAAAGTAGTGCAACTTGACCCACTTGTGACGTCTTACTCCACCTTATCGAGGTAGCGTAACTTGTTCTAGGGTAACAGGCGCCACTTCCAATCCCTTTGTGGCTGCAAACCTGGGGCAAGACGGAAATAATTATCAGCTGCAGTATGGTTACATAGACGAGTTTTCATTTTCGCATCGGATTGAACTGTTCACTGTCACGCGCACAGCGCGACAACTTCCCCCTTGCACTGTCGTAGTTATCGCATATGTGTGTGTGTGGAAGCTCCACTTAAGGTGGGACAAATTGCACCAGAGCAAGTTGTTCTAGAGTAAGTCTGTATGTGGACTGGACTTAAGATATCCTAGTTAAAATAAAATGCTTTAAACTAGTTATTCATCTTATTTTTTCCATTCTAGCGCCGTTTTTTTCATAGATCAAACACGTTATATGTGGTCAACTTCGTCCGTCGAAGCCGTACAGCCGTCAAGGATATTTTATGCGTTTTATTGTCTCGAATTTCTATTCAAACAGAAGAATTAGAACGCGATGACGTTGCTTTGGAATATCAAATTTGCATGTGAACAAAATTTTCTTTGACTCCGATAACAAGGTTTATAGGTGCCATAATATTTTACAGGTTTGCAAACATTAGGAATTTTTCGGGTTGGCGGTTCTAAGAAGAGAACCAAACAGCTCCGAGAAGAATTTGACTCAGGGAAGGATGTTCGGCTAACAGCGGAGCACAGCCCGCATGATGTTGGTGCTTTGTTGAAAGAATTTTTTCGCGATCTCCCGGAACCTCTGCTCACTAGAGACCTCTATAGTCCATTCGTTGCAACTAGAAGTAAGTGTATTGACTGTGCACCGTCCTTTCCGTCCCCTTGTCCACCGTTAGGTATAGTAAATGCACCGGCTCACTTGTCATTCCTTAATGGCCACAATTTCTGTAAATTCATTGACTACCATGTCATTTTTCATATAAACAGGCTTGTCGCAAACTCGTGAAGGTTTTTAGCTTAGGGTCTATAAAATTTCGAGACACGCTTTATAAGACCAGTGTCGTTTGCAAGAAGCCCCATTGAGTGCAAGCGTTTGTTTTAAATAATTAATCGAAGGCCTTGAATATCGTGGTAAAAATATGGGAGCCATTTTGCATCATCGTCGTCCATTTGCGCATCTCGAAACCGCGGTTGGGGGTAGAGTGTAGCTCTAAAACGCTTTGTTAACCAATCATTTTCAGATTAACCGAGTCCTCTATCTCACAATGAGTTTTCTCGTATAGAATTCGAGGTTTTAAGATAAGGCCAAGAAGCATAGTAGATTTTGGTCTGTACCTGACTAATTTTGGAAGCTGTGCCCATCGACTAAAGAGCGCAAGGACTCATGAGTTTCAACCAAGGTCAGGGGTCTGTTACTTGAAAAGTGACTCAAGACGTGATGCAGAAATTTCTTCGCAAGCTCCTACTTCACAAATGCTTAAAAAAGGTTTGGGCAAGTAATTATGAGCGCATCACAGTCCAGAAATAAATAATAGGAATTATCCCAGTAACTATCTGTTATGTGCATATTGTCCCATACCTCACACTTTTGATCAAGTGATATTTAATTATTTATCACAAATAGCTGTGTGGAGCATAACACCAAAATTCTCTCTTACGTCACTTTCATGAAACGGACGCCTGGTGGTTTTTTAAAATGGTGCACAGAGGCACGTGAGCAAGAGCAAGCAACGTATGAGACGCCATGATTTGCCAATCGATGAGTCTCAAGCGAACGCCGCATCATTTTTAATCGTCTCTGAAGTACATTTTTTCTGTTTTGAAAAACTGAGCTACTAAAATAATACAACACCAACGACTCGATTATCAAAATACCAACTATGCTTTTTAGCCTGATAGTATCAACCAAAGCACTATAAAAACAAATATTCTTTCAGAAATCACCGATCTACACCAGCAGACAGCCGCAATGCAATGTTTGATATCTCTACTTCCGCCTCCAAACAGAGACACCTTGTGGTCTTTACTTAGTTTTCTCTCAGTCGTGGTAGAACATTCCAGTGACAGCTGTGATGAAAGTGGAGTTGAGGTTCGTAGCTAAATGCCTGTATTGCTCAGTTTGTCAACTTAAGGGATGGAAAGTAGGCTAATACAACACGATGATGCTCAGTGTTTCTGCAGCTCACACGTTTATACATTTCCAGTACAACCATACCAAATAAATAAAAACAGATATTTGGAATTAAAGTATACCTGCAAATGATACAGGCACCAACACTTTGAGGCAACGTCTCCCTTATGCTGTCCATCTCACCTGCAGCTCCGTTTGCAGATCTAATAACTTATCTCTGTTCAAACCTAACACTACCGGCGAAGACTCCACATATTAGCTGGTTCATCGAAAATTAATAACAAATTAAAGTTTACATTATTAAATACGGAGTTCTATTTCAGACACCTGGAAATAAAATGGATTCACATAATCTCGCCACATTATTTGGACCAAATCTTCTTCACAAGGCCAAAAGTGGAGTGGACTTCCAGGTAGAAACTGTGGAACGTGCAGAAGACAGACGTGACGTCATCGAGGTCGTAAAAGATATGATCGACATGCGAGAGGAGTTGTTTGATGTAAGTTGATCACAAGTGAAATATTGTGTGAGATGTGAAGACAAATTTCAATATCCATACGATTTGCTTATTTACAACATGAAAAGAAGCTGTTGTAGGTTAACATTCAGTTCATTAACTAAAGGACATCGTATTAATGTAACACTGTTACCAACACGTCCTTCAGCACACAGACATTTTCTTTGTACGAATAACTAATTAATTCGGGATAGACAGTGGAATGTAAATATTCATGAGTGAGGAATCACACGCCGGGTCACACTACAAGTTGCATTCGATGGCACTGAACCAAGACAGTTCTTCGGGAATAACTACATGTACGGACCAAGAATACTGGTTCAGGTAAAACGCGTCCCAGGTGTATTGTCAACATTTTCCCGCACTTGTTTAACTTTCGGTGTACCATGCACGTGGATAAGTCACACGTGTGTCACTTAGACATGATAGGATTCGTCTCTCAAAACAATCAATGAAAGTTGAGTACAAATTCAGCAGTCTATTGTTTAAATCAAGCTGGCGGTGATTAGCTAGTTTCATAAGCACGTGACCTGTCACTCTTCCTTTAGGTCAAGGCCGACACATACAACGAAATAGTCAAACTGATGATGGACATGGAACCAGAATGTGCCGACTACATCCTCAGGAATAAAATATGGTAAGGGTTAACAAAAAAATTCCTCAGATCGTATTCTTCTTTTACATAACGCTGACCGTTGGGCTTTGGTTGGTATTGTTCAGAGCGTGCTTGTTATTTGCTCCAGCTGCGTTTACTCAGAATTACATAGATAAAGAAGTAATAGCACGACATCAGAAGGTTAAATTTTGATTTTTCTTCATAAAAATCGTAAGTATCCTGCTCTTGATTGACTCTCATACAAAAGTGGAATACACGGCATCAACAAGTTGTTACTAGACTTTCTTTATGCCATATTGACAACGTAGGTTTTTATAGACATTCTTTATGCCATATTGACAACGTAGGTTTTTCACAAACTATTCACAAAAATGCACAATCCGCTTTTTCCACCTTATTTGAAGACAATTGAGATCCTGGACTAATAGGGTGCTCTCAAGCTGAAATATATACATATCTAAGGACAAAAGTTTTACGAAATTCGTTGTTATGAAAACGAAAGTGCCTTTCAGTAGATCACGTTCGTATGAAGATTGAACAATGCTTGGAAAATTTCTGTACCTATGTGATCCACTGAATATGGTCTTACCCAGCCTACTTAATGGTACATTCCCTGTTTAATCTATGCGCGCACCCAGGGGGGCTCGAATAAGCCCCCCCTCATTTGGCGAAATGGGCAAAAAGGTCCGCCTCAGAGAAACAAATAGTCCAAGAAAGCGAGACAATGGTCCACTAAAAAGGCGCGAATGCACAATTCTTAGCTCTGAACGTGGTACCCTGTTTTTTTAGTCCCCGTTTTTTGTTAGTAAAAGGTCCACATTGTCAAAAATTCGAGCCCCCCTACATGTTAGGCAGGGTTCGCGCACGTACTCCACACCTTAACTGAACCGATGACGTTTCAAACCCAGCTACACCATTGTAAAATGATTTCCTTCTCAATACATGTCATCCAGGGCGTTGGCAAGTACCATGAGTTCCAAAAAGCCGCATCAATTCATTGTCAAGTGACCCTTCACTTCCTAATGTTAGAAATCAATGCTATTTTGGCGAAGGAACTTCGAGACAAATTTGGAAAAGTTCGTGACTTATCTTTTAGATAGTAATTTGGAATGAAATGTACTTTTAACATTAAAACTAAAGCTTTTTTGGAACAGTGAACCCCTTCTTAAATCACCCATTTTTGGCTCTTTCATAACCTGCGGAGATAAAAATTCTTCGATATAAATCAAATTGTCTGGTGTTTCCTTCTGAACCCATACATGAATGAAATATGCTTATTTTCTCAATTTCTTGGAAATTAGGATCTGAAAATATTGGGACATACATCCTTTTGAGTGGTTTATGTGGCACACTTCCCCNNNNCAATGCTTGGAAAATTTCTGTACCTATGTGATCCACTGAATATGGTCTTACCCAGCCTACTTAATGGTACATTCCCTGTTTAATCTATGCGCGCACCCAGGGGGGCTCGAATAAGCCCCCCCTCATTTGGCGAAATGGGCAAAAAGGTCCGCCTCAGAGAAACAAATAGTCCAAGAAAGCGAGACAATGGTCCACTAAAAAGGCGCGAATGCACAATTCTTAGCTCTGAACGTGGTACCCTGTTTTTTTAGTCCCCGTTTTTTGTTAATAAAAGGTCCACATTGTCAAAAATTCGAGCCCCCCTACATGTTAGGCAGGGTTCGCGCACGTACTCCACACCTTAACTGAACCGATGACGTTTCAAACCCAGCTACACCATTGTAAAATAATTTCCTTCTCAATACATGTCATCCAGGGCGTTGGCAAGTACCATGAGTTCCAAAAAGCCGCATCAATTCATTGTCAAGTGACCCTTCACTTTCTAATGTTAGAAATGAATGCTATTTTGGCGAAGGAACTTCGAGACAAATTTGGAAAAGTTCGTGACTTATCTTTTAGATAGTAATTGGGAATGAAATGTACTTTTAACATTAAAACTAAGCTTTTTTGGACCAGTGAACCCCTTCTTAAATCACTGGCTCTTTCATAACCTGCGGAGATAAAAATTCTTCGATATAAATCAAATTGTCTGGTGTTTCCTTCTGAACCCATACATGAATGAAATATGCTTATTTTCTCAATTTCTTGGAAATTAGGGACTGAAAATATTGGGACATACATCCTTTTGAGTGGTTTATGTGGCACACTTCCCCCAGAGAACGAAAAACCGAGACAGAAAACTACATGTAGTAATAAATTTGTCAATCTCTGTATTAATTGTCACGATTTCAGACAAGGAGAAATATGGCTGTGTGTTGTTCAAATAGGTTGTAGCCCTTATCTAACGACATGTTATGCATTTTCAGCAATGAAAGTGATGTTGATTTTAATGAGGATGACGTTTCTGTCGATGACGTTGGCTCTCACAACACACAGCGCAACTCTCTTGACACAAAAAATCCCACAGAAGTTATTCGCAATACATCGCTGTGTTCAGAGTCGAAGACTTCAAAGAGGCAATCCACGATACCAAGGACGCGAAAACATTGCATACTTCGCCCGCCAAATTTGACAATTACTACGGTAGGAGATGAATTCTTAGTATCTGACACTGACAGTGGAATTCGTGGTTGTCTTACACCAGATAGTGCAATTCACAGTCCAGTTAAGGCTGATTCTGAAACGTCATGGGGTTACAGTGTTGAAAAAACACGACCATCGCACCGGAAGTCTTATGAACTCGCAGCCAATAAGGAGCCTTGCCTGTTAGGCACTTCTCCTAGGTCACGGGGTTCGAGTCCCGTTCCAGCGCGAAGTAGGTCACCGAGAACCGAACGAATAGACTCGTTTCCAAATTGCGCCGACAGCCGTCGCAGTAGTACAGGGTCGACGTCATCGTCACTGCAGCGACCACTTATGGCACCAGTAAGAAATAATTCAGTATCAGAATGGCAGCAAAACAGATGGGAACAATGGAAATATATAGCAAAAGATTCGCGTGAGCACGAAACATTAGTTTAGGAAATCGATTTATGGTGAAGTAAATTTTGTTGAGTAAGTGTAAAATATTCGCGCTGCCATTCATAATTCGAAACAGCGCATGTTTATTGTATACGACTGATTTTTCACGTTTCTGATATTGCCAAAAAGCTGTCGAAAGTTACTCAATAAACTATGTCCCACTCAAATGAATTGTTTACGAGTTTTACAACATAACTAAGCCAAAGTTTAGCGGACTAGGAATTCCGTTACTAGATTTAGCAGTATTTTAGAGATGTGTCGTGTCATATGTATATACGGGCTTTTAAACTAAACAATGAAGATGTGATCTGTTGGAACGTTTCTAACTTATTTTATTTATTGCAACTGTAAATAAATCATTATCCATAAAACAACGTTGTTTTATATTGATTTTAAACATCGAGACATCTGCAGAAGACGGAAACACCAGCGAGTAATCTTTGTGAGCGGTCGTTAGGACTGGCAAAACTGTTGTTGCAAAGTATTGCAAAACCCTCTAACGAGGCACGTGGCGTCAATCGCAGCAAATGGTAGTCCGAAAACTTCATGTTTCTAAATCGCCTCATTGGAGTGGTCGCCGTTTCATTGAAAACGGGTGAGGTTGGTTCCGTAAGACTGATGTGGACGTGGACATTTTTTGCTCCCATCTAAGAAGCGTTCCTCGCCGATGCAGCGATTTTTACCACTTCTCTTTATGAGTGTCGTTGTACTGTTTAATTGTTAACATCAATATAAAAAACTGTATGAAAACGAGGCCAGCCAAGGTGGCCACTGTGAATACAGTACTGTGTTGGTGTGTGGTGTCATTACAAAGATGGTCTTTGCAGAAACACTTCTCCTCGATAAGATCTTGTCCTGTGTCGGTGGCGGATACAACACTTATCCCACAGCCAAGGTCACTCGCCCCACCACACCCTCGGAGTTTTGTCTGAAAACCTGTAACTGAACAATGCACAAAACATAAATCTTGTGAAGAAATTCAATATCAACTTTTGACCATTCAGTCAGAGTTGCTTCACTGGTCTTCGCGCGTTGAACAACTACTGATTTTGTACTTGAAATAACAAAAATAGAACAACAGTGTTAGACATAGCATAGGAGAAAAAAGACCTTTGACGACCAAATACATGTTCAAGTATATACATTGATACAAAATTTTCGGTTTAACTTCAGTAAATCATCATCAGTGTTAAATATAAAAGGCAACCAATAGATCGTTACACAAGTAAATACAGTGTTTGTGTGGGGCCCATGAATGTTAGCAACCAAGTTTTGTGTTTAAACAGAGCTTGCTGTCAAAGCAACATGCAACATTTTAATATTGATAAAGCAATGACAAAAACTGTAACGACAACGGAGATGGTGACAATGAAAATGACTGTTATGTTAGTGGTGGTGGTGATGACGGTGACGGCGACGGCGACGGTGCTTGTAATGCCGGTGGTGATGACGATGATGTTGGAGGTGATGTTAGTGGCGACAACGACAATGGTGCTTATGATGATCGATAATAATGATGATGATGATGATGATGATGATGATGATGATGATGACGGTGATGATGGTGATGATGATGACAGTGATGGTGATGATGGTGATGATGGTGGTAGTGGTGATGAGGGTGATGGTGATGATGACGATGATGATGATGATGATGATGATGATGATTGATGACGATTGATGATGATGATGATGATGGTGATGATGATGATGATTGATGACGATTGATGATGATGATGGTGATGATGATGATGGGGAAGGAATGAAACTGTGACGACAGCGGTCATGGCGACATAATCACTGTTGTACCTTTGTTGGTTGTTACTGTTATCGTACATGTATGGTTGCACACGACTCGTTTTGCCTTCCAACCAACGAAGAGTGAACAGGGTTTCTTTACGGACGATTCACATTTGTCTTCGTAGCATGTTATTGCGCTGGCTGAAACCAATGGTGAAATGCACTGTTCATGATTCTAAATACAGATGAAGATGGCTGTTGAACAAAACGTGTTGAATTAATTGTATGATAGATTAGGGGTGATAATTGATTCTAGTTTGCGCCCTATTCATTTTAAAATTGCGCCCGGATGTGGAAAACAATAAATATCTAGACACACATCAAAAAAACAATCCCGCACGTCATTGGGTGATTTTTCTTTTTTGAAAAGACGGATAACTAAAAGCTACCGCATCATCGCATTAAATTCAAAAGAACCAGAACCACCAATACCATTTACTTTGTCCTAATCAAAGCTTTACGACGGACCACGAACACTCATACCATGCATCTTAGCCTTCCTACGGTAGAGGCACTCTCGTCATCCCTCACAAAATTCGTCGGTTACTGACCTGCTAATAACTATGTGGAAAGCGTAGTTGTGCGTGATTGTGGTTTAGGTTCCGTGATAAAGTTTTTATGAGTATTGCGATGTTCTGTGAAGTTTGGTAAGACCTCAGCTCCCTGGTAAACTCACGGCTATGTCAAAGGTTCGATGCAGCCCCTGATAGGGGCCATAAGGAATATTAGTAAACAAGTGATTCATTAATTGCCCATTGTTGTGAACACGTTGTAACTTTATGTAATCTGCCACTGGGGTAGACGTATTAAACAATCAAATGAGACAGCATCAAATTATCATTAAAAATATGAAAGCTCCCATTAAAGTTATTGGTCGTGCTATGTTATAATCAATTAGACTGATGAAATGAGTGCTTTGAAATAATTTAATAATTCATAACACGTAAGTGATGCTTCTAAACTCAGATAGTGGGAGGAGATCTTTACATCTCAACAAAATCTACTCGTCAAACTCGGGAGTTGTAAGATTCATGGTAGCGCTAGGTCAAAACAATGCGAAACGCGAGTTCGGCAACTGACAGAGAAATTCGAAAACGTTCAGTTGACTTGTATTTTAGTCCAGTATTTATGAAATGCATCGAGTAAAAATTCTTCAATTTGGTAGAAAAATAATTTTTGCTAAAATTTCTCGATTTCTATTTTTCAGAGGCTTACCACATTGTTTCAAATGCTCAAAAATTTACCCAATGTTGTTTCGTAATAGCCACGCCACTCATACCATGCTAAAAGCAAAATTATATTTGTTGAGAAATTTGACAAAAATGAAATGTCACTTGTCCGTCACATTGTAAACCAAACTCAACACTTTTTGCCTTAATGGCCTTGCATCTAATTTTTGATGTCATAGAAACTACGTACGAGTTGGAAATTCTATGTATTTCTTACAAAATGACCAAGTGTAACTTTCTTCTGTAGAAGTTTAGTAAAGTTACCAGTGTATTTGTACGAGTACTTAGATGATTGGAGAATCCTCAGTACTCATTACTAAGGTTTCAGAGTAAAGCAGTGAATATAAATGCACTTGGAATAAACCAACACACTCGACATAGTTTTCTCTAGATTGATAGTTATGCTTTCATTTGACTAGTACGAAATGAGTCATGCACACATTATTTGTGTCTGTACGTTTTACGTTGGTGGAAAGTAAAATACCCTACAACATGTTTTAGAAGTATTCCTGATTTAAAAAGTTTTCCTTTGCAAATCAGCATCATTATACCCAGTATCACGGCTGATATGAGCTCTCCATCGGCACCTTGCTGCTTTGCACAGAACGCTGTACTGAGCAGATCCTTTTATGTTTTGTTGAACTTCAAAAGTACTGCAGCGCCATCTTCGAAAAGCATGTCTTTTGTTCATGTTTGGGGTGGAACCCTTTGACTTGGTTAACGTGCCAAATTTCATACGGTAACACCATTAGCCAAATGGAATTCGTTGATTAGATTAATGGGAATGGTCATTGACACTAATTTGGTTAATTCGCGGATTTTTTGTCAGCTTCAGTGACTTAGCGTTTGGGATTTTAGCAGGAAAGTACGACGAGAATGCCCATTTTAAATACAGCGAAACATACTTACAACTTTTGCCATTTTAAAAAGTTTTATAGGGCTACTAGTTTATGGAACTTACGGTCGTATTGTAACAAAGTTTGGCTATGTCACTATAACAGCATAGGGACTACTGGGAGGTGTAAATATTAATTTAATATCAACCAAATCATAGGAGACTAGCGGAAGGTGACCAACATGACTCGTAGAAGGATATTAATTGTTGTTATATGGAATACGGTTGATCGTCAATTGCTGTATATTTTACTCTACCGGGATCGAACACGCTGGAACAAAACCATAATATAAAGTGTAAATTTTGCTCTAGGTGTGTTAATGAACATGTCAGTTGAAACATAGACCACGTTCCACGTTTTTAGGTTAAGTGTGGCAATGTTCTCAGGGCCCCTGGTATGTTTGATTTCCCAGCGTGCAAGAAACGACATTTGGCTGACATTTGTCGGTACAGAATGTTAGCCACATGAATTTACAACGTCATCGTCATCAATACGTCAATACTCGCGAGACTAAATGCTGTTTAGCAACGCTGGCCAGTACAGAAAGATACTTCAAAAACTCATAGATAGAAACCGTGCGGGAATGAACGATTCACGTCCAGGGAGGTGACAAAATGTCGAATAGAACACGTCTGACTCAATAATTCTTACCTGCTGAAATAAGGGAAAACACTGCAAAACTTGTAAACAACATCACTTGGTTTTAATGAACGCTCAAAACCATACTTGGTTGTCCCGGCCAGTTTTCAGTGAGACACGTGACCCGTTGAACAAAATTGATTGTCCTGATCAATATGTTCGTCGATATAGGTTTTACACTAGAATTGCAAAGTCAACATTCCTTTACATTGGCAAGTTGTTTTACGCATTGTTAGAAATTCTGGGTTATACTTTCCGTAAGAATTTGGGACAATGGCAGGTATGTATCAATAAACCTATGTATCAAGCCCGGCACAAACAACGTGAGTTCGCAGGCAAGCAGACGTCAACATGACGAGGTTATGAATCATAGCGATTTTTGCTCCATTTGTTGGGGATCTGAATGCAAAAGACAAACGTTTGTCTAATATCTTAAAACGCCTTAAACCCGTCTTTCAATACATAAATTATTTTTTGAATTAGACCTAGCGGTCGAAAATGGTTCCATAGTCAGAATAAAGGTGATTTTTGGACATGGTGAGAACGGACACTTATTGCCCAACAAGTGACGGCGGATCGTTGAATGTTCCGAGCATAGTCTTAAGCAATAATGAAATGTCAGTCCTGAAGTAATATCAGTTTCTCTGTGGTGTCTCGACACCGAAACTATAAGCACAAGTAGAATTCTCAGTAATGGCGCCCTTAATTTACATAGCAGATTGTGCAAATTCGTGATTTGTCCATCTGCAAAATAGTACATCAAATTACTGACCGTCGAAACATCCGTAAAACACCAAAATAATCTACCTGCCGTCCATGCCTTGTAAGGAAGTTAAAAGCAAAAATAGAACTTTGTATAAAGGCGACCATAATTTGCATATTTTCAAGTCAGACAAAATGCTTCAGGGTGGCCACCTCAGCGTGAAACAACCAAAAAACTTTAAGCCACTAAGAATGCCTAGGTCCGCTGTGGGTACCCTATGCCAGCGGATGGCTACAGCGGGTAGGCTGTGGTGAGTGGGTGGCTTCTAGACCATGAGAACACTACTCAAGTTATTTTTTGACCGGAAACGCAAGTTTGTGTCCACGAAGTCGCAAACCGTCTTTTGAAAACGCCATACACTTATCAGTATGCTAACTCTTGAATCACTCCCTAGATTACGCTATTTGTTAATTCCAAAATCACACCAGCTATTAGATAGAAGCATCATTGTGTTACACTTTCGTCGGAGAACTACAGATTTTCAGTCAAGTCGAAAACAAAAGTGCTGATAAAAGCGTTTAAGTCTCTCGTCATAATACCCCCAACAGGCTTATCAATAAACCTGCTCCCGTCGCGTGTCATTAGTTACCCGTATTACACATGTATTAAAACAAATTTCACACATCTTGAAAGCAGCATGGGTTCGCAATTTGCCGGTAAAACCTGTTACTTCGCACACGATACCCGAACCCTATTGCACATACACTCACGATGGAGGTTCATTACACACGTGTAATACTGGCGTACTTCTCAGTCATTACGTCTACGGCTCTTAGTGCCAAGGAAGACCACATGCCAAAAGTCGAGATTGAAATCTTGGTAAGCCAATGAAAGGTCTGTCTATGGACATTCATCTTCAGTATAACAAATAGGAAAATAGGTTTCCGCCAAGTGAGCGAACTCAGCCACGAGAGTGAAGTATGCTTATAATAAGTTATGTTTCATAAGAGCACTTGGTCTACCATGCGCCAAGTCGTGGATAAACGCAATTTAACGGAACGAAGCGTTTCTTCGGCGTTGGTTTTCACTAACTTCCTTCATTTAGTCACGTGATGTGTGAAGTTTGGTAAAAAAGTGTGGAGTAATGGAAACTGAAATTATCATATTTGTGACCCACGAGCCTAAACACAAACTCAAGTGTAATTTTCAAAGTGAATTTAGATGCTATCCTTTGTATAAATGTGCATGTCAAACTTGCTGTGTGTGTTTATATTCTTTCTAATTAGCGAAAACAAGGCAAATTTTACTCGCATGACAAAAGAAATACCGCTCGTTAGTACAACTTGGTGCTTCACACATAGGTCCTTCGCCTAATTCCGTACTGAGGCGCATGGCCTAAATACGCGCACAAGGTAAGAATCCACTGTAGCCCAGCTGAAGACATTCATCTCATGAAATCCTCGGTAGCAATTCGAGGTCAACACTGTCAGTAAGATTCACACCTTGGATACTGAAGAACAGGTGTTATTTAGCTTTTGTCCTACGCCATGAGACAGAAAATTACAGTCAGGGCGTTTACTGGGACTTCACGACTGATAATATAAATTTTCCCTTTAGCAACCTGCTAAACGAATATGTAAATCTTCGGTTACGCGACGTGGCCAACAGGTGGCGTGTTGAACACACTTAAAGGAGAATGCCACCCGATTTAATTAGTCTTTTTACCGTCTTAATCGGTCTATATCCACATCGTCTCTTACACGGTCGACCTCACCTTGCCGAAAGGTGTCGCGTAAACCTGTGAGGAAAGTGAGAAACAACGCAGCGACATCAGTGGTTCGCCTGCAGAGTGAATGCCGCTATATTGCGGTGCATCGTTCCCGTTTGTCCGAACTATATGAAGCTGCGAAGAAAGCGGGTATGTCGTTTTTTCGACTTCCTCGAGAGCCCGAAATGCTTAGGAAGTGGCTCGCGGTAGTGAAGAATGAAAGGTAGGTTGTTCGGAGGCCGTGAAACTTCTCGGTGTCTGTGGCCCGCATAAATTCGCCGACAGTGATTTCTCTGACGAATTCCGGCATACCAAAGAACTATTCGTACTTCCGTTGCCTGTGCATGTTCACGGCGCCTCTCTAGTATGTCTTGATCAGTGTATTCCGGTTCGAACTGATAGCCTGTGAAACCTAACGATCCGACCCGTGAAGTCTTCGTCGCCTGAGCTCTTGACTAAGTCGGGATTGACGCGGGGCGAGTTGCCATGTAGACGCTGTTTCAAAATGAATTGTTCTCATCCTAACCAATGTTTATATGAAACTGAAACAAAGTCTGTCTCATTAGATACAATTCGTAATGACTTAGAGTGCTCGTGAGTGCAAATGTTTTGAGAAGCCAGCAATGAATAAACCACTGCCGCCGGCCCTTGATGCCGGGCACCGAGCGCATGCTAATTCAGTGTTTGCGGACAGAAAGCTGTTGCGAAACAATTACTCGATTTTATGTTTACATGTTAGGGAAATCTTTATTTAGAAATACAAATACATTATTCAAATCATTGTTACTGTACAACCTTTGCCATGAAGGTCTTTGGAAGGGGAACCCGACATCGCGGCCCCCGACAAGTAAGTAGATTTTCAGTTTCGTGGCTAATTCACCTAAATAATTACTTGCACAATCATTTCTTTGGCTCATTATTATAGTCTTTTCGTGACTGGAGGTTTAGTTTCCAACTCAAGCTGGTTTATGCTCGTGCCAGTCCCGGCGGTCGCGACGCCCGGCCTGATCGGGTTCCGAGCCACTGGCTGAGATAACGAGTCAGTCCGGCCGCGACGGCCCTGGCCTGATCGGGTTGCGAGCCACTAGCCGGGATAACAAACGTTTTGTGTGTTTAGAACTCTAAAAATCGCAAGTAGAACAACGCAGATCTAGGTACTCTTGACTGTATTTCACGGAAGAATACTTCGAATTTATCTCCGAACAAACCCCAAACTCCTCAGTGCTACGGATCTCGGTAAATTGGCCTGCCGAACTTTGTAGGCTACGGTGTGTCCAAATATCAGTAAATCTCTAACAGCGAAATAAAACAACTCGTTTTCATGAGAACTCGGTGTATTTTTAAGGGTTTTATATCGAAGTTTGATGATTTATTGGTGTTAAACGATGAATTCAA
The DNA here is from genome assembly GCA_002633005.1 of Phoronis australis. Classification (NCBI taxonomy): domain Eukaryota; kingdom Metazoa; phylum Phoronida; family Phoronidae; genus Phoronis; species Phoronis australis. Next base: position 632,763 of record NMRA01000133.1, on the reverse strand, counting down.
GCGATAAGCTGACACCAGTAACCCGTGTTGTGAACTGCTGAACAGACTGTGTGTGAAACCAATTACGTCATTGGATAATTTCAACACCTCCGTGTAGTGTCAGGTGTCAGGTAACGCAACCGAACGTGCCGTTGTCGAGTAGAACTACTCGATCTAAATTGATACAAAATAGGTTGTTTTGGGGTGGCATTCTCCTTTAAAATGTTTGCAACCAGCTCAATTGTTTTAAGCACAGGTGCAAACGATTGAGAACCTTTCGTCTCAGGCGTGGTTGAAGTTATAAGTATATCAAATATTCTTACTGAGAAAATTTTCTCAACGTGAACTAGCTACATTTATCGATGTCCATTTAGTCCAGGCCCGACGACTGCCCGGAGGAAGCCTCGCTCGGGGACACGGTCAAAGTTCACTACAAGGTGAGTTTCACGTCCCCATATCCTAGGGCCTGTTTCAGGAAAAGTGACAAAGACTTAAGACAGAAATTTGGTCTCATGCACCACACAACTATATCCGAAAAATAACTAAATGTCACTTGAGCAAAAATGCAATGCCTTTGAAACACGTAACTGCTAAGTGCGTCTATAAATTATTTCTAGACAGTGACGCACTCATAATTACCTGACTAAATCTTTTTTCAGCAATTGTGAAGTTAAAACGTAATACCAAAAATCTGTCTTAAGTCAGTACTCCAGGACGATAACATTAAAATAAGCTGAGAAATAACAACTACTATTGAAAACGAAAATTTAAACATTTAAATTAAGAGTTGAGCTGCTTTCAGCTGGACTGAATTGCATAATGCTTCAAAAGTTATCCGCTGGATAAGTTTGATTGTTGCATTACGTCAGGTGCATTGTTCAACAACAACAGCGTGATGCGTGATAATGCGACGTCATTGTTGCTATAGCGCGTATAACGTTTGTGCAACTGGGACCTGTAGATTAACTTCTTAAGTTACGTGAAATTACGCATGTTGACGAATAAAAAGTCCAAGGGACACACATCTTACAAGTTTCACCCGATACCTTCTCATGCTATAGTACAAGTGTCGCGCGCTAGCGTCACGCGCTTCGCTCAGTCTCGCGCTAACCTTGCGCCTAACTCACGGGATTCAGTTGACATGCTTTGTGGTTATCGCGCACGCGGTGATAAAATTAACGGCAACCAAAAAAGTGGAGTTGTAATTCTTCGCCNCATTTATCGATGTCCATTTAGTCCAGGCCCGACGACTGCCCGGAGGAAGCCTCGCTCGGGGACACGGTCAAAGTTCACTACAAGGTGAGTTTCACGTCCCCATATCCTAGGGCCTGTTTCAGGAAAAGTGACAAAGACTTAAGACAGAAATTTGGTCTCATGCACCACACAACTATATCCGAAAAATAACTAAATGTCACTTGAGCAAAAATGCAATGCCTTTGAAACACGTAACTGCTATGTACTGAGATAGCGTCTATAAATTATTTCTAGACAGTGACGCACTCATAATTACCTGACTAATTCTTTTTTTCAGCAATTGTGAAGTTAGAACGTAATACCAAAAATCTGTCTTAAGTCAGTACTCCAGGACGATAACATTAAAATAAGCTGAGAAATAACAACTACTATTGAAAACGAAAATTTAAACATTTAAATTAAGAGTTGAGTTGCTTACAGCTGGGATGAGTTGCATAATGCTTCAAAAGTTATCCGCTGGATAAGTTTGATTGTTGCATGACGTCAGGTGCATTGTTCAACAACAACAGCGTGATACGTGATAATGCGACGTCATTGTTGCTATAGCACGTATAACGTTTATGCAACTGGGCCCTGTAGATTAACTTCTTCAATTCTATTATGTATTCAAGCTAGTTCGATCGGTAACAAGTCTAGCACCAAATGGCATCAGGCATCACGCAAATGGCGACTGAAGAATGACACTATTTACGGCAGCGTCGTATAAAATTGAGTTGTAAAACATAAGGCAGGTTAACACGTTTTGTCTTGAATTGTCAATTGTACTGTGGTCGGAATGAAGCTCATATGTGCCATTTTTACTTAATAAACCGCTTCATCCTTATTGTTCCCCCACCAACGGCAAAGGGGATGTAGTCGTGGTGGCCGGATGTCTTTCCGTCCGTCTGTGTGTCTGTGCAAAGAAGAATGATTTCCTGTCGCAATTCCTCTTTCATTTCTCAGCGGACTTCGACCAAACTTCCAGAAAATCATGCTTTCAAGTAAAGTGCATGTCGTCGCCATCTTGGGATTCGACCAAATTTTCATGAATTTTTGCGCGGCTCGTTCTTGGTTTTCCAGCCTACATATAGGGAAATGCTATTCCGCGCGCAATTCAACGGTAATTTCGATCCAACACTAAGCAAGTACGTGTGTGAATCGCTGTAGCGCATATTGTCGACACTTGACGTATTTTGCCTGATCTTAAGCACCCATCCATTTACACGCATGCTGATCTCAAAAACTTTCAAACGCATGCTTGGGAATTTGCCATAGCGCCTGTCATAGCCGTTTTGCGAATCGACCGTATTTTCCTGAATTTGACCAATCCTTTATTTTCACCCACCCATTTCATGCTGGTTCAAAATACTCTTCTGTGCGAAAGTCCTGGTATTTCGACCAAAGCTCAAAAAGTATTCCTACGAGGTGCCGTGACGTATATCGTCAGCATCTGCGATTTGACCGTATTTTTTGGAATTCTTGCCAGATCTTGAATTTCACGCATCCGTGAACGGAATTGCACAAATCCTTCATTTCAAAGGCGATTTCGGCCAACCTTTAAAAAGGTATACATACATAGTGTCGTATCGCATATCTTTGGTATTTTGCGATTCGACCGTATTCTTCCCTAGTCAATATTTGCTTTCTCGAAACATTTTGGACGTTTGCGACGATGTGCCGTTTCCTTACACTCTGAAGAGCTAATGCACCTCTATAGTCCTAAAATCATACATATTTATACATGCGAGGCATAACATCAGAAAACAGAAAATACCTGATTTGTAAAACGACCCGGTATCAAAGTGGCTATATGCCTACAATGACAACGTTCTTCGTACACTTTATTGTTTGAAAAAACGTCCTGATGTAAACTGAGTGTCTAGTGAGTCCACAGAATTCTGTATCCTTGATTACTGATTTCTTGCCCAATTAATGTCCAACTACTGTTCTTTTTAGATTTGTAATTGTGTAAATACAATACGCCAAAGTTGCGAAAGTTCCTTACGGGCACTAGATATGCTTTGCTGGCCACGTGTGACATAGAGAATGGATTTTCCCTTAATATTAAATTTCTTTTCCAGGCTTCGTTACTCGACAGAGATGCATTTGAAAACTCGCGGGATTCAAGCACCCCTCTCTACCCGTTTAAGCTGGGAGAATTCAAGCGAGCTCGTGGTATGCATCTGACCAAAATGATCAAAACGGGAAAACCCAGATATTTCTTGTTTCTATTTCTTAATCTCTCAATTTAGCAACCTAACACAAATTTTTCTGATTATATCTGAGTCACAAGTTTGGGGTGAGGCACCAATTTAACTTCTAGAGCTGTTGTGTGATCGCAGGCCAAATCGTGTGGACGTAACCAATATACAGCAGACAGGACCTGTAAATGCAACGTCCAGACTTTAAAATATTGTCGAGAGACCACACACCATTCCCGGATATTAATTGCAGCTCACTTAAAATTTTAAAACCAAATTATGGTTTAGAACTATAGACATACCTGTACGAGAGTCACTAACACTTCAGTCTAATAGACATGTATAAGCAAGGACCACCCACAGCGAACAACTTGATTCGTTTTGGGCGTTTTAGCTGAACAATACTTTTCAGGTAGGGCATTCATTTGATGTATCGGTCGTAAGGGTCTGTACAGTGATAGTTCTTAGTTTGAGAGTTGTACCAGAGAGAGACGCGCTGCGTGGATCAAAGCCTATACTACTTGTCTGACTCTAGATACAGTGGCGTGAGGTTTAAGTTCATTGACTCAATGGTCACGGTCATATGGCTGGTTGCATGAACAGTCCCAAATGGGAATGAACCATTTTAATTCATTAAATTTTCAGCGCATTTGTTTATTTTGTGCAAGCTCTAACTTTCCTTCTGGTATTTTAACGTCATGTCTACGTCACATTTAGCTTCGATGTATACCGAGAGTTGAATTTTTGAAATTATCGAAAATAAATTGGGACGAAGTCTTTAAATTAAGAGCGTTGCGGGAAAAGATCCTTACTATTTTCTTTGAAACAAGGGTCATTTTTCAAATGTATTTTTAGAAAACGTCGTAAGTGAAAGTAGAGCTCATGAAAAAGAAAATGATAGAAAATGTCACATTAGTGAGCAAAAAAACTCTAAATTTGCGCCTGAAATTTGATTGAGTAACTGTTGGTTCCATGATTTTCTTAAAATCACTTTGTCACCGGATTCCTGAGCCATAGGCGGCGCCTCGACTTGAGTAGAAAATAACCATAAAGTCTCTAAAAGTCTTGACTTATAAGAGCTTCATCTGAATGAGTGATAGTGTCCACTAAGTACTCCTGCTCTGCTTACCAAACTGGTGGTAAAATTCACAGCGCCAATCGGTCTATTTTCAGGATGGGAACAAGGGATCGTGGGCATGTGTTTGGGGTAAGTAGCTATCAGTACACATTGGACATGTCTAAAGTTATAACAGCTAATTCAGGCTAAAATATTCTCCAAATTCGCGTAGGTGCTCAGCTTTTTAAAACTGCCTGGGTTATTATGACAGATTATTGGGATGTTCGGTGCACGAGTCCGGTCAGCCTAAGGAGGGAAAACAGCTTGTAAACAAAGCCGGTGAAAATGATCTTTATAAATTAAAACTGCAGTGGTAACTATAGTAGCGCTGTTTTCATTATTTTGTGGTGTAAAAAATAACAGTAACAATATCCAATTAAACTCCTTCAAAAACTTTTATTTATACGACTCATTATATATAGATGCAAACATCGCTTCTGTAGTTTAAACAATATCGTTCGCTCACTCTTACCGCCGTCCCACTGAGTCAAGATAGCTTGTGTTAGCGTTGACCTGTGTACAGCTGAATTCGTTGTAATTCCAGTTCCATAGTTGTCAAAAAAGTTCGATGAGTATCAAAAGTGTGTTTACCTTGTTCTTATCTTCGTCTGCTAGTTTGAAACTTAAGAAATTAAAGATTATCGACCGATTCTGCTCCTTTGTTTTTCTTCGACCTAGATAATTTAAGTGGACGAACGTTTCATGACGTGTATACCTACGCGGGAAAGAAATCTAGTCCGGGCAAAGAAACACGATGAAAAATGACCAACTGTGTGGTATGAAAAGTTTATACGACGTGTGCTGAAATAGTGATTTGGTCTCAGCATTATCAGAATGATGTATTTTCACTCGTCCTTCTGTCTCGTGAAAATACTTCACTGTGATCATGCCTCGACCAAACCACTACCCATTTTTCAGCATACATCATATAACGCGTGAAAGACTGCCCATCATCGTCAAATCACGGGATCCTGACAAAGTGAGGATGCTTTCTGCCTCTTGGGGGGGGGGGTACATTTTGAATAGGGGTGACAGGCACTGAAGTCACCAAAACAGGGTTCAAGATTCTAGATTTACTACTATGCTCACGAACTAAATCGTCGATCAAGCTTGTGAACTTGTTCGTGTTACCATCCCAAGTTTGCTTTTACATTTTTTCAATAAATTATTTAAATATGAAATCCAAGCATTCTTCCTTTCAACGAATGTTATTAATTTCATAAACTTTCATTGTAAAAATATGGATTCTTTATCAATACTCGTGTTCATGGGATCAAGGCATATTTGTTGAGTGCAAGCTGATTGCATGTTCGGTGTATCCATTATCAATATACAAACATTCGACTTTTTAGTTTTCGTTTTATAGCTTAAAGACAGTAGTTGAAAACTAATTCTGTTTTAAAATTGCAAATGATGGAAAATTGTTGGGAATATGCTAACAAGTAGAGACTTTTCAGTTGATTTGCCCGAAGAGATTCTACAACATGTTCTGCGAAGTGGCGCGATAGAGCAGAACGGTGAGGAGCCTTGGTCCATAAACGAGCAAAAGTGTCCGCGAGGCGCGCAAAACAGCTCCGGAGTGGGAATACGGGTCCACGAGAGGGGAACAGTTTGCGTAGTGGAAACATTCTATTTCTCCACTGGCTTGATTCTAGTTACACTCATCGTGCAAAACGTTTTCTATTTTACAGTGAAATTCGTAAAATAACAGTTCCTCCTCATCTGGCATACGGCTCAAAAGGAATTCCCGGCGTCATCCCCGCGGACTCCACTGTGCAGTTTGAGACCGAGCTTATTGAGTTGAGAAAGGAACACGTCGGTTTTTATGACTACATTTTCTCCTGGCCAACAGGTCTAACTGTGATGGTCTTTTACATAACATATGTAATTTACAAAGCGAGAACGTCAGCTACTAAGGCAGGCAAAGCAGGAAAAAAGGGAATTTTAACGTAATTCTTGGTACATGTATTCATCAGAAGCTGGCTAATTGTCATTTAACCTCGCTGTGGAGAAAGATGTTCTCATATTAACGAATCTTTCGACGGAATCTGTAATTTATGGACACCTATTTACATCGTTTAAAGCACGTTGCTGGTTCAGTTTTGTGTTCAATTAAAACTATTCAGTCAGTGTTTTTGTTTTGCTTTCAAGCACTTCACTTCCGGTCAAAACACAGAAACGAACATATCTGACCGCCTTTTATTTTTAGCAATGGCGTTTTAGAAGTCAAATTTGGTTTCTAAAACAACCCGTGGTCTCAAAGGAATAACTCAAAAGCAAGTCACAGATCTCCACCAAATTTCAGATTGTGGACGGGTGCATATTACGGAGACCTTTTTGTTTCAAATAAATCGACTGTTGAAAATTTCTGAAATTTGTTTGCAATTTTTAGCCGACATTGACTCATGCGCCATAATAGTCATTTCAAAAAGATCCTCTTTTTAGGTTTAAAAAATAACACAATTGAGACGTAAATACTACTAGGCACGCGAAAAAAATCACGTTTTGCGCTGTGATTAAGCGCAGACTGCATGTTTTTTAACCTAAAAGGAGGCTCTTTGTTACTTGAACGCGAAGACTGCTTGAATAAGGTGTATGGATGTCAATGAAAGAAATAGTCGCTTGCGTAAATTAAATAATGCTTATTCTCTATCAACGTCATTTAAACCCTGCTTTAAAATTTGTTTTGTTCTTTTTATGATAAAGAGAAAGTTTATGATCCATTTTAACCGAGCGCAAATCGCTGAAAATAGGATGCTTTGGGAACGTGTTGTCAAAGAGAAACCTTGTTTGCTATAGGCAGATGGGAGGGGGCGCACATGACAGTGGCATCCCAGATTCGAACAAAATGTTAAGAAAAAGGCATAGCAAAGCGAATAATTTTCAGTTACCATTGGCGATTTACCCTTTAAGGGCTCTCGGCAGAACATTTTGGCTACGAATTGGGAAGGGAATTTTTCAAAAAATGCAGTACGTATTGACTGCGCGCATTTGAGAACTGGCACTTTAGTCACCGCTCGTCGTAAAAGTTTTAATAAAGTTCACATACACATATTTTCCAGAGAAAATTCATTCATTTTTTAAATTCAAAGAGATTGCAAAGCAGCGCATATCCAGGCTGTTTGGCAAGCGTCAATAGAATCAACTGTCTCTCTTTTTTGCGTTTTTGCATACATTATCCAGACATTACAAAGTAGAGAAACGCTAGCGTTTTAGCTGGCAAACATATGCGCTCTTAGACCGGCAGCCCAGAGCACTTAACATAGATGAACGAGGTACCAACATCTGAGCACTGGAGCATTTAGAGTCCACCTCAGTATGTACAGAAATGGATGTCTGCCGTTGTCTGCATTCTGGGTGTGACCCCTGATGGCCTTACAAAGGGCCCAAAAATGAGCTAGACTAGATATTCGAGGTACCAGCCAAAACTGATTTAAAACGAACGATAGTACCGCACTGAACACCGAATGACCCATGACAGACAAATTGCACTCTGGAATGGGTCCGGCAGAAACCAAAATAGGCTTAGCTGTTAAATCCACCTGTTTACTGCGAAGTTTACTGGCGCTGTTAACTTCGATCCAGGACCGAAGATAATCGTTCATACTGACCGCAACTCCCCAAAATATCGACGCGCCGATGTTAGTGTGAAAAGGCCTTTAGATTCGATAATTCTGATTGTTAAGGTTTGGAACCTAAATCACTTGGCAAAGAAAACATTCGTAGAAGGCACAGCGGATTCAATCATAGTACAATACATGTATTTGTATCAAGTACTACAAAAACATTTACCCGATCAAATAACTAGTCAAACCACGGACAGCACCACAAACCACAGACACGCAGCTTTGTAGTTGTGCATGGCTCCTGGATCTTGTAGGTGCATAATGTGTTGCACATGACTAAGTTATTTTCTCACCAGTACCTTATTAGATGATGCTAAGTGAAAGCTAAATAACGGAGTTGGAACGTGGCTTAATTTTGCAGCAATCTTGATCATGGCATGACGTCTTTCTGCACAGGTTTCTTTCCGCACATTACCAAATGGACCCAAAATATAGTACTTTATGCATGTCTGACTTCCATCTTATTAGCCATTCATGGTGACAAACTTTCGGAGAGTGAACCTTTGGGAATAACGAACCCTCGTTCTGCGATTAATTAGCTAAATCAAATTTGCTGATGAAGAATTCATTACAACCATTGGCCTGGTATATTTATTGTCTCGTAAAAATATTAGTACCAGTCTGCAGAAATGGAGCTTAGAGCCAACATCGTGTTATCGTGCGCCTTTTGGTTTATTATTCACAACTTTCTCGTCGAGTGTGAGTATTACAATTTTAGTCTGAAAATTACTCATTCTGATGTATATACAGTGCCCTTTTTAAGGTACTTATTGTTCTTGTTGACCTGTTTGCAAGTATTTATATATGTAAACGACGGTAAGAATAAGATAATCTATGCCGAGGAAAAACTGTTCCAACACACTTCTGAAGTTCACTTTTGGGTGGCGCCCTGTTTCGACTTTTTAATAAGGCAAGTTAGCGCTCAAAATTTTGCGCGTTTAGTCTGTATTTCGCGTTCCGGTCCTTTTTAAGAATTATTACTCGCAAGTAAGTTTTGACAGTTAACTTACTATTAAAAAAAACTTATGTTTATAATGACGCATGTGAGTACAGATAATCACCACAACACGTGTCGCAGTGTACTCGGCTCTAGTGAGGAAACTGAGGGCTGTGAAATAATTCACACGCAGGTTTTGCGGCTCCATATTTGTAACAGGCCTACACGCAAATGATGACGGATTTTTTCAGTGTTTGGGAGGAAGAGCGTTTCCAGATTTACGACAGACGGATTTCAATGAAATTGACACAGAGGCATGTGGCAAAATTGTGCCGACACCAGTCGATTTTCGGTCATTTTCGACTATTTCAGCAACCCCCTCGATGTTGTTTTGTTCTCTTGTCCGGTTGTCTAGTTGTCTGCTCCATAACTCATGAACACCAAGCCGGATGTTGATAAGTGAAAATTTTACAAGCGTATAGACCATCACTGGAATGGTGCATGTCATATTTCAATTAGCTCCAATTCCCAGGGTCAAAGGTGAGCGGCAAGCTTGCCACTCATTTCTTTCAGGAAAAACGTTTCCTCGTGATATCTCGAGAACAGATGGACAGATTTCAATGTACCTTGGCTCAGAGGTATTTGGCTACAGTGCGTTGGCACCAGTCGTTTTTCGGGGGGGATTCGACGCTACAGCTCCTTCAGTGGCCGTTTTAGAATCAACAGTACTTTTAGGAGGAACATCGGTTCCGGATGATATCTAAAGAATCAATTTCAGTATTTCAATGAAACGTGAAACAGACTCGGAATTGCGCCCGCAACGGTCAATTTTTTTTGGACAATTTCCAGCAACAAAAGCCATTTTGTCCTGTTATTACCTCGTATCCCATGGTCGGGGCTTTTCAGTGTATTTTGGGGGGGGGACGTAACGTTCCCAGGTAATATTTAGTATAGTTCGATAGCAGCCCTTCGTTTGCACAAACTTCGTTGAAAACACGACTAGACTTTTTGTTTGCAAGCTTGATACTGGTTCGCTCGTAGTGTCGGAACAATCTCTTTTCTTCAGGTGTGCAGCTATGTAGTAAAACATCGAGAAAATTTGAAACACGAGCTATATTTCGAGACTGCGTGTCTCTTCATCTGGCAATAAGCGAAATAAAAGTGAAACACACGTGACAGAAGGAAGAGGGCATACAAACAGAGAGTGTGAATGCAGCACACAGTAAGAAGCCCACATCACTATCGAAACAGCGAGCGTGTGGTACACACCTTTGAGCTGTTCATTCAACACAGGTTTTTCATGACTGATCAATAGCGATTCTCAGTAAAATCTTTAGCCGAAATGCGTCACAATAATATTTAGAAAATATTTGGACATATTTCAATGAGCCTTGACTCAGAGTTATGTGATGCAACGAAATCGGTCAATTTTCGGGCGATTTGACTACTATAGTACATATAACACTATTGGAATGGCCATTCTGGTCTTGACAAGATTCGTTTTCACTAACTTTTTAGGAAGCGCGTTTCCGGATGATATCTGGACAACTGATGAACGAACTTCAATGAAACTTGGCACAGAGGTATCTGGTAGCATTTCTCCAGTACCTGTCGATTTTAGGGAAATTTCCAACTAGAGCCCTTGTGGTCTAATTCAATGTTTCGTTGTAGCTTATATGAAACTGATAAAAACACCATGAAACATGTCGTTTGAGGTGCACTTTGGGGTGATAAATTCAAAATTTCTTTTTAGTGTACAATTTAATCCTTATTAACTACCCCCGCTGTCTAACAGCCTAAGAATATTATGCTGACTGTTGCTAGGCTCTTTGTGTCCACTTGAATCCGTGCCCTACCGAACGAGTTGCTACATGTTTCACGTCATGCCGAGAACCATCGATGAAAACATGAGGCTGTGTCAGCAGGGTAGTATGCTAATCATCGACAATGAAGAGGAAGATTTATTCATCAACAATTACCTGAGTAAGACGACCTCCAATTTCAACTGGCAAACAGCAGGTTTGTTCTTCTTATTTTCCCTTCACGAGTAATTGTTTTGTTATCTTTATTTTCGTTTTATTTGGTTATACCTAGTAGATACATATCTACGACCTGCCGACGGGGGATCCCCACGCTGGCGCAGCAGTTTTTGATCTAAATCCCGTCCTGATATCTGGAATAATGATATGATTTGAACAGATTTATAAAATTTCAAACTCACTCACCAGCGGCCAATAGTTCCAACTATTGTTAGTATTGACCACTGATGTGATTACGAATTATTGATGTTGACCGCTGCTGCGGTAACGCAGTTTTTTGTCGAGTACTCATTGAAGATTTTTTTTTGTTCGAAAGCCACGATTTTACCGACCACAGCGCCACAAGCACGTCACCGCATTGGGAAGTCCTTTACAAGCACATTCAATGCATAGACAATAGTTTTTCTATCACCGCATTTGTTGTGACTTATTGTTGCCGAAGACATAATGTCGCCAGGGCGACAATATGTGCCGAGTGCGATAACAGATGCCGTCAACATCAACCTGGGAGACATTACGTGTTGTAAACATCGGTTCATATTGTCGCCCCTTAACTGTGTTGAAAGGTACTTTGCTTACCAGGGTTTTTGGTACATAGGCGGATCCAGAGTCAGATGGAGCAAAGGTGTATAAAATGGGCGGCGCAGCAATGAAAAAAGTGGGGATATAGCCCCTCCCCCAAGCCCCCTATGGTGCGCCGCCCATGTAATTAGCGTTCGGGCAAAAGTTTCGGGTAGCGTAACATCCGATAGAAAAATAAAAATAAGACATAAAGGAAGGGAGGAGGGTGAAATCGGTGGCAGACGGGAGAGAGTAAAGTTGGTTCAGATCGGGGGCATTGCGAAATTGATAACGATTGACGACCAAGAGATAAAATAGGTCGTCGACGTTTGGATTTACGCAAGCCTTCACCACTAAGTAGGCCTACATGCAGTATTGCGCACATGTACACAGCCATGCAATTTGCAAAAGATAGATTCTCAGGGTTCGACACTAAGTGGCATCACAATTTGACAGCATATTTTGTAACGCCGTCAAGTATTGTACCGCTCGGAATATAATGTCGCCCAGGTGTCAATAAATATTGACTACGGCAATATATCTCACAGCATCATCCTTTTCCTTCAGAAAATGTGTTTGTGCCATTAACAGTAATACTTCATATTTAAATATTAGACTTTGACAATTATTAGTACATAGTATGCAATCAAAAGATGTACACACTGAATGGTGGAACGATGCCGGGGAACGATTTGGTCCACGGACGTTGCATGTTTAATCAAGTAGAACACAAGGAACTTTGATGACCTTTAAAATTTGTATAGGAAAACCAGTCTGTAATAGCGGTTACGTTCCCCTCTAAGAGGAATCGGCATTTTGTTAGAGTGCTCATAGAGTGCAGTGCAAGTAGCAAGTTGGCTTTTAGTGGCCCCCGTGAACAGAAGGATGTCACGTCACGTTTGATTTAACTAGTAACTTAAATCACACTCATCCAATGGTACGAAAGTTTGGCGGACTAATTCACCAATTCCTTGGTAACTACATTGCAAATCATTTAAACATGGACACGACGAAAAATCTGGCTTAACCAATGACCTGCCCTCTCCGATGTATAGAAGTCGACTAATAGTGATGCTGTCTTGCCTCTCCCTCGTCCTAATTTCTCTCGTCCCCCACCCCTTCGATATCCATTTCCGGCGGCCGTTACACTATCCTCTGTACTCATTTTTGTCGTCCGACACCTTCTGTCAACGTTGCCATTACTCTAATTTTCATTGTCATATCCTTAGTAACAATAGTTCAACACAACTGGCATCCTCATTGATGTATTCAAGTTCAAAATTCTCATTAAAGGAATATACTCTTCCGGAAATGGGTGGGTGTGGTCAAAGAGTGTCACAGAAACAAACATGTCGTACACTCACCCGCGCTTCAACTCGAGTATCCAAATCATGGATCCAAACACCATAAACGTTTTGACACTAAATCCTACCTCGTCTCCATGGATGGTCACTCCAATGAAGCCTACTGATACCTTACGAGCAATTTGTGAATATCAAGGTAAGTTTCGTTCCAGGGCTTAGCTAAAGACACTGCTAGTTGCTGATTTGCAATACATTATGTCGTTTATTACAAAGATAATGAATAAAATCACACTAATTAACCCGATATTTAGTCCCGTGGCAACACTCTTTCTGTACAATGAAGAAAGGACTGAAATATATACGTATACATTTATGATGTCATAAGTTATGGGGGGGAGTTCACGGAATGCGACAACCGGATGGTGTTATGAATTAGATTTGCGACTTTAGGTCAACGGAGTACAGTGATGATTCTGTCAGAAGCGTGTCTCTATTTAGTATCGATACGCTCTAATAGTTTTCTCACTTAAGCTGAATGAACTTGAAACATGCTCAAAACAACGTAATATATTACGAAATATATTACAGGACATGACGAAGATGGATAGAGATGACCCGTTTTACTAGAAACTGTTTTTAAGTAATTGATGTTTTGCTGTTTATTCGATGCCTTCTCTCCAGTCTCACTTATTTTCAAAAATGGAAAGTTATTTACATTAGGTTTACTTAAGGTTATGTGAGACTCTAGAAGAAACGGCTGATCGGATTCACTTGAAACGTTCGTGTTCTATGCTTGTTTTCCAAAACGCTGTTTGGAATTGTTTTTAAAATGTTCCACTTTTGCATAGAGGCTATCAAAAATAAGACTTTTGATATTTTTGTTTTTGAAAAACTTCAAAAGTGACAAAACTATGAAAGTGCTTTTGCGATTTCGATTTGAAGACTTATTTCATGTGAAACTTGGTCATGCTATTGATACCGTTGTTTTGTACTAAATATATTTTTTGTTTTTGTTAAATTTCTCCATGATAGCAAGTAACAGCATATGTTCACGAAAACAACAACGGTTTTAAAACTTGACATGTTTCGGTGTCATTTATTAAACACCATCCTCAGAAGTCATAATACAGTGGCCACCTAGCTAGGCCCAGCAACAAGTAATGAAGCACAGATACAGTCAGTTACAGGGAGTGACAATGAACTAGACCAACAATGACAACCTGTGGTGTGTCAGTTGCCTATTGAGATTGGGCTTGCACCAACTGATATGTAAAGCCTCACGAATTTTAAGCAATAATAGACCAGGCAGTAACAACAAAGGAGCTTAAAATTATGACTTCTGAGGATGGTGTTTAATAAATGACACCGAAACATGTCAAGTTTTAAAACCGTTGTTTTCGTGAACATATTTTGTTAAATTTCATTAACGAAGACATCAGTCAATCAGATTGTACCGAGACGATTTCTATAGTTTTCCATATATTTGACTAAATGCCCAGCATTGACGATAGGGGGCTACACGTACATAACTTTAAAAGATCTGTTTGACAAGCGTGCAACACTCCTTGTAATTTTGGGAGTTATTTTCGATATCGTGGATGAGGGCTTCGGAATGACGCTCCTTGTAACATCACTTTTTCGACCTGGTCACCTTGGCCCATTTATCTATTGAAAATTGTCTTGTTACCAGACTTCCTGCATGCTTTATGAAGTCAGGGCTTGTTGTGTCCGTTTATTTTGTTTTATATTGAATAGGTATGTTCTTAAAAAATGTTGAGCACAATGCCGTCCAATTGAGGAAGGACATCAATAGCTGGCTCAGCACAGTCTCATTTGACTTTAACAGCGTCTGTCTTATTTGAATATACTTTGTCAAATAGTGACGTGGAGATAACGATGTAAACACGTGTGGCATTTGTAATTTGACAGGAGTGTATGTCATTATATAGAGCACCCGCGCGAAATTGCAGCACATTACTTTCCTTGCCGAACGAGGTACATACTTATTAATACAAGCACAGAGCTGTAGATGTAGTGAAAAATATACGTGTTTTGTATGCTCTCTTCACTTTAACCATTATTCAGTCACTTTGTCAGTTTTATTTAAGAATTCCTGATAACTCAGATCACAGCAAAAATGTTGACAAACGGTCGAAAGTCTAGGCGCATTTTGCCTTACAAAGAGAATTTAGTGTAAAAAAATGAACTATCACGAAACAAGGAAATGGCGTGTTTTTCGTTTTGACACTAAAAATTTCTAAGTCTGTCAGCAACGGTATTCGGTAAAGGCTACCAACGAGTTTCAGTATTCTTACTTAGTACAGCTAATTACAGTGACATGATAAGTAAACAGTTTTGATTCGTGCGCGTGTGCGTACGCAGGATGCAACGCAAAATGTCCAAAATGTTTGCGCATATATCAGCAAGTAGTTTATGAAGATTTTCTGTATTTATGTGTTAAGATGACGCGCTGTTTGAAATTTATAATTGGTAGGTCCACCAGGCTAGCATCAGCAGGACCAAGCACCATCTTCTTGCGGATGAGCACCACCACGACAGATTTTAGTAGTGATGTTGAAAAGGAAAGATGTCAAGTTGTCAATATTGTGATTTATTTAATCCATCTTATTGCAGTCTGTGTATTTTTCCAGTGAACTGGAACCTAGCATTTTTCATGACACCAAACCAATACGAAGACTCATTTGAAAAGATCTGGAAGAATGACGCGAAAGAGTACGAGTATCAAAGCTATTTGGACAAAGGAAAAGGGTTCTTCCGGTCACCAGTATTACAATACTGGGAAAGTGGTGGAGTTGAACAGGTAATAATGGTAAAAACCATAATCAGGTGTGGATCTATGAGTTCCATTGCCCGTTTGCATGAAACAGTCCCAAACAGGAACTCAACTTAGTTCCCTAAATATTTTGCGTATTTGCTTCGTTCTTTACTCACCGATTTTATATTAATTTCATCTTTATTATGAGCTCCTCTTTTACTGGTGACATTTTCTAATAATATAACTAAAACTTTCACTGAGACTTTAATTGAGTTATAATAATTGGAAGACTTTAGCCTTAACTTAGGAGAGTTACACGAAAAGATCACTACAATTCAACGTAGAGTTCACTCTTTGTATCAAAGCCAAAAATTGACTTAGTAATGAGACTCAAACAGCACCAGGAAGGACAATCAGTGTTTTCACAAGCTCACAAATACGTAGTAGACTTCGCGAACTTAGGAGAGTCCCTGTTTGGGACTATTTCATGCAATCGGTCACTCACCTCTTTCTTGACCAGTTATACATTTACCTTGAAGTGGGTGAAATCTGTTTCCCGAGCTGTTTTAAAAGACCCACCATTTGTCATCTGAAAACCGCCGATGTATGCAAATTCGAATTTTATAATTATGTCGCTTGCAATATGACAGATTGTAATTAAATGTGAACTATCGAGTTCGTTTGGATGTGAGGGAGCAGTGATTCTAAAGAAAAGGTGTCGCTTCTCAGTTTGAGCATGCAGTTTCACGTAGATCTCTGGTCTGTGAAGCATGCGCACTGCGCAGATCGTTCAGAGGTCAGTTGTTGTGAGGACCAAAGCGTCAAGGAATTGGTCTTGTCTTGGTGCAATAACTTAAGGCGACATAATCGGTGAGAAAAGTGTTGTTAGATTTTGTTGTTTTATGGATCTAGTTAGAGCTAATTACTTCAAGAGGTATGTTCCACCCAAAACTAATACCAATAATGCGTCTCTCCAGTGACCACATTAAGACTAAGCTGCCACAGCAAAAACCAGCCTCCCGTTCAGTAACGCTAGAACCTAGCTTAAAAGCAAGACTTTGCGAGATTACGCGAGATATTTCAGTGTATTTTAAATTAGAGCACGTGACCTTGACTAGCTTTTGGCTAGGTCCTAGCGTAGGTCCTAGCGACTACTGAACGCACGCCTGCTTAAGCCCGAAATCGCCTTAGCTAAGACTTGCAGTTATATTACCCCGCTATGGAGTAGGTCTGAGATCCACGTTTAGGTTTATGTGATATGTCGCTGTTTAAGAACAAATTTCGTTATATTTTTCATTTTGTTTTACAATCAAGCAAAGTCAGTTGAAGATCGTCTGCTTTTGATTCGGAGCTAACCAAGCATGGTAGAAACAACCAATGACGACGTAGCTGCAACGCTGAAGTGCTATTTTTCAGATATACCAGCCCTTCTCAAGTAAACGGTATTTCACTCGTACTTATGGTTCCCCATTGTTGGAAATAAATACCTCTCCCCTGGCCAAGGGAGTCTATTTCAAGCCTTTTAATTGGCCTTCTGCTGCTACGTGCTGAGAGTTAGATCCGCTCACGTCTCCTAGTGGCTGATGATTGTCACGCGACCTTAGGAATTCCATTGCTTTGTACTGAACTCACAAATTTTCATAACCACGTGTTTGTGACAGCATCAAAGACGTTTGCGGCAATCTCGCCTCAGTTTTTCTCACCCACTACCTCCCTACACTACAGGTAGATTCTCGTCCCTCTGTTTCCGCTTTGTTGAGACCATAATTTTTATCTAATATTATCTTTTATCTTGGTACATGCACCACTATTTTGTCACAATTAATGACCTCTCGACAATCCCAGGTTTCCCTTTCATATCTGGAAATTAGCTTGTGGCACACGTTTATTTATCGTCGGGACACATGCCGGTCATAAATACCCACTGAGAGATTTTAGATCCCAAGTACTCTTAAACTGGCTTTCACACATTCCTCGCTTAGCTTTTCTAGTCTAACTGGTAGCGAAAGCGTAGTTAGTGTACCCAATTGTTATATTAACTGTCTTAATATAGGTCTAAGTGAAGACCAATATCGGTCTAATTGAGGACCAATATCGGTCTAAGTGAGGACCAATATCGGTCTCAGTAAGGACCAATATCGGTCTAAGTGAGAACCAATATCGGTCTAAGTGAGGACCAATATCGGTCTAAGTGAGGACCAATATCGGTCTAAGTGAGGACCAATATCGGTCTAAGTGAGGACCAATATCGGTCTGAGGACAAATATCGGTCCAAGTGAGGACCAATATCGGTCTAAGTGAGGATCAATAACGAGAAAAGAGACTTTGTGTTCGTGGAACGGTCTTTTTCGAAGTTTCGTTCTCGGTCTTAATTTTCGGTGTCAATACTTTTAATACTTTTAAGCTTAAAAGCGTTAAGTCATTTTTCATGAAAAGGATCTTAGGTCACGAACGAGGAGTGCGCTAGTAAAACCAAATAAAAAGAAAGTGCGGGCACCACATCGATAACATTAATCACTGCTCTTATACATCCATATAAAGTAGTAAAAGTTAAAGGACGAGCGTCGGTACTGAAATATACTAAAATATTCCCCACGTTTCGAGCGATATATGGATATAAATAAAATAGCACAGTTGACCGCATGGTGCTACACAATAGGTAACGTTACGGCATTCCAGCATCTATTTTATTTACTTGTAATTCACAAAAGTTGCAATGACATAGAAATTAATCTTTTTATTCAGGCAAAAGTTACTATTTGGAGAAGAGGTAAACCAGTTTTTGTCCTCGTCTTTGGCGATCTTGTAACGACTACCATAGGCAGCTGGTTCAGTAAAAAACACCTGAAAGGAGCTTGGCCTTCCAGATACCTGCTTGACACTGTGAATGATTATCACTTTCAATTAATCAGGTAAATACATCCCATCAATGCATTTTGCACGTGATCAACTGGAACAGCGCATGCAATATTTCTCGTACGCATCCAAATTCGTTTTCCACATCTCTCTACAAATCTCTCTACAAATCTGTTCGAGGAAAGAAAAGTAGACTGATACAGGAACATGGACGTGTTTCGTACTGGCATGACTTTTCTTTGCCCCAAGTGTCACAACAAACGCAGCGAGTTTACCCTTACCGTAATTACCGTTGCGAAGCTCCATAAGCGCAAAGTCAGTATGGTGGAGTCCTTTGCAAGCGCATTACAGCAATAGACTCTATCACATGCCCGTAGTCAGTTCTTGCAACGGGTAAGTGTAAAATGTGGTTATCGGACCTGTTACTTTTCTGTCCACCACCCCNTACTCATTTAGGATTAGAAACAAAATTGTTCGGCCTGAGGCGGCCTGAACTCTGTACTGGGGTTTTTTTGATTTCGACAGTTCACGTTAAACCCTCTTGTCTAGATAGTACGCGTCTAATTAGTAGCGTCTTGTTAGTACGCGTCTAGTTAGCACGCGCCAGAGCAACAGTAATTAACGCGGGAAATGTATTCCCAAGTTACGAGGGTAGAGTTCAATATCTGTCTCTCAGTAGGAAAAAATCTAGCCAAAATCACGGCAATTTGTCGCGCAATCTCGCGAAATCTTGCTTTTTAGCGATATCCCAGAGAGGTTATGGGAATTTCTATTCACCGGCGGTTTACTTAACGTAATATCAGAAAAAGTTGAGTTTTCCTTTTAAAAACGTACGTCTTACATACTGTATCGTGACATTTTTAGTCAAACAAATTACTCTGTGCTACCCGCTGCAAAGAGGAGACAGTGTGTCGGTGGTGTGAGTTACGGGCTTCCATTTGAAAGACCATGGTACTGGTCAATAACACTAGGACCTCTCTAGGACCTCGTTAAAAAGCAAGACTTCGAGAGATTACGCGTTTAAATAAAATTTTTCTAGCAGCGAGACAGGCACTGAGAAATTCTGTGCTGTGGATTCACATCATGAGTGACAATGGCAGACAACAGTCCCGTTTGAACTGGAGCAAATTGACACCGCGATGACAACTTTTGCCACCCGTTTGTGGGGTAGAGCAATTTGCGCTAAAACAGCTTACTCCGTGTCAATTATGAGTCTAAACGCGAAACTAAGCAAGGCGGAAAAGGTCATATCTACTGCGCATGTGTAATGACATAAATACGGATTCTCTGACCCTTCAACTTCCGTCATTTGTAAACCTGCGAATGTGTTTTCCACTCTCCAGCCTACGTACCAATTTCCGTTTTGCCACAGTTAGTGAGTTGTGTGTGTAAAACGGCAGGTCAATTTGTTCCGTGTCAGTTGCGCTGGGCCATAAGTTGATGTCTAAACGGGTCTTAATATGCACAAGCGTCTCCTGCTATTCTAAGCTCAGTCTTGGTAGTGAATCCATGCCAAGGAAGTGAATGTGAACCTCTTTCTAATGCGAAAGCGATTTCTGGGGTTGACTACCTCCTGGTTCAGCAGGGTGGTGACAAGAGTGACCGGTGCCACGTGGTCAGCCCCAATTGCTTCTTGAAACTTTCCTGTGAGACGAAACAGTGCAGTACTTTCCAGAACGAATTTTCTTCATTGAATGCAATCGTACTGCAAACAAAGTGCCCACCGGTAATGCTTACTGTAAAATAGACCTCTTACTGTCGGGTTTCTAAACTTACCAGAAACGTGGGCCAAACTCGCCAACGTACTGCATACGGTCTATAGCCTTGTACGCGAAAAACCATCAAGAAGTCTAACAAGCCTCAGATGAACACGCGCTGTGCGTCACAGATTAATACTAGGACCCCAAGGAAAGTGGGGTGAAAACCAACTGTGTTCCTTATCTCAGAAATGGTCTGTTGGATATATGCAGCATGCAATGTTAATGTTAGGGGCCTGTGCCCGGTTGCAAGAAGCAGTCCCAAATAGGGAGTCAACAAAGTTCCTTAACTCTACTGCGTATTTGTGGACTTGTGAAAACACCGATTGTCCTTTCCAATGCTGTTATAGTTTCGTTACTAAGTCAGCTTTTGGCTTTGATACAAATTGAGAGTGAACTTGACATTAATTCTTAGTATTATCGAAAATATATAGGGATCTTTTCATGCAACGCCTCTAACGTAAGGACTAAGTCCCTATTTATTTTTACTGAATTCAGGACTCACATCATGGTTTTGTGATTAGAAAATGTCATCAGTTAAAGAGGAGCTCATAATAAAGATAAAATGATATAAAAAAGATTACACCTGGGAGTAAAGAAAGACACAAATAGGAAAAAGATTTAGGCAACTTAGTTGAGTCCCTATTTGAGATTGTTTCATGTAACCCGGCACTGATTCTTATGAGAAGTTCTGATTGTTTGTTATTTCTTCAGCAATTGCTGGTTATAAAGCAAGTTGTTCGTCCAATGAAATATGGCGAATTGCGAACCGCGGCCTGCAATGCATCCCTGGCATGAATGTAAAGCAGTCAGCGACATTTTGCACCCGGATATTTAACTTCACCTGTTGTTCACTCACATGCTGATATCATTTAGAATCTTCCAAATCTTTCGGTCAACCACATATTGTTTCCCGTACCCCTTGTTTTGTTGGACGTCATTTAGAGTCTGCTTGGCTATCGTCCAGTAAACGTATGTACTAAGCAGAAAGAACAAACGTTAACGTTTTTTTTTTACAAATACCAAACTCAACAGTGACAAAAGAAATATGATTATCTCGAACGGGAAAACAATATGCTCGATGGAGAGCGGATCATTGATTGTCAAAGTACTCGTAGCCGACAGCGGATGTGACTGGGAGAAGACGATGAAGACATTCCACGCCCTCTATTGCCCAAAATACCAAAGCACCTGCACGTGGAACGACCAAAGTACGTATACACGACATTACTTTTTTGCGTAATTGCGTGCCTTCCATGGACACAAATACGCATTGCTCTAAAGAAGGCGCAAGGAGTTGTGAGCATATTTACAATCAATTTTTATTCGCCTCTGCTGAAATCTCACGGCCACACAAATTTAATGCAAATACAGTCATGCTATAATTCTTACCCATGGTTCCAAAGTGGTTGAAAGGTGAAGCACCGTAATCTCGGAGCCCGTGCATACCTGCTTGACCTACTTAGAGGTCGAACACCTGTTAGTGACATTGTCGGTTTTACGCCCAAAAACTATTTTGGGGATTATTGGTGGATGGGACAGGCGGTTTGCTTTGGCCAGACCAATAAAACAAAAACTTCGTTGTGTTTTTGCGATTTCATTACAAATCACTTATCCTCGCAGTTGTCTGCCACAGAGTCCCTGAAGGCTGGTGACTTTCTCAGTTAAATATATTTAAAATACTTTGCCTTATATTACGTGGGGGTTAGTTCAGTCGGAGGAGGGATAAACTGGACGATCGAGGTTTGAAAAGCGGAGTTTTAGGTAAACCGAAGTTTGGAATGATGATGAAGCTTGAATAAAAAAATAAAATTAAAGAGCATAATTTATTTTAGACAAAATTTCAACAGTTGTTCCGATCTTTTTTCTTAAAAACATTTCGATTTTCTTACGTTTTCGTAAAATCTTCAAGTCAATTGACGTTCGTTTCTATGGTTGTTGAACAACGTGACGTTCAGGTATCGCTTTACTTGCAAGCTCACTTTGCCCAGCAGGTAATTTTAGAGTTCAGGTATGATATCCGA
Organism: Phoronis australis; assembly: GCA_002633005.1. Classification (NCBI taxonomy): domain Eukaryota; kingdom Metazoa; phylum Phoronida; family Phoronidae; genus Phoronis; species Phoronis australis. Next base: position 610,353 of record NMRA01000133.1, on the reverse strand, counting down.
TATTACAACAACCTGACAATAGTTTCCTCTTCCCTTGAAAATTGCATAGATTAACAATTATACTTGTTAGGTTATGGGGTTCTCAAAGAGAATTTACCCATTCAGGAAAGCGCCAAGTTCTGTGAAATTGTGCGGTAGATTGGCCCACATCATTCGAAAATTTGTGTCTGACAACGATTGATTTCAATTCCTTAATTAGTCATTTTGGCTAATTATGTACAATTTAAGGCTAAAATTATGATTTATTAGTCTACACAAAATACAATATGCCATATTTGAATTGCTCAGTCAGCATTTTTTTGAAAAAATTCAGCTGGTGGCTAGTTGTCATGGTAATGGCGATGGATACCATATTTTATTTTGTCAGCATGTTTTATCTTTAACCTCTCCACTAAAACAAATGTTTTTAAATTTGTTTATAGGGGAAGTAGGTGACGAATTAACAATTCACATTGCTGGTGGTAAGTAAACAAAAACTTTGTGTTCCTTAACAATTAACTCGATCCTGATATTTTAAGAAGTACAAGAGTTTAATTGTCGACATGTTTCCATGGGTAACATGGCTTTCTATGCTGTTGCTGATCGTTGATAGTTATGAACCTTGAAAAAAGCTGGTCAGTTACACTTTGTGTTTGTCGCCAACTCCTTAGTTACGGAAGCCCAGCCGCATGAGTGCAAGGAAATGTATTTTGTAGAGCAAGTTTGTTATGAAAAAAGTACGGTGGTCCAATGAATACTGACATTGAAAAAATAACATTACGAAAATAACATCACTTTTCTTTGCGGAGAAAATTTTTCTGCGCGGAAAAAAAATTTTCTCTGCGGAGAAAATCTTTCCGCCACGGAGAAAACTTTTCCACCCTGGAGAAAACCTTTTGTCCGCGGAAAAGAGCTAGAGAAAACCTTTCTACAGAGAATTTTTTCTGCGGCGGAAGGTTTTCTCCTAAGCGAAATGGTTTTCTCCGCGTAGAAAAGGTTTTTTCTACGACGAAAAGATTTTTTCCGCGATGGAAAGGTTTTCTCCGCGGAGAAAAGTGATTTTTTTCGTATTGTTATTTTTTCAGTGTCAGTCTTGGGCCACCGTAAAGAAGAGAAATCACACTAGTCTTCGCGGGATATCGTCGTGCGTTANAATACTGACATTGAAAAAATAACATTACGAAAATAACATCACTTTTCTTTGCGGAGAAAATTTTTCTGCGCGGAAAAAAAATTTTCTCTGCGGAGAAAATCTTTCCGCCACGGAGAAAACTTTTCCACCCTGGAGAAAACCTTTTGTCCGCGGAAAAGAGCTAGAGAAAACCTTTCTACAGAGAATTTTTTCTGCGGCGGAAGGTTTTCTCCTAAGCGAAATGGTTTTCTCCGCGGAGAAAAGGTTTTTTCTACGACGAAAAGATTTTTTCCGCGATGGAAAGGTTTTCTCCGCGGAGAAAAGTGATTTTTTTCGTATTGTTATTTTTTCAGTGTCAGTCTTGGGCCACCGGAAAGAAGAGAAATCACACTAGTCTTCGCGGGATATCGTCGTGCGTTGCAAGTGAAGCACGTGATCACACTACCATACTCGCCAGTGTCTTGTGTCTGCGAACTGAGCAGTGGAATTAGTCTAGTCGAAAATTGCCTCCCCCCCCCCGTGCACCCCCCAGACTTCAACTTCTAAGTTGAATTTTTATAAAGGAAAATATGTGTGGAAACGGAAAAATGATGTTAAGAAGCCTAAAAAATGTCCCACGTATGTTTTTTATGCAAATTAGTGCCGCCATTACCGATTTTGCGTTACTTCGCAATATGTCGCCAACTATTTCATATAACTGAAAGAACCAAGTGTCTGGACATATATTTGGTGGGTCAAACATTACATTAGAACTACAAGTAAGTGATGCAAGCTATTTCATACATGGTACAGGTATAAAACACTCAACACATGGAGCAGAAGTACTGTGAGGCATGAAAATCTTCTATTTGTATCCAAATTCAGGACTGATGTTGACCCATCCATGAAAACAAACTGTAACATTGCAGTCCAAAGCTTTAGAAGTAAAACACACCTTGAATACAAACTAACATCAAAATATACCAATGGGCTGTTGACATGTATGTCAATCAGTGCGAATCCAATGCCGGGGACTGCATTATAAATTAAGGCAGCTATCCAAGAAAATGCAAAAATCATCCCTATAAGAAAACAATGAGGTCGAAGCTTATCTACTGACATCAAAGAACACTCTCTACCCATGCCCGTTCTCCATTTAGACTCTATAAATGAACATGCCGACTTTTCAATCTTAAGCAATGCCAGAGGAACAGCAAGCGAAAAACTGCAGCAGCTTCATGAAATTCGGGACAAACGTCTCCAACAGCTATGTGATCCTCCTCATTGTATGCAGTCCGTGTGTAAACAGATTCCTTCTGTTCTTCCATGTGAATTGGAAAATGGGTTATCACAGACAAAGCTATTAAGATTTCACTGCCAAATTTCACCGCTTGGGGGACAGTGAAGGCTCAGAGGCACGAAGCTCCCAAGCGCACCATTCGTTCCATAAACTATCAATATCGTGCACCATCGTGCTCGTTTTCCCACGTGAGTGCATTTTCTGCAGCAAAACTGAAACCAAGGATGGCAGCCATCGTCACAAGAAATGGTAATGATAGCTGAGTTAATATGAATTAACGTATTGAGTGACATCTTTTTATTTAAATTTTCATTTCATTTCTCCACAAGCGTGTGAGGTATATCTTTTTGTTGTAGGTTTCCCAGTATCAAGCCCAGAACTGTCCCAGATTCACGCTCCTTGTTAAATCCGGATTGTTAAAAAAAACCTCGACCCGCACTCCACTGACGACCCCCTCGACCCACGACCTCCTCGACCCAGTTTAAACAAGCTCGATTGGATCTAAACATAGAACAAGCGCTGACTAACAGGACCATCCAGTCTGGCCGTGAGCTCGGCTGGCTTTTCTCTGTTTTTTTGCAATTAAGAAAGTCGATTTGGCAAGTTTGAAAGCCAAAAGCAGAAAAAACGCGACCAAATCAAATCAAAGACCTACCAACGTTACAAATGTCGTTCCCCGCAGAGTGTAATCGTATCGTCTGCTCTTCAGTTTATGGCAGATTCAAGTTTTTTGGGAGAGTGTGAGGAACCCACGACATTGTAATTTCTTCAGTAAATACATTTTGAAAAACAAACTGTTAACTAAAAAGTATCTCAACGTTTCATGTAGTATATTGTAAACGAGCATACAACAGAAAACAAATAATAAACATGCGCGCACCCAGGGTGGGGGCTCGGGGGTCTTGAACGAGCCCCCATTTGGCGAAGTGGGCAAAAAGGTCCACCTGTGAGAAACAAAAAGTCTACACTAAACAAGCACAAACGCGCAATTCACAGTGGTGTGTCCGTTTTTTTGTTTTTGTTTTTTTTTTTTCTTTTAGTCCTCCGGCTATTTTGTTACCAAAAGGTCCACAACGTTAGGGATTCGAGCCCCCCATATTGAAGGCTGGGTGCGCGCATGATAAAAATGTTGTGAAATTATGTGCATTTCACGTTAACGTACTATCTCCTTAAGTTTAGTAGAACAAGGCCATTTGTAGCTACTCGTGGAACTATTTCCATGGCAACAATAGCACGCTCACAATCGGTTATATCAGATCATGTTCTTACGCCACTTTCTGTTTTAACCACCAGACGTCAGCTAGATCAGATTCTCGTGTAGGTAAGTCCTATGAAATAGTCACTCCCAGATGTAATACGATTATGAAATGTGTAAAAAGCGCAGATGCATCTATTACCACAGGTTGTGGGTCGTGGGGGTTGTGGGTCGTGGGGGTTGTGGATCGTGGGGGTTGTGAGTCGAGGGGTTTTAGAACAATTCGTTAAATCCCAAACACTGGGTGAACTGTTGAACATGCCAGAACTCATGAAGTAATGTCTGATACCCGTGCCCCCTAGTCTTGGAACACCAGGTATTTTTTCCAAGGCCAACAAAGCCTCCATTTCGCATTATCTTCTGAACGACATCGTGCCAGAAGGCTTTCATTGTCATGAGGATGTTCTGTTCATCCAAGATGGCTTTGTTCTTCTCCACAAGTTAGCTAATCTCCCTCCAACATGTGGTAATGTCTGTTTATAAGTACTTGATCAAACTGTGTCGAAGAAGTACTTCTTGTTCTCAACTGACAGTTACTACCGTGAATCTATCAAAGCCCAGGAGCAGTTGTGACGTGGCAGTTCAGAGAAAATAATTTTGGGTGGACCAGCTACACATAAGCCGTATGACTTCAAAACTTTTCTTGCAAACGATGACAACAAAAAGTAACTCTGCCATCTGTTACTGCAAGTCTGGAGTGGTGAGAAGGCAGTTTCCAGGTAGAAGAAAACCGAGATGACCGTCCTGATTGTAGACGGGCATCCGACGGCAAGGAAGTCTACAATCTTTTTCTGAACAGAACTTTCTGATTATTTCTTACTTAACTAATTTGCGATGTCATAATGTAATAATAAAAGTGATTTGATGTTTCCGGTTCATACTCAGGAGATCTCTCATATCTACAGTAACCAATAAGAGCCTGACTTAAGAAATGTTTTGTACCTCCAGTACGCTGCCTCACTTGGGTACAGAAACGATGTCGTCAGAATCCCTGACACTGATGTCTGTCATTTTGCTGCTGGCATGCTATAAAGTTGATTTTATATCTAGATACAGGTTCTGGGGCGACTACTGAATCTTTTCGACCTTGTAAAATCCTTGGGAAAAGACTATTTTGAAGCTCTACTTGGATTTTATGTATACACTGGAGAAGATTGCACCAGTGTGCTTAAACGTAAAGGAAAGGTCGGCCCCCTTAAAAAGCTAGAAAAGAATCCAAAATTTCAACGTGCATTCAGGTAACGTGACGTTGATTGGGAGGTAAGTTGGAAGAATTCTGCTGCCTCATGTACGGTCAAAGTCGTGAGTCATCGATAGGTGCTACTCGTGCCAAGATGTTACGTCAAATGGTTGGTGAAGATGAATTCCTCACAAGTCCAAGAATGACCATGCTCGACTTCCCTCGTGCCAGTCTGAACAGAAACCTCACATCCAACGAGTAAATCACCGTATCACCTTGTACAAGCGTGCTTGCGAACCCATAAATGAGAAGCCAAAACCTTGTGACGAAGGACAAGGGTGGATGCGGACTGATGGAAGAGTGTTACAACCTGTGTGGTCGTGTTGTCCTATTTTACCAAACTCACTGATTGATTTCTTGCTCACCAATGTTTGTGAAGTGGACTCAGAAGAGGAAAGTGGGGAGTTGTATGGAAGTTTCACGGAAAGCAATGAAAGTGACATGGGGTGTTAGAACATTTAATAAGTGACATCAACACCTAATGATTGTCCATATTTCTGCAGCTATTTCCCCGCGTTTTTTTTCCTTGACATATTTGAAACATTTGTTGAAATTTGGCTCATTTTAATGAGCTGATTATATAAACACTGAAAGTTGCACATTCAGTGTTTATATTGGCTTATGTACACTTTCAGTGTAGTATTGATTGTTAGTAATACAAATTAAATGTAACAGATTATGAACGAAATTATTCCATCGTAATGCTTGACCCTCAAAATATGGGTTTTGACACTTGATTTGTTCATTTACAAGAACAAGAAAGTGGGATATCATCAAATAACGAAAAATGGGTAATGGCGGCACTAATTTGCATAAAAACGCACGTGGGACACTTTTTCGGCTTGTTAACATCTTTTTCTTTGGTTTTCACACATATTTTTCTTTGCAAAAATGCAACATGAAAGTTGAAGTCCGGGGGGTGCACGGTTGGCCATTGTTCGACTCAACTAAATGCTACGACTAAAATTCGGGTTCTTTTACTCTACCAGCAAAAGTATTGTGAATGGAATTCAAGTATGCAGGTCTACATTTTTCAATAAACCTTATCGTAACTTGTTGATTTTTTTACAAATTTGTTAGTCTTGTAATGTTCTTTTGTAGAGTTAGGAAATAGACTTGGCATGAACTCATTCTTCATAACGGACGACATGATTTCTGGAAGCAGTGCGTTTGCTATCCAAAATGGAAGCAGAAAATGTGGCCCTGAGAGGGCGCGCATGCCACTGAACACCCAGCTGTGTAACGCATGGATCTCTGAAGGCACCGGAAACGAATGGCTGCAAGTGGATTTTGGAACGTCCAGCATGGTTATAACTGGAATGGATACTCAGGTTAAATTTCGACAAATTATGTTGTTAACAGATCACTAACATCATTATGGAAAATCTCAAGTCTTTTATTATTATTACTCGCATTTCAAAAAGGTCTCTGTTCGCATTTGTTATTGGATGATAATTAGGGGACCAGGGATTTCCCATGTGTTGGGTTGGATATTGTATTCACAATAGGCACAACCTGCTATTATATTTTGCTCAGTGGTTTTCAAGGAGCTTAAAAAATATGCCTTTCCCCAGGCTCAAACAATGATCTACCTTTGTAGTAAGTTGTGAAAGACTGATAAGTAATGATAGGTCGAAACCGTCCACTTCAACTAATAAAAACCAAGTGCCGTAGGCTAATCTAGATGTAGTTGAATTCGGTCACTGAATTTTAGCGAGGAAGATATTTTTGGTCGAAGTCGCACATTTTACTTACACTGTTTAGTCGATTTTTATAGAATAGATATTAACAATTTTTCAAACCGGGAGTGTGACGTTGTAAGCAAGCCTCACAATGCAAGCACTGAGTGTAGCTGAATTTGCTGTAGTAATAGTTTTATTACTTGTATGTTTCTGGCATCGTTAGTCCAGTAAAGAACGAATTGTTACGAAACGGATTGTGCTGAAAATCCGCTGGAGACTCGACCATTGACCACAGCTTCCACAACCGAAACGTGAGCGAACACCGTTGTCGGATTAAGGCTACTCAAGGTCCTTAACCCATAATAAATGTATAGCCCCAATTGTTGCAATCTGTACCCCACCTCAGTCCTCTGCACATTTTCAAGGTCATGTGGGAAGCCGTCGAGGTACGGTATGGCTGTGGAAATATTCCTGATTACAACCATTTAAATTTACCGGAATTGAAAAAGTATCTTCAAGGAAGAGATTGTGCTCAGTTTATAATTAATTCGACACCAGTGATAACATAACCCGTTGAGTAATAAAAAGGCCCATAATGGTTTTCTATTTTTACGTGGGACACCAACCAGTGGTTTGTTTAGCTTAATGGATAACCGAACTTAACATACGTCACTTGAACCTGTTTACGTTTTCAGGCCTGGCTCATTGCGTGTCCGGCCATTTCCAGTTTGAGGAACTGCGATTATTATTGCTTTCAGTTGAAAGAAGTGTAAGCAAATATAGACTTGTCGAACAGTATTAAAAATAATGTCACTTTGATACTGTTATGACCTTCATTCACATGTGCTCATCAGCAAAAGTTTCAACGCAAAACATTTATGTAACGGCTGCTCGATTCACGGACCTACATTGTGATTATGTTTGATCGAATTCATTGGTAATTGGTAATTCAGGGTAATGCCGTATGATTCCGTTCAGGCTTGTTTTTATCTTACCAAAACCTAACACCTTGTTCTGTCTGATCCTGTCAGCGTGACTTCTTTTGATTGCTTAGGGCTCAAACATGACGAATCACAGGTACTACACGTCCAAATTCACCCTGTACTACTCAAACGATGGAGTCAACTTTCGTTGCACCGTGAACGACCAAGACGAATGTCAGGTATTATCATTTTGGCGTTTTTGAAAAGTCAAAGATCAGGTACATGTAGACCGAAGCGGTCCCTTGATGATTCCTACTGTTTTCTTTGGGGACACAAAGATTTCTCAGCACAAGCCTGTTTCTTTCTCATAAGAGGCAGGGACGTGCCACCAAATTCGGGTTGATATTTTCGCCTTATAAGGTTGGAGTGAGTGGGGCACTATGAGCCAATTTTCAAATTATTGGTCTTAACATCTAAATAAAGAAACTAATTCCAGAAAATAATAACGATAATAAACTACAATGTGTCCTTATTGTATACAATAAAAATAAAGACAATTCAAAAAATGCAACATGTTTTTTTGGTATTTTAGTCAAATGGCTCAAAGTACCCAACTACAGGGCACTTTGATCTAGGCATGGGGCACTTTGTTTCATAGCAAAGTATAGTCAACAAAACGCATACAATATCTTAAAAATATATTTGGTTTCTTAAAGAATGTCTTTGACTTGATATTTGATACTGTTTGACGAAATAAGGAATAAACTAACTACCAGTTTAACCCAGGTTTTAATCTAAACACGAGTCAACACCGATGTACGATGTGCATGCTTCGTGGGCCCAGTCAAGGCCGGTTTTGCACTGAATCTAATCTCCTGTAATTGGTTCCACATATTGTTTATTGCATATCAGGCAGTAGTAATTTCTGACAAGGGACATGCCACCTCCTTTCCGAGAACCTTTACTGGATCGCTTTGGCTATGAGGTCATGGATAATGTGCCTGGCCGGGTTGATTTTTTTAGTTCTTTGACGTTCTTTTTCGATATAATCAGCTTTCTTCAGGGCTGCTATAATGTCGGCTGCTTTGCGTATCCACGTTGGCGGTTTTTGATGCTGTGGCTGCAGCAGTGGAAAAATGTGGCATCAGACGGATGTCTAATACGTCATCGAAAGAACAATCTCACTGTCATACATTCCTTTATTAGTCTTTCGTTGATCTTTTCTAATCATTTTCTACACTAAAGTTGCATCAAAATAATTAAAACTTGTTTAAGTTGTTGCTTACATAACGATGGGGCATTATGAGCCATGGCTCAACCTGCCCCGCACACTATGGCTCATAGTGCCCCATCTTCAAATTCTGAAACAAAACAAGAGTAACTCAAAATTAGGTTAACTCTCAACGTTGAAATGTATGGCTGCTCATAGTCCATTTCTACACGTATTATTACAGCTATCCAGTTCCCATGTGTCTAGGCTATCGTTTATTAGAGAAGGAAAACTAGCATACCTTGAAATTTTACTCAAGTTACTAAAATTGTCGATCATGAATCCGATCATGAGAAGGCATACAATAAAAATGTGTTTGGATGCAAAGCATGTAGGGGTCTAAAAAATTATCAAATTTCTAAGGATTTAACTAGTCGAGTTTAGCCAAGAATTAGGAAAATTTGTTTATTATGTTTTGTTAATTGTGATAAAAAATATGTCTTTGGGGCATCTCCAACTTTTGCAATTTTGTTCAATCCGTTCGTGAGACACCTATAGTTGAAATGAAATAATACCAAATGTCGACCACAGACGCATTCTTGAATGCAAATAACACGTCAAAATCAAAGATTTGCATAATTAATATGGAAATAAAACACTTTCAAACCAATGAATGCATATTGCGACCTCCGTTGAAGAAAATATGGTTTGGGCAAAACATGGGGTACTTCGTTTGGGCTTTCGAGAAATGGATCGCAAATTGTTAGTTAGTACATGTGTTTTTTGGCATATATGCTGATTTTAATCTCAGTATGATAAAAATTACGGGCTTTAGAAGAGTTCCAGTACAATGTTGAAAAAAATGGCCGCATGTCCACCATCTTGAACCTGATAATGACAAACAACAGCAGGCTATCAAGCTATTCAAGAGATTCAAGCTGTGTCAAAAATGGCCAGCACTGCACGTAATTTTTTGTTTAAACGTAGGCAGTACTGTTACTGGCATCCATTTTTGTTTCCTAATCTCCAAAGAAATGAGGCGTGGCGGAGCTGCAGTAACTGGCTTCTCAAAATTCAGCCAGTGAGCACCATTAAATGTTCCAGGCTGGAAAATGAAATGTAGCGTCCCGTGAAATGCAACTAAAAAAGTACAATAGAGTAACAGACATGAAGAGGTTTCATTTTGTCTGGTAATAAACATTCCACTACCCGGCTTACCAATTTCTTACACAACATGAATAAACCCAGTTGAATTTTTGAAGTCCAGCCGTACCCCTGTTACTAACAATTCGCGTTCAAATGCTTCCTGTAAGCTGGAAAGGTCACCCGGGTGAGTTTGAGGTCGTATACGTAATAAGCAGCGTTCCGGCTGATTAGGGAATCCGTCACTGTTTGACTGGCGGCGGTATGGCCGGTAATTACTCCAAATCTCTTCGAACATTGATCTCAGCACACAAAAACTAAAGGAACCGAATCGTTTATTACTACTCATCTCGATTTTCGTTCAAGTTTACGTGCTCAACATATCGCACGATCCTGTCGCACAACTAAGGCAGACCTAAGACCCGCCGATTCTGCTGGCGCAGGTGCATCTGAATCTAGCAAACATGGAGCTACTTAGCACATCACCGGCACCACTATTCGCCCCAGTTCATTGCCGTCAACCCCATCTCCGTATTGGGGGTGGTTTAGTGGAAACAAGCGGTAAAACATATAAGAAGGCGGAGAGAGGGGAGGTGGGGTGAAATTAGTGGTGTCTGGAGGCATCGAAATGCTCTTACGCCAACATTTTATGATGAATAATGAATTCTGTGGCAAAATTGAAACACCAGAAATCCCGGGATTCGTACTTTAGAACCACTCGTGGGAATTTACCATTTCGTTTTCTAACCTCGTGAATAGAGCAACACTTAATTGAAGTTGGCAGAATTCACAACTTATGTTTAAGATCTTCAAAGGAAAATCAGCCGTTTTTTGATGTTACGTTTATTAAGAATACCGATTCCTGATTATGTGAGAGATACAATTTTCCAGTTTTAATCACTGTTCCCTTGACGGATGTTTACTGTCCATGGAACAATATAAAAGACGTAAATGGCCCAGTAAACCGCTGTATCATGGCTGTGAATTCATTTTCATGGGACTTGCTTCTAGTAGTGGCTTCAGCGTCTGCACGGTTAGCAGGAGGTCCTGGGTTCGAGTCCCGGTCGGGGGCAGAAATCTTTACAGACTTATTTTCATTAGGTCACGTGATGTGGCCAACAGTGCCCAGTTGCATGAAACAGTCCCAAATAGGGACTCAACTAAGGTCCCTAAATCTTTTTCGTATTTGTTTCGTTCTTCAGGCACAGGTGTAATATTTTTTCTATAATTTAATCTTTATTATGAGCTCTTCTTTGACTAATGACATTTTTTAATAATGTAAATAAAAACTGAGCCCTTAATTCAATCAAAACAGTTAGGGAATTACTCCTTAAATTGGGTGCGTTGCATGAAAAGATTCCTACTTATTTTCAATAATATTTAAAATTCAATCTAGAATTCACTCTCGATTTGTATCAAAACCAAAAATGGGTGTATTAGTGATACTCAAACAGCATAAGATAGGACAGCCAGTGTTTTTCACAAGTCCACAAATACGCAGTAGATTTAGGAACCTTAGTTGAATCCCTATTTGGGACTGTTTCATGCAACTGGGCACTGAGACCTAAGGCGTATTTTTTTGACTTGTGAAAACATCGATTGCCCTTTCATGTATTGTTTTAGTTTCACAACTAAGTCAACTTTTGAACTTTTGACTGTGACACAAACCTAGAGTGAAATCTACGTTGAATTGTCAGTATTATTGAAAATAATTAGGGATCTTTTCATGCAACACCTCCAATTTAAGGGCTGGGTCCCCATTTATTTTCAATGAGTTCTGGGCTAAGTTTTGAGTTCTATTATTAGAAAACATCATTAATCAAAGAGGAACTCGTAATAAAGATGAAATGATAGAAAAATTTTGCATCTGTGAATAAAGAACGAAAGAAATACGCAAAAAGACCTAGGGACCTTAGATGAGTCCCTATTTAGGACTGTTTCATGGAACCGGCCACTGATGGCATAGTGACGGGTCACGTGATGTGGCCAACAGATTGCGTGCTGACGGGTCTTGGAATGTTTACAACATATTTCCCACGCCATATTGAGATTGGCATATTCATATACATTAAGTTTTACACATTGCTATTATGAGAGAAAAAGAGGAAGCCTTTCGCACTGATTGCAGCTGACTTAACCAAAGCATATTATGGGTTGGGAGATAACGAAAAATTCGGTATGTGCAGGTCCAACTGCTTTCCTGAGAATTGTTTTGATAGTTTGTGTTTAAGATATCATCTCAGACATTTTGGATCCGACATCCAGTGATAAATTAACGCCGTATTTCAACTGACAAGTATGTAACCAGCTTTGACATTTGGATGATTGTAGGAAATATCTAAAATTTGCTTTCCTTCACTCGGAATGTTCATGTACTGTGTAGATGAAAAAGTGGTCATGGTAGCCTTGGCATAATTCAAATTTCAACCCGCGATCTTATTTCGTTTTTACTTTCTCTAGTAAAAACAACACCTCATGAGCTGAGAACGGATACGAAATCTTCATTCGAGTCATTGCCAAAGATCCTGCTTTGCCAGGGGCGGACCCAGGATTTTGNGGGGGCAGGACAAAGTATTAGCTAGGATTTTTCTCGTCAGACATTCGCACCCCCGAACTGCGGAATACAATCTGGGAAGCCAGGACCCTCTTGGCCCCCTTTAAATCAACCACTGTTTGCTGCAATTATTTTATTCTATCTCGACGTTCTATGGCCTCAAAACAAATGGCACAAATAGACTGTGTTAGAATTCATAAAGTTTAAATATTTTACTTTGTTCAAAGTCAGTCTGGTACCTGAATCAAGATTTTTTGAATAACAAAACTTGCCTTCGATAACATCGTAGAAATTTGATTTTTTACGTCATTTGATTTGATGTTTTAGCTTTATGACGGGAACAATAATCACTGGTCTGTGCTTCGACAGCATTTCAAGGCATTCGCTGCACGCTTTGTGCGTTTTGTTCCCGTGGAAGGAAGTCCTGGTCATTTCGCACTCAAACTGGAGTTCTATGGATACGAGCGAGGTACTGTCTCATTGCGACAAAGTCAAATGTTTCTAGAGGTCTACATCACAGCAAGTTAAACACTAGTGTTTCGCGTCACGCTTGCTTTTACTAAAGTACAGAATGACCCAGGGGCGGATACAGGATTTTGAGTTAAGGGGGTCAGGGCAGAGTATTAGCCAGGATTTTGCCAGTCAGACATTCGAACCACTGAACTTACAAATGGAATCTGGGAAAATTTTAGGGGGGCCATGGCCCCTTTGCCCCCAAAATCCGCCACTGTGACTACCACATGAATCTGGTTTATGTATACTTTTCTAGTGTCGCGTGAATTGTGTGTTGCCATGGAAGAAATATAACTCTTTTAATTATCTATAATACAATATTTCAGAGGATTTGAACTGGCAGACAGATTACACCATACCGATTTCCTGTCCCGAACGCATGATCATCAGCATATCAAACATCTCTATTAGGCTTGTGTCACAGATTGGTGCGATTTCAAAGGCATGTGCGAATGCCACAGCTCAACAAATTTTGTCACAGTGTTCGCTGAAGCAAAACTGCACGATTAACATCATTGCAATCGACCTATGCCGTTTGCCAAAGAGTCTTGTCAACGTAAAAATTGAACACGTTTGTAAAGGTAATGCCACTATAAAAAGTTTCTATTTTAAATTGATTTTGTTTTCATTTCTTCCTTTGACTTCTTATACTTTGACACGTGAGACAGAAAGGGGGTTGGGAAGGGGAACGGAGGAGGGCGAGGAAGGAGTTAGAGAAGCGGCGTCAGGGGGCAAGGTTAGGGTCAAGCAGGAAAAGGGGGGGGAAGTCAGGGGAAGAAGGACAGAAGGTGGGACGGGGTAGGTAAGCAGGGAGGGAGGATCATCATAGTGGTTTTTGTGCAAACCATTATACTAATTACAAACAATTTAGCTAAATTTATTGACAACGATAGCCAATCAAATGTGGTAGATTGTTATGTTGACCTTTGACCTCAGTCCTGTATTTGCATTTGTTTTCCCCAATACAGTCTTTGTTTTGCTGTTACTGATATTGGTTGTGTTTGTTGTTCACCTTTCTCGTTATAATTTCCACAAATGTGATCGTACTCGACTCAAACATTTTGATGTTATCCCTTTAGTAACCAAACTTCATTACTACGGACTAGGTAGAAGCCATGCAACCAGCAGTCTACTCATCATATCCATACAGACACCCATATTAATTTGTCCTCCGACAACAAGGGACTGTTCACTCCTCTCCCGGTCTATACCCTATGCTGCACCAATAGAATCCATCAAATTCCAGGCTGCAGCTGTTGCGCGTGTCGGGAGCAGCTATTGAACGTAATTACCAGCTATTGGCGTGATGGAGTTCGTATTTGCTTTTGTCCGACAAGACATGGGACAGACGAGGGATCGAAGAATGGGAGGAGGCATACAGGGAGGGAGCGAGGGAGAGGATAGGGGGGAAAGGAGGCAGCGATGGAGGGGGGGTATTAGGCAAGGACTACTGAAGAAGGGTGAGACTAGGGAGAGATCCAGGGGGAGCAAAAAGAAAGTGAGAGAGGGAAGGGACGGCACAAAGGAAAGCAGGCTGACTGGGAGGAAAAGTGGTAGAAATGGAAAATTGCAGACATGGAAGGCAGTCAGGAAGGGTGAGAAAAGGGGCCCGGAGGAGGGTGGGAAGAAAAAGAAAGGATATGAACGGTTGGAGAAAAGGGACAAGGAGGGAGGAAGGAAGGGTAGGTACAAGCTAACAGGGAACGAGAGGCCAATTTAAACGGATTCAGAGACCTGAATCGAGTGAATTTATAGCTTTTAGTCTGACAATCAAGAGAGAAGGAATAGGGGTTATGTGCCTCATTTGTACGAGAACCTCTTCCTGTGCATGGATTGCTATTAACTAAATTTGTTGTTGCCCATGATTATATATCGTCATTTTCTTTTGGCAGCGTACAGCACGTGTTATATAAAGGGGAAAGCCTACACAGGGAAAAGAAACATCACTGCCATAGGCAAACCGTGTCTCCCTTGGGCCAATTCACCTGTATTTCTAACTGGTACACAAATAGTCTCTCAAACTAACTTTGTTGAGAATTACTGTTCTTATGACGGTATATCTGCTGGAGACCCTTGGTGTTACGTCAAGAGTGACGTAAATGATGGAATGGAAAGAGAAAGTTGCGCCGTGCCGGAATGTGGTAGGTACAGTTATTTATGAGAACAAAATTGAAAGAGGCACTCAAATTGGCATGGAGGCTATGTTCAAGTGTTTTAAAAAGATCATGTGATCATCGGCTGCTCACAATTGTTCATAGTTATTATATGTGTGCTAAATAGAAAAGTGCTCGTTAATGCTTTACGGGGTTGAAAATCGTGAGGTGACAGAGTTCAAAACGACCACCAGAGTGGTGGAGTATTCTTGAAAGGAGACACATTTGCGTAAAATTGCTACAGCTTATTAACTGCAAAACGGTTTTGAACTAACTATAGCTTTTTTTAGTTGCCCCTTAAGGCAACGCATGACATAACGATAAACCGCGCATGTATTTGCGAATTTACAGGCGAGCAATCTGGCTGGACAGAGTGGTCCCTGTGGACATCTTGCAGTAACTGTGCTTTGCAGAGAAGTAAATTTCGATTATGTCAAGAGACTTTGGTAGGACCTTTCAGTTGCTTGGGTGATGACGTCGAAATTCGGAGAGAAAAGTGTTTACAGATTGATCCTACATGTGAGTACTTTAAAAAGTAGTATTGTTGTTTAGAGCGAACTCTGGGCAGCGCTCCGTACAAGCAAGACCTCACTAAAATAAGATATTCCCAACAACTTGCTTGATATAGATTCCTTGTGTTTATGGTTCATTATAGCCAAACTTGATTCTTTATAATACTTGCACAAATAGGCTTCAATGAAGTGCTGTCTCCTTCGTCGACTGCAACGAGCTCTCTGCAATTAAACCATTCGGCTGATGCATATTCAGTAAGCGTTCCGTCAAGTACGAGACCGGATCCCCTTTCTTCGAACTTAGTTCTGTCACCAAGCCAAGCCGCAATTCATAACTCAGAATATTATGGTTCGACGGAGGACTATTCAATAAAGACGACTGAAGATGAAGCTGATCGCTCTTTACCCTCAAGTGTTCGGGAGACCTCCTCAGACATGATATTCTCTAGTGTCGCAGCAGCCGTGACGTCCACCAATGACGTAACTGCTACTTCATTTGTCAACCGTTCGGAGACCGTTACAAAAGCAATGGTCATTGATAGCACAAGTAAGTAGACCATAGTCTTACTATTGTCGATCTACAATACTATGTTGTGTACCTGATCAAAAGATCGAGAGCGAGAGGGAGGAAAAGAGGGAGGGAGGGAGGGAGTAGGGAGGTGAA